>VZRV01006478.1:388645-441976 GCA_013398115.1 Falcunculus frontatus | reverse complement strand
TTGGTGCCTCCTGTTTCACTTTGGTGCCTCCTGTTTCACTTTGGTGCCTCCTGTTTTTCTTTGGTGCCTCCTGTTTTTCTTTGGTGCCTCCTGTGTCACTTTGGTGCCTCCTGTGTCACTTTGGTGCCTCCTGTGTCACTTTGGTGCCTCCTGTGTCACTTTGGTGCCTGTGCTGTACAACACGTTCACACCTCTTCCCTTGAAAGAGCAATCAGAGCTCTGCTGAAGCAGAGATGTGAAGGTCTGTGTAACTCAGGGCTCTTCACACGGAGCTCCAGGCCTAGGAGAGAAGTTCTGTTGCTTAGAACCATTGCCCTGAGGAATAACCCCTGTTCCCTCTCCACAGCCTGGATCACCATCGTGGGCCTGCTCTACCACAACATGCATTATTTCTTTCATAACATCAACCCCATGGACACCAAGTGAGTATCTCAGAGCTCTCAGGAGGTAACAGCTTGTTCATTACCTTCGGATACACCTTTAAACAGTCCTGCCATTATCAGCTGTAAACAAATTACAGTCCTGGCTCTGCAATGTTGAGGGTGTGTAGTCATTAACTAGAGGGAGATTAAAGTTTACATTACGTGTTTTATCTCAGGCTGCAGTGAAATAGATTCCCATAGCGACGTTTGTCTTTCCTTGTCTTCTCCTTCCATTCATCAGATCTGGTACTAGAATTTCATAATTTTAATCTGTCTCATAAAAGGAGATTGCATCTTTTCTCCTGGCACAGATAAAGATAAAGCTTGCACTTAAATGAAACAAATAAGAAAACATAACATCCCTCTTTAGACAAAATCTGAGTCCTAATCCTAGAAACCCATAAGATAATTTTATAACAGGAGACCAGGCAATTCTTTAAAGACCTTTTGTTTTATGTACTACATCAGTGGACTCGTTAGCAGATAAGATAAAGTAAATGCAGG
The DNA here is from genome assembly GCA_013398115.1 of Falcunculus frontatus. Classification (NCBI taxonomy): domain Eukaryota; kingdom Metazoa; phylum Chordata; class Aves; order Passeriformes; genus Falcunculus; species Falcunculus frontatus. Next base: position 441,050 of record VZRV01006478.1, on the reverse strand, counting down.
CTGTACAACCCTCTGCAGTACAGCTCCCCAGGGGATTTTTGCAAGGCCATTCATGCAAATCACTACACTTTCCTTTTAGGCAAGGACATGCCTGTGTTTTCATTTGATTTTCACTGGGGTGTGTGCATCAGTTCACACTTCCAGTCTTTGCCCCTCGGAATTTTGCTGGGTTGTTTCTGCCAGCAGGAAAGGTGCAGCATCTCAGCTCCCCTGAGGGTCAGGGACTGCCTCCCTCTCCTCCTGGAAACTCCTCTGTGAGCTGCAGGGTGAAGAACCCCTCCTTGACTGATCCAGATTGGATCACAGTCCGGGCTGATCACACTGAGATAATCACACAGCGATTACTAAATGACATTTCTGAATCAATAGTGAGCTGTGCTGCTGTTTGCCCTGCTCTCTCGAGGAGAGGACACTTAGCAGGACTGTGAGGGAGCCGTGGCATCAGTGTGCAGTATTTCCTACTGACGTGAAGAAATTGAGGCAATAACTTATGAGAGCTTATGTTTTTCAAAGAGGAGGATCAATGGAATTTATTAAGGTAATAAGATGTAATCTCAATTTTTCAGTGGGAGAAAGAGAATTAAAATGATCCTGACTTAGGTCAAGGTTTAGCAAACACACTCAGATTAAAGATGCTGCGTGTCAAAGTGCTGTATTTAATGTGCTGTCACAGATCCTGGGGCTCTGATACAGCAAATGAAACAGATTTTTGAGTGCCTTCCCAGGAATCTGTGGGATGGGACAACCTGGAGATGCATTCCTGCTCCCCTGAGCTGTGTGTGTTTATGGCACTCATCCTGAGAGGGAAGGGTCTGTCCTGTCACAATGTGAAAGAGAAACACAAAGACACGGGAGAAGAAAAGATTTCTTCCAGATTTCTATGATTTTCCCAGATTTCTATAATTAATTCGAACTGCTCCAGGTGTTCTCAGTATGTAATGCACTACAAAACCATGTCTGTAAAACTGTAGATGCAGCTCTGTCCAGAACAGCCTCTAAAAAGGCAATAATACAAGGAATGCTGCCTTAGCGATTTTTCCTCTGTGGAATCAAACCCCAGGTACTCAAAGATGTTTTAAAAATAAGTATGCACTTCTCTTCTGCTTGCTTTTCTTTTTTGTGCTCTACTATTTTAACTTTTTTGCTTACTTTTCTGTAGAATAACAACTTTTTCTCAGAGTAGTTTGTTTTAAAGAATTTCTTTTGTGTTCCTTCTAGCACTGGGCTGCTTAAACACCTGTAATTTGAAACCTGTATTTTTTTTTTTGTGGTGGAAAACTAAAACCAAAACTCTTGGAGCTTTTGTGCTGTACAGACAGATGACTTCTATTTTCAGACTACATAAATATCAGTTTCTAAGGGGAACAACTTTTGATTCTTTACCCAAAAAAATGAAACACAGAGATGTTTTGAGCCCAGTTCTGCTCCTGCTCACACGGAGTTGGTGTAAATGTGGCCAGGCCAAGGTGAAGAAAGGTTTGTGCACACACAGAAACACCATTCCCTGCTTGTGATGAAGAGTTTTCACACTTCAAAATTCACCAAGGTCTCTAAAGTTAAAACAAGCAGATAAAGGGTGTGGGAAAAACGTCCACGCTTTTAATCCGTGTAGGAGAAATCTCAAAATGTCAGACAATGATTTTAACTTCATGAGTCCTTCTCTAAACTTAAATTTTTCATAGCAGAGTAGCAAATTCTGCCTTCAGATGAACGAGTTCCATTCACATGCTGGTTACTGGGAGCAGAAGTAAACCCTGATACTGATGGGTGTTTTAAGGTCAGAACTAAGGGTTTGTGCTAAATGAGTTCTGTTCTACGTGACCCTGCCAAGGAGCTGAGTGAAGTTATTTGAATTCTGACATGAGTTTTTCTTTCCTTTTTTTATGAAATAAAAATAAGAAACCACTGAAACAGGTGGTGGATGTAAATAAGGTGGTTTTTCATTTGGTTTCAAACTGGCCCGTTCCAGTGGCTGGGCTATGTTTGGAAACCCAAGCTGGTGGTTAATTCACCGTGGCTCGAATTTCTCGTGGTAAAACCCATTCATCCTTGTGCTCAAGAGGCAGATGACAGCAGCCATTTAATCCTGCACAGTTTGTTACTGATCGTGTAAAAAATTTTACCCTGAAGCCAAATGGATCTCAGTTACTCCTAAATGTGTGAAAGTGCCAAACTCATAAGTTTTACCTTAAAACAAGGGTTCTTATGTACTGCAAAATTACTTCTCCTTAGAATAAATGAGTTTCCAGGACTAATCAGATATTTAGTCAAGTTCAGCTGTTTGCATTGTGACCTGTCTTTCCCTCTAACAAACCTAACTGGACATAACCTATTTTTCAAGGTAAAGCTATAAATTACTTCTAAATACATTCCTGTGTATGTGTTTATATGCATTTTGTCTCTGTGTCTCACACACTGATGGATCTGTTTGATCAGCCAGCCTGAAACCCCCTGAAAGCCTCCTCCTCACTTTGCTCAGGGCATTTTTAGATGCCTTCATAGGATTCTCTCCAATTCCCTAAAACACCTTCAGCAGGGCTTGTAAACCTTTGCAGAGAGGAACAGAGTGAAGGAGGACCCTTGATACTGAGTCTCCAGGTGTCCAAAGCTGTTCCCTGCACTTTGTACCTATGGCTTCTAGTCCTGTGGGATCTGCTGGGGCCAGACCTCACTGCCCTGGAGAAATTTATTGGCTTGAATGGAAAAAGGAGGTCCTGTGTCCCTTTGTTGTGGGTGTTATTGATGAACTAAAAAAACCAGTTGTTATTTTTCTTCCTTAATATGTTTACTTCTTCCCAAGGATTGCTGAAGCCGCTGCCTACAAGGGTTACATGATCTCAGCAAGCAGTTATCTTATCTCCATCAAAGTGGAACCTCTACCCAAGCTGTCCTACAACCTGTCAGGATCTCCTCTCATCACCATCCAGCTCACCCACAAACTGGTAAGAGAAGTGACAGCTGCTGCTTCGGGCTGCACAAAACTTCAGTGCCTGGGATGATTTCTTTGTATTTCTCTCACGATTTTTGTGGGTGTTTTTAGTGGCTATCCAGATGCCATTTGTGGCTACAATATTGTATTTTCCCCACCATTATGACTTCTGTTTTTATCACTGCAAGAGGCTGATTAGTGCTGGTGTTGGAGAACAAGGTGAAGTGACGAGTGCAGCTCGAGACCTTTTGTTTCTGTGCTCTCTGGGTGTGTTTGTGCAGGTGGGGGTGAAACGCTGCTTCCTCATTGGAACGGTCTGAAAGAAGAATTCATTTGTGGTTTTTGCTTTTGATCTCAGTCCACACTGAGATAACTGAGGGGTTTTGATGGTTCCAATCCCTGTTCTAGTCTGATCTGCCCTTTTTAGAGAGCAGAGAATCTAAGAGACAAAAAATACAAAAATCTGAGGAAACTCAGAGAAAAGTTTGAATAAAACAAATGAATTTTGGTAAGGTGTTTCAATTTCCCCAAAATAACGTATGCCAGCAAAAAACTGAAAAAATAGCTGGTTTTGTTTGCTCTTGGAGATGGAGTTGTCTCTTTGTCTTGTCAGTGGAATGGAGAAGAGTTCAGACTCTGAGGTGCTGGGAGGAGGCATTGCAGCATCTCTGACCCACTTAGAGCATTGAATGGGAGCGGCAAGGAAAGCTTTAAATTCTTAAACATTTCCTAGAATACATCTCTTAGATGTTCTTCTGAATATTTTATCATATTTTTCTTTTAAAGCTGTTTTCAAGCCGGTTTATCTTCTTTCTGTCGGGCTTTTGGTAAAGATGGAGTAAGCTACAGAAAACCTGGGGAATCCCTGAGGCCCAGGAGTGGAGTGTGTTGTTTTGCTGACAGTTTTTCAAACTAAGGACTCCTAAATGTCCCAAGAGGCCTCTTAGAGGTGGGCACTTGTGAAGTGAAGAGTGAATTTTGTCTAGATCATTTACAAAATGCACTTGGCTTTATTTACCCAGGCTCCCCCTCATGCTGTAGTTATGATGATTTACTGGAGGCTCCTGAAGAAACCTGTGGTGTTTTTCCTTTTCACTGTGAGGATGGCTGGGATTGTGGGGTACAGATGAAATATTACATTTATCAGGCATCTTTCTTTGCTTTAGCCAGCAGAATGAGGATGTGATAGGATGTGATATGAAGGTGTGTAATTGTATAGCAGATACAGGTGGAGTGGGAGTCTCACACTCTGCCTACACCAGCCTGGGCTTTATGTTCTGTGTTAGAAGAGGGGCTGGTTTCTCTTTTTTCTGGCTAATTAGCAATGCAATCACAGGCAGCCAGCTCTTACCCACTGTGCTGTTCCTGCAGCTGCTTCCACTGTGTGCAATGTTCAGCTCACGCTGCTCACGCTGACACCTGCTCAGGTGGGACTCAGGTTTGGTTTGTGATGGAGGTTTTCTTGTGTTTTGGTCTGATTTATTTTAATTTGTTTTTAAAAATTTGTGCAGGGAATGGGGAAACATCCCATTCTGAGAACAGCATTGGAAAAGCAGCTCAGTGCTGTTTGAAATCAGTCCACAAATACATGTAAATAGGTTTGTGTTTAAAGTTCTGATAATTTTAAGATGGGGAAGTGTTTCTGAATGTGCAGAGAGCATGATCTTGAATTCTGTCCAGTAAACTGTGCTGGGATAATAAAAGTGTTGGATTTTGCTGCCAGGCACAGAGCCCTGAGAGGAGATGGGCAGAGCACAGCAGTGTCACCCCTGACTGACAGAGAACTCTGCCCATCTCCTGTCTCCAGCACTCATCTCCTGCTGCCTCTTATCACCTGGGACAAACCTGTTGGTTTGGCTCAGCTTTGAGAGGTGCAATGAAGTTTTTCTTCACCAGTATGATTAGAAATTTCATAATCTCATTGTTTATTTTCCCTCTGGACAATTTGTACACTCCAATTAGAAGTTGGTCCCACTTTGGGCTAAATAAACATTTCTCCAGTATCTTTCAAATCAAAACCGTGTGAGGTATTTTCTGTGCTTGTTTCAGAACCTAATTTCAGTATTATCTGATAATGAAGCACTTTGCTTATCTCCTGGCTTGACTCACAAAATTCCTTCTGAAATTCCAAATCAGATGTAAAAAATCCATATGCTGAAAACCTTCAAGAAGCAAAACATTCTGGAATCACCAAATTTGTTCAATCAGAAAATCTGTTTTGACATCATAAAATACTTTATTTAATTTGTTGTTTGCCATATTTAATTTATGTTGTTTTCCTGGTGAAAGAGTATAATTTATCATTGGAATAGCTGTTTGAAAGGAGAACTAGGGCTGAAAGTTTGTAAGGAGAATTAATAGAGCTCTAGTATGAGGTCTGGGCAATGGGAATACATCTACTTACCCGTTCTGCCTTTCCTGTATGTTTTTTATTTTTTACACTTGCTGTTAGTGTGAATTTGCTGAAGAAAGGTGTTGATCAGTGAGCAACAGAACCAACCCAAAACCCTCTGGGTGTCTTATATACAGATTCCAAATTCTGTGAGTGATCTTTAGGAACAAAGCTGAGGTGTGGATGGAAGCACACGGGATGTTTGTCAGTGGGGAAATGGGTGGGAAGGAGTGGGGTGGAGTGAGTGCAGCTCAGGAGGGGGATGGACTCTGAATTTGATAGGAAGGCTGCTTGCCTCTGACATCTGCAGCTTGCAGAATATAATTTCTCATTTGGCTTTTGATTGATAGTTGAGTTTACTGTTAAGGAATGGGTGAAATTATTCCAGCTGTGTGTGAGTGTGGCAGCACTGGGCCAAACCTCTTCTCTCTCACTCTGCTGTGCCTCCAATGAATTCCGTGGAATAATTTCAAACAATATAAATTTAGACAACTGTAAATTTACTTAAGGAAATGGCTTAAGCATATTTACAGAAGTAAATTCAAGTGAATTTACTTCAGCAGGTTGGGAAATGGCTCCGCGTCCCTGGAAGCTTTCATACGACAGCAGCACAGATCCTTTCTGTCATGGCACTTATTATTTCACTCTGAAGTGGTTTCATCTCGTTGAGTAGGGCTCCTCATGAAATAAAAGTAGAATTTAAAATGTAAAAGAAATTCTGGCTGCAAGATCACTGTGCTAAAGTATGTGCTTTAAAGAGTAAGAGCCAAGTTATTTATCTAAGTTTATGATTGAATAATATGTTTAAACTGAGCGCATAAAATCTGGCTTAGAAATATGTTTTATCCATTAAAATGCTGCAGTAATGGGAGAAACATTTGAAGTGGATACCATCCTATTCTTATAGCTGCTTGTTTGTTCCACATAATGTTCTCAGCTCAACAGAGGAAAGTGTAATAAGAAAAAGTAAAAAATACCAAGTCCAAACAAATAGGTTTTCTTTATTAAAGCTTGAGTCTGACTTCTTAATTCCTCTTCTTCCAATGCGTGTAGGAAAAATGCCAATCACTGAGCAACAGAAAACAAAAGGAAGTTGAAACAAACCATGTCTATTTTAGGAAATAGTTACAAAGAGAATGTCTGTGAACTGAATATCACCTCCTGAAACAAAACTTCACAGAGCATTTATCATCCCACAGCTTAACTCCTGGTGAGTTAAATCTCCTCTTAGGCAGGGGTTCCTCTGAAATTGTCTGCATTTCTCACATAGCTCTGAGGAGCTGCTGAGGCGAGTAAATTTCTCTCTTGTTTTGAAACACGAGGTGTTCTAAACTGGGCCTAATGTCTAATGAGTTAGGGAAGTTTTTTTTTCATATCTATAAATGATGGGTCAATGCTTCCTTTGGTAGAGAGCACCGTGGGGCAGAGGTGGTGCCCAGCCTGGGGAACCTGGAGGCTGAACTGGGGCTGTGGAGCTGAGAAGTCACCTCAGAGTTAATAAATAAACTGTTAATTCAGGGTGCAAGGACCAGGGAGACCAGGCTGGACTCACCCCTGTCGGAGAGGAGCAGGACAGGGACATTGGCAGTGACAGCCCTGGTGTCCAGGCTCACGCCGGGTTCCCACGGGACCAGCCCTGCTGGCTGCCCTCCCTTCCACCCACAGAGCAGCCACAACATCTTCTGGTCAAGCTTCCACAAGTGGCTTTCTCACTAAAAATGAAATTTCTCATGATTCAGGATGAATAAGTCATCCCAGTTTTTCCACGGGATTAAAATATTACTTGTTTAAATTCTTCTTATGAAGAGAAGACTCGCCATGGGCAGGATAGAGATGGGTTTCATTTCTTACAGTGTTTTAATCACTGCTATTCTGACAACGCTTTGCTTTGTCTAAGAGACAAAAGTTAATGCACAATCACAATGGTCAGTTGTTATTCAGGAACATTTCAGGGACAGACAGACTTTTCTTTTGACAGATTTAAAAAGCGGTGATGCTCTGCTCCTCACCAACTCGGATGAACTACTGTCTCCAGCAAAACAGATAAAATCCACCAACACCTTCAGGGTGTGGGGGAGGATGTGAAGACTGATGGTGGTTTGTAGCTGGAAACAGCTTAGTCTTGACCTGTCCAGATGTTTTGTAGTGAGTACATTTTGTAAAATGACTATCTGAAAAGAATTCTGTTTCCAGCAAGATGTTTTTCATAGCAGGAGCAACTAGAGGAGAACTAACATTTCACTTCTGTGATCCAAGAAATTACAGCACAGGGTAGAAATTCAGGAGAGATGAATGTCAAGGCTGAAACGCATCACAATGTGCTCTGGAAAAACTCAGGCAACAGAGGAAGAAATTGTGTCAAACTGCTCCAGTGTTTTGTAAAACCCTTACAGCTGCATAGCATAAACTTTGTAGCATCAACCTCGATTTTTGACCATGTTGAAGTTACATTTTGACACTCTTGGGGACAAAGTAGCTGTAAATCCCTGTGTTTCGGGCAGCTGTCTTTCAGCTCACGGAAACAGCAGCAGGGTGTAAATCCAGGAATATTTGGTACGGAGAGGGCATGGAACTGCCACAAGGAATGAGGTGATGAGACAAGAGGGCAGCAGCCGCAGCCTGGGCACTGCAGCAGAGCTCAGAGCTCCGTGGATCCCTCACTCTTCATTGGCACTGCAGAGAAAATGGCCTCATATCTAGAAGTAAACTTTTTGTACACCAGTTTCAACCACTTCGAGTTTTCTCCAGGGCTTTATTTTGCTTCCTCTTTGCAGAAGGGGAACATGTGCAGCTGCAGTTTTGGAGAGTTACAAGCTCCTGGCTGTTGCACCCTCTGTGAGAGTCCTCACACGAAGATTAGATGCAAATTGGGAATACTTAATGCAGCTGGTTTTCCCTCAAATGTAGTTTGGGGCAGTGCCACTTTAAAGAATTGTTTGTTTCTGGGGAAAAAGGCGTGTTTTACTAAGATACTTCCAAGTCAGGACTAATTCAGCATTGTTCCATCTCAGCCCTTTGCTCCACGTGGTTCATTTCAGCAAACACAGTGCTCGGGGAGTTTTCTGCCTGACCAGGAGGTGTTAATCCTTCCTACCATATTCCTGCAGTGAATCATTAAACAGCTGCTTCTGTGCTCATTTTTGAGGAGCTGCCTCTGCTCTTCCACTCTGTGCAGTGAATGCTTCCCACCAGAACCCTGCCGTGACCCTTCCTCCCTGCTCCTCTCTGGAGCTCTCCACCAGCGAGGCTTCATCAGCTGCTGCTCTCCATCCCATCTCAGATTCTGATCCGTGACTTCCCTGAATCTCCAGAGCCAGGAGCACTGCAGGACCAGCACCATTCCAGCCAGGGCATTCCCTGGCATTCCCTGGAGCTGGGACAGTGCAGGCACGGACAGAACTTCCCCTCTCTAAACTCTGCCCCATTTGTAGAAAAGTGCTCCTGGTCCTCTTGCAGTTCAGGGACATTGTTCCTTAATTTATCCTTATATTATTGTGATATTATCCTAAATAACTGAGCTTTCAGTGAGGCAATGGGACTTTTGCCTTTAAAACACACTCAAATGTCATCCTTTTCTCTTTTTCCTGGGTGTGCAATATCCCAAGGTTTGTTTGACATCCTTACTGATAAGAAAATAAAATAAAGGAAGAACCAATTCCCGTTTGTACACAAATATTAGTGCTACCATGAGAGAGACAAATCAGTGTGGAGCCAATTAATTTTTATGGCAAGTTAAGTGTTGGCCAATTTATCTATTGATTGAGGAAAACCAACAAATCTTGCCCACATCTGCAGAACAAAGGTATAATTTTTCACTGCATGGACTTTGACAGAAAGAACTTGACCAAAATAGAGTTAAAACTGTGAGTCTTGCAGAATGTACCACAATTAGGCAAAAAGAAAAAATAATAATAAACCTCGTGACTTAAAAATCAATGCAAAGTTTGGCACTTTGTTGCACAAGTTAAATCCTCGCTATAAAGAATACAGGAAATCCATTGAGTTCACATGAGAAATGAACGTAGTTGCAGCAAATTTTCTTGCTTCTGGGCAACTTTAAAACCCCAGCAGTCATTATGATGGAATACAGCACCTCTTAACAATACAGCGAGAGTTTTCTATTGTTAATGTTATTAACAGAAACATCCCAGAACTTATTTTTTCATGGGAATCCATTCTAACAGCCTGGAAAGGTGAACTAACAAAAAATATAGATTTTCCTTGAGCACACTGAGGATGGCCTGCTCTAAGGACCAGGATTGCTTTGTGATAAGCTGTAATTCATAGAAGGTGTAATTTCCATGTCAAAACAGGCTTAAACCTTTGGAGACATAATATTTTGTGCATTATCACTCATTTGTCATGAAAGAAGTCCTCAGCATTTCTTTGTAGGAGAAATAGCAGGATATGGGTAGAAACAGGAAACGTATTAATTTGTCTATATTTCTATGTCATAGAAATATAAAGTTTTTGAACATGGAACTCCCCTGTTGGCTTTGAGTTAGGAGAGACTGGACCAGGAATGTTTGAAAGTTGCCTATTGGTGTGGCAGACACATTAGACATGAATGATGAATGTGAGGGAGTTCAGTACGGTTTTGTGGAACTCAGAAAGTTTAGTTTTTTATCATGAGGGTTGAAAAGTTGTCTTCAGCTTTTCCGTTCTGTTGATAAAGGAATAGTGGGCAGTTTCCAAATGGAATGAATTTATCGCTAGGAAGAGGAGGACTCAAAACAAGTCCATTTAATGTAAATTGATTTCCTCTCCCGCCCCACGTTAAACATTCACAATTTCTGCAGGAAAATGCTGTGAGTGTTGCCTTGGACCACTGAGTGGGTAAACTAGAACATGATCTGCATTAAGAGTGGAACACCCACAACCTTAATAGAAAAGGGGGAAGTTTGAGGGAGAAATACCAGTTTTACAGTCTAATAGAGGCAAAGATTATTGCTCTGCTGCTGGTGATTAGCAGCATTAGCACAGAAACAATCACACTTTTATTTTTTTTTTAATGAATTGGACCCTTTTTATTGTGCTCCTGAGCTGCTGCATTTAACCAGCAATGGGCAGGCAGCACGTGCTCGGCAGTGGTCAGTGGGTGTCCTCTGCCCAGGGGTCAAGGCTCCTTGGCCCAGGGACACCCAAAGGCCCCGGGTGGTGCCGGTGGCGGGGCAGCACCGCGCTGAGCAGGGGCTGTGTCACGGAACAGCTCCCTCCAGAACACTGCTGGCATCCAGTCACCAGCAGAAATAAAACCTTTGGCTCATGAGGAGCGTTAATTTTAGCTCAGAAATGGCAGAGGAGTCAGACTTCAGAGAAGCCGGTAAAGAGAGGAAGATGGTAAATTTGGCGTTTTCGTTCCCCTCCCATCAGCCGTTCCCCCAGGCTCTTGACCTCCACTCCTTCTGGTGGATAATGACACGAACAGCCAGGAACAGGCTTGGAGTTCTTGTTCTAGCAGGAAATGTGCAGCTGCTGAGGAGGGATTTTCCCTTTTTCTTTAAAAAAAAGAGAAAGAGCGGAGTCCTCCCCAGTAGAAGAGGCAGCAGAAGCTGGCTCAGGAGCGAGATTCCGATCGGGACAGGGCCAAGAGGAGCTGCCTCGGAGAGTCCCGGGCCAGCGCCGCGTCCCTCCCTCTGTGCGCCGCTCACCCGAGCTCGTTAATGAGCGCTCGTTAATGAGAGCTCGTTAATGACCCGCTCGTGCTCCGGGCAGGGCTCTGACCCCCAGGGTCGGGCGGGCACTCGAGGGATGGAGCAGCAGCTCCTGCAGGGATTGCTCCGGGATGTGAACCCAGGACGGTGCCAGGGGCTGGGCACTGGGCAGTGCCAAACCGGGAGAGACAGGAGATGTGAAAATCATCAATAGACAAACCCCGTGAATGAATAAAATCGAACGGAAATAAATTTCATTAATTTGCCATTAAAAAAAAAAAAAGTTGGATGAGTTTAAAACTCTAATTCAGAACATTAACCCGTTCCTTAAAAAAAAAGGAATTATTGTGTTTATCTTTTTAATTTCTTTCTTTTCCCAGGTTTTTAGTTTTCTAAGTATTTTTTCTTTGAGAATTATTTTTCACAGATCATTGCATTTTAAAACTTTGCTTTTATTTGTTCTCCTAGGGTTAAATCTGGACTTCTTTCATGCATATACCTAATGCAAGGGACTATAGAATATGCTTTATATAAATGCTTTTATTATGAGTTTGGAAATCCTTATGAAGATACGTGTAAAAATTAATGTCTCAGAGGCTCAGGTACTTTTAGTTAAAAATCTACTGGCTGATTTCAGAGAAATCAGAAATAGATACATATTTTTAATATTGGTTTAAATAAATTCTGGGGTTTAGTGAGAGCAAATCTAACCTGATTAACTGGTAAATAGGGTTTTTTTGCTTGTCATATCTGTATGTATCCTAATTTAGTCATCTTAAAGTCTGCCGTTTATTTATTTATATGTACGCCTAATGCTAAGGTTTAACACTCTATTGCTGTAAAATAGGCACAAACTGGAGTGCGGTGCCAGATAATCTGGGGCTAACTAAGCCTGAGTGCTGTGGTAGAAGGAACTTAAAATGATCCATCCTAAAACTGAAGCAGTTTATTTTTCATGTGGTGCACTGTGGGAGAACTCACGGGGTCAGGCTGCTGCAATGGACAGGGACAGACCACGTAAGGATTTAGGGTGGAATTAATGCCTGGATGCTGGTGAAAAATGTTCAGTCACGAGCTTTTAGTCCAGTGTAAGTCACTGGCTCCATTATTTTGCATTCATGCCAAGCAAAGAGCTGTGAAACAAATTAATCCTGTGCAGCACGGCTCAGTCTCTGTTCAGAGCCGTAACTGGTGATGTCACCAAAGGTTTGGAGCTCCTCAGGACCCTCACTCTGCACACAGGAGGAAGGGGAGAGGCTGTGTAAAGCACCAAATGCATCGGGGAGGTTGCTGTGATGTGTGTTAGAGGTTGGGAAAGCAGCTCCAAGGTCTCACATCCTCACAGGGCACCCACACACAGCAGACACAGTTTCCTTCCCCAGCATGGCCATCAGGTACAGGATGTATGAACTGATTGCTCAAGGAGTTATCTAATTAATGAAGCTACAAGGGAAAAAATATCCCGTGGCACTTTAGATCGGTTCACGTTAAATTGTGTGTGAGTTATGCTGCTCTTTGTCAGCAATTTTTACAGTAGGCTTTTTATTTGCCTAAGGATGTTTTAAATAATTTCAATAGCAAGAGCTCCAGGAGCCACTGCTGTCTGTATTCTTCATTCCTTGTTCCTGTCTGCTATGATAATTGACATCAAATACAGCTTGGATGGCCATCAGAAGAAAAAGTTTGGAGAAAGCACCAGACACACCAGGGAATTTAGTTTTCCTGAGTGATTTTGTAATTATTCAGCTACACTGATGAAATCTTAATGATTACCATTTGTGATTAGGGATGACAATTCTACCCTCAAAAAGTTTTGGAATTTCAGATTTGGGAGATGGTTTTTTATTCGTTTCTTTGTATTTTTTTCAACCTCAACCTAAAAATAAGTTTTCTTGATTTTTGCATATGGCAGACATGATAATTCTTTCAGGAGTATTGCTTAGAGGCCCTCAGAACTGGATTGATTTTTCTTTATCAAGAAAGCTTTGCAATGTAATGCTATTAATTCACACTCCAACTAATTAAATAGCTAGGACAGTATTGACTTTTTCTTCTAACCTCTGATTTCTCAGTTTCACCTCCTATGGAATGGTTGTTTTGTGATTCATCCAAAATTCTTCCCCCAGATTTCAGTGTTAAAGTCCTGATTTCCATTTATTTTGATACATGAAACTGTTTGTATTGACATGATCTATTTTCTAGTCAAATGCTTTTGTTTGTTCCTGCTCAAACCGGGGAGAAAACATCGTTACAGAAATGGGCTCAGCCTTTAGTGGGACCAGGCTCTCACATGGGCTCAGCCAGCAGAGTTCACAGGGGGGATAAAGTGGTGCCAGTTTGGATAACAGGACTTTCCCAGGTTATCGAACAGCCACTGTACTTCCAAAATGGCCAAAACTTCCCAAAATGTGTCTGCCACAAACCTGGTGAACACTGAAGTGAAAATGCTCCTCGGGCCTTTATTTCAGAGCTGCACATCAAAACTTTGAAGCTTTAACTGTTAAAGTGAAGTTGTTTGATGAATGTAGAGCACGTTAAGGGAGGAGGATGAAATGTTCCCTTTCTTGGTCCTGCGGCTGCGGTGTTGAGTCCTCCCGAGCTGTCACCAAGGAGCTGTGACAGCTCCACGTGTTTCTCCTTGGCAGAGCAGTTGGGCTTGATGTAAATTCCTTTGAGGAGCAGAAATATTTACATTGAAAATCCGCCAAGAGTTAGACAAAGCGTTAGCGGGGGTAAAGGAGGCGTGGGCGAAGGAAGAAAACAATCCAGGGAGTAATCTAATGTAGCACACGAAAATGCAGCCCAAGCCCCGTTTCTGTTTCCCACAGGCGCTGCCCGGCTCCGGGAACAGCTCCCGGAGGGAAAACGGGCAGAGCTCAGCATCCTCAGGGGCTGAGTGGGCAAAGTGACCGAGGGCTGGCAGCTGCTCCCCTCCAGAGCCGGGCCCGGGGTGAGGCCGGGGTGGCTCTGAACCTCTGGGGTGTCAGAGCTCGGCTGAGCGGGGCTCACGGAGGTGCTGGAGGCCCGGGCAGGGGCTGCATTCCCGGACAGGGGCTGCATTCCCAGCCAGACCCTGCTGAGGGGGCACCGGCAGCGGCTGAGGCTCCCCGGTCCCCGAGCCATGAGCAGGTCTCTGCCCGGAGCCCTGCACCCGGCTCAGGTCTGTGTCTGCCAGGGACGGTCCTGCCCTTCAGCCCTGCTGGTGGTGTCTTACAACAGGCAATCTCCTGCCTCATTTCCTTTTGCGCGTCTCTTTAGGGCTGAAATGTACAGGGATGCAAAAGCAGCCTGGGAGTGGCCAGTGGGGAGGGATGAGATGGGATGCTGTGAGTAAACAGTCCCACAAAACCCTCTGAAGGCAGCGTGGAGGGAACAAGCTCCTTAAAAATGTGTTATTAAAACTGATCATTTATTTTAAGAAACAAGTAACCTCGCAGTTATCTAAGCACCTTGAAGTACATGATGTCACTTTAAATCACGTATTTTGCAGTTAACCACACAAACATCAAACCCAAATACATCCTGTGAACATAAACACGAGGAATGATAGAGGAATTTCCCATAAAAAATTTATAAAGGATTTGCAGAGACTTAGTGCTTTATTGTGGTAAATTCTGTACTCAAGGGAACACAACTTCAGAATGTAGTGTATTTCTATATTGTGTATTTTCATTCTTCATAGTCTGCAGACTGTTGATTAGCTTCTTACTTCCCTTGATTTGAGTATTTTGTATATCCCAGAACTAGATTTACATATTTCAGCTCATTCTCTGGCTTTCTCTTGAGGAAAGTTAGAACTCAGTAAATATTATCTAAAAAAAAAAAGAGCACCATAAATATTCTTCCACTTCAGACAAAAAAAAAAGATTTTGAGTTTGCTTCCTGCAACTATCAGCTAGCCAGCAGAAAACAAATGTACTGGCAAGAATATTTAGCGGAGCAGCAAATTTTAAGTGGTTACAGAAGACTGTTCCTGGAAGGCAGACTCCAAAAAGGAAGCTGTGACCTTTTTTTTCTAGGTATCTATTATTTTTTTAATGTTTTATACATAATTGCCTGACTCTGTCTTCACTAAAGCTATGTCAAAACACTTGGAGATTTACTGTATTAAATATAGTGATCAAATGTTTCAAGGCAATTAATCAACACAAGGACTCTGTTCCAGTGCTACTCCTCAAAGAGATGCTTTTCACTTAGACTTTCCTGCTGCACACTTTTCATCCTGGTATTTGCTGGTGTGCAAGTCTTGTAGAACATAATCTTATTACTTGATGTCTAAGCTTCTGTGTCTTTCTCCTCGTATTTTCTTTTGATTCATCGAGGAATTTTACTTTCAGGCCACATCTTTTTGCTCCAGCTTTGCAGTGAGCACCAATGCTGGCAAGGAGTTCGTTGGTTTCTGAACTGGAGAGCATTAAGCCAAAATGTTGGAGGTGCATTTGCTGCCCTTTGCTCTCGGTGAAGAGCAGGCAGAATTCTTCGTGGAGCTTTCAAGGGTCAGGAGAAAGGAGGAACAGTCCAGTGAGAGGGATGTGGAGTTTCACTCGCTGCAGCTCCAGTGGGTTCCTGTGGCAATTCAGGGACCGTGTGGGGCCAGGTCTGGGTGTTTGGGTACCCAGTCACCCCCTGTTTGAATGAAGCTTCACCCTGGCTGCATTTGCACACCAGTCAGGGTGTGTTTGAGTGAGATTGTATTTTAGCATCCCCTGTGGCTGACCTCTCTGTGTTTGCTCAGCACCAGGCTGCCTGTGCAGTCACAAAGAGACACCAGCTCTTCCAGGACACCATCTCACGCCAAAGTATTTGTTTCAAAAGTTTGGGCTGAATTTTTCCCATTAATCTTGATTGATAAGGGAACCTGGAGCAATAAACCTCTGGATTTGCCCAGCTGAAACCCTCCCTGCACGTCCTGCTTGGCTGCAGCTGCGCAGGTCAGCGCTCCAAGGGAAGTTCCCTGCTGTGAACATTATTGGGAGGGGAGCAGTTGGGATGCTTTAGGGAACCAGAGGTGCTATTCGTGCCTGGTGTAAAGACTGCACAGATGAGATATGGATATTATATTTGTAATGACAGAAGCTTGGATTAGTTGCTGAGGAAAACTTGCCTCATTTTGGATTTTCTGTAGTGTGCAGTTTTTTAAGCCTAAGGAATGCATTTAGAAAGATAGAGAAAAAAGTTAAAAGGGAATGATACTATGAAAGTCCTTTATTTTTTCCTCATATTCCTTCTTGCATGACTGAACCAGATTTTATGTTTTGACGATACCACAAATGTGACATTTCAGGCGAGAGCTATAGAGCCCTGAAAATAAAAATGTGTGCTGGAACCACTGATGGATCACTGACAAGGCTGGAGCTTCCAAGCTAATGGGAAATGATGACAAGCCCTGCATACAAAATTAATTGTTTCAGTCTGAGCTCCAGCCTCTCTGGTTTGCTCTCACTGTTCTGTACAGGACATTGTCTCAGGGCACTGGGTTTCTGAGCAGGAGATAAAGATGTGTCACCCAGCTGCAGCCCCCAGAGTTCAGGGTCGCTTCAGTTACACAGCTCCTGGTGAGCTCCTGGATCAGGGCTTGGGCTCTGCTTTTCCCCCGGTGCAAAGGCCCAGGTAGGAGCCACGCTGAGCCTGCACTGCCAGCAGGGAATCCTCCCCTCTGCCCCGGGCAAGGCTGGCTTGGTGCAGGTGCTGTTTGGGTCAGGTTAATGTGCAGGGAAGGATCATCCCTGTGCCAGGGCCACCTCCCTGTGGCTGCATCAGCTGGCTTGGGACGTGGCTCAACCACCTTCAGCTCAGGAGCCTGAAGGACAGTATAGAGAGCAATGTTTTGCATTTTGTACACAATATCTCCCGTGACAGAACGTCTGCCAACTGCAAGAAAACATAGGCTAAAAATAAAGGTAAATTTCAGAGCACTTGGAAAAAAAATTGTGCAGCTTAAGCATATGGTCTGATGAGAGTCTAAGTACCTTATATTTTGAGAATTAAAGATAGATAAGTGTATTCTAGTATGCTCTATTTAATTGGAGAGTATGGCAAAACTGCAGCTCTGTTCTCTATTGATGAAAATTGCTGTTACACTTTGCAAATCTTACTGGCAGAAAGACAACTGTGATCAAAACATTGTCTGCTGCTGCAGCTGTGCTGTGATCAGGATGTGATGCAACAGCTTTGTGCTCTGCCCCTCTCTGCCCTCTGCTCCGAGTGTGTCCCTGCTGAGGAGGAGCCCTCTGGGCGAGGATGGAGGCAGCAAAGGGAGCCCCTGGAGCTCTGTCAGAGCAGGGAGATGGCTCTGGCTGCGGTCCCAGCTGGCCCCTAGCTGACAGCACATCAGTAATTTATACCACAGTGATAATATGTTGGAGTGCCAGTAACTTTTTATAACGCTCACAAAATTCCTTATTCCTGTGGGGAAGCATTCCTGCAGCGCGGGCAGCAGAATGATCGCTTTCAGATGTCAGTGTGCACTTGGACGTTGGTACACTGCCAACAATGAATTAAGGTGACCAGATTTTCTCGGCTCCAAGTCAAGAAGTAGTTTGGAGAGCTGGGAGGAGGAGGAATGCAGACCCCACCTGGGATATCGTTACAAGCCTTCAGGCAAGCCAGGAACCTCTTTCCCCTTTCTCACATCTGCCTCCTATTCCTCTGCCATACCTTGAGAGTCAGGTCCTAAATGACCGTATCAAACAGCCATCACAACCTGCTGTGTTATTTCGTTTAAAGTCACTTTGGTTTATAATTTAATCCTTGCCCTACATTCCTTTGGTATAATCTGTGTAAGTATTTTCCAGGGTTCACTCTGTCCTGCTCATGCCAGCTACAGAAACTCCAGACTCCAAGAAAATGTGAGCAATGAGGCAGCGCCTTCCACGTCATGCCTGGTGCTGCCAGGCCAGGCCGAGGCAGGAATGCTCTCCATGGAGAACACCAGGCAATGGAGATGATTCTTCTCCTAAAAATGTTATCACTGGAAATGTGCATTAAACAAACTGAACGCAGCTCAAATATCACATCTGCTCAGCAGTGCCAGTTCTGGATGGGCTGAGGAGTAATGATCACCCTCAGGAAAATAAAAGGGCACAGCTGAGCTTCAGCACCTCGTTTGATTTCTGTTTGCTTCGTGAACAGAAAGCTTCTTTTGAAATCCTTTTTATTTCCTGGTAAAACAGAGTAAAAGGTACTGGTGAAAACCTCAGGTTTCTTGCAGGAAGGTGATAGAGGCACAGGATCCTTAAGATGCCTTGAGATTCCACAGTCCCTCCTTTGAAGTTTGCTCTTGTGCTCTCATTTTATATTTCTGAGGTATTTGTGAGCTTTTTTTCTAACATTCTGCTAAGTGATTTCCTATCTTTTCCACCTAAAAAATAAACAACTCCATTATTATTGCAATGACAAATGTGCTTATTCCTACAATTAAACATTGCAAAATGAGAAGTAATATTGGCCTGAAAGAGCTACAGATATCTATATTTAATTTCTCCTACATGTCTAGGAGCTTGAAGGGTCATGATCTTGATTCCAAGGTCCAAAACATAACTTCAGTCTTTCTGTTATGTTTGATCAAAGGTGGGGTGGGCCGTGATTGACTTCAGAGAATTTGATTTAGGCTGTTGTGGATACAGTTTTTGAAACTCATGGGAAGTAGATCCATGAAAGAGAATTGCCACGCATCTATAAAATATGTAAAAGACTGTGGAGTCAAGAAAGGACTTTAGCAGTGACGTTTGAGTGGATCAATACTGAAGTAATGCAGGTGATGTTCCTATTCTGTTACTGCCTGTGTCAATTCCTCCCAGTTAATGTAATTACAGATTACACAGATCCCTCAGCAGTGTAATATCTCCTCTCTGTTAATGATACTTGAAACAGAAGAATGTCCCTAGGAGAAATCTTGTCATAGACTGTGCTTTGGCTTTAATTAAACTTCAAGCAACCTTTATCTTCTAAAAATCGTGCATAAATAAGATATACATGATGTTTAATTTGAGATAGAAATAGCATCACTTTAGAATCATCTGTTTAAAGACACATATATATATAATTCTTCATAGGAGGAAGATCTAAGGTGGTAGTTTTTCGGATTTTTTTTCAGATAAAATGTCAACATAAGAAAGCAACTCTCAGAAACCAGTGAGAATGATTACTTAGCTTGAGTTAAGGGCAGAAATAAATAGAAGTGTGTGGCTCTAGACTGCCTTTATTTTCATTTATAGACGTAAGATTTACCAGCCATTATGTTGGAATCTCTTAGCAATGGAAAACTTGACAAAGCAGACAAAAATTTGATTTATTATTAAGTCTTCATATTGCAGTACCACTGGCGTTAAATTTCTTTTAGACAAATGCAAGTTAAAAACCAAATAATGTATTTTTCTAGAGATGATAGAGAACCGAACTAATCTCAGGGAGCAGCACATGGTAAGGCTGTTAATTTTATCAAATGTATTCATCATGGAAGGCCATTGTGCAGCGGCAGTCAAATGCAAATTCAAACCAGATCTTCAGAAATAAGTGCCCTGCCTAAATAGAGTATGAGCAGGAATGAGATGCAATTTTAAAAGCAGTGATTGCCCCAAATGGAATAATGTGGGAATGCACCTAAACGTGTCAGATTTCCTGATGATTGGAGTACTGTATTTAGCATCTGTGAATAGAAGAGGTGGAAATTGGGCTGAAAATTCAGATGTAGGTCAGGGGAGTATTTTCAGCCCAACTTTCAGCCCAACCATGTAAAGACCATTTCATTGTGAACCGATGGATCTTAATCCTACAAATTCTTCTGTAAGGTAGAGGAAGAGTTTCTCTGTTTGTGTGTGACCAAAATATTGGCTGCAGGTCTTTGTTGTGTAGCTGTGTTCTGTGAGATGCGGAGCCTCTCCTCATCAAACCTGCAGCTGTTGCTTGTGCAGAAACCAGAGACTTGTAAAGTCTGTCTTAGGAAAACAAAGAAATGCAGATGCTAAACCAGAAAAATACCTTTAAAGTTATATCAGTTGCATAAGAAAGAGAGAAGCTCCCTTCCAGGAATGTTCTGCCTCTGGTAGCATTCAGTTCATGCTGTCAGAAAGCTCTCGGAGCAGGAGGTGCAAAGAGGGCTGTGAGCCAGCCCTGCCTCAGGGGCTGTGCTCCCTGCAGCTGGGGGGAGCCGGGCACCACCTCGGTGCCACTGGGCAAGTTTGGCACTGGCCACTGGAGCTGCAGGGCAGTAGGACACAAGGTCAGCTCCAGCTCTTCTTTTAGCTGCTCTAAAAATGGGAGGATTTGCCCAGCTGGAAGAAAAGATCAGTTTAGATGTTGTTTTCTGCCCATTGATGATGGTGCCTCACATGGACAAATTGGAATTCTAATGTGAGTGTGTATTTTCCCAAATTTATCGTGGCCTGAGGCAGGTTGGTGAAAGTTTTTTGTCTCCTGTTGGCATGAGCTTAAATGGACTTCAGCAGCGGAGGGGTTGCATGAGAATTAGATATTTACAATTAGTTCTGCAAAGAGACAGAGGTTGCTTGGGGTGAGTCTGTAAAACAAAGCACTTTTCACTGTGACATAATCCTTCCTTTTTTACAAGTTTCTCGGACCACCCGCTGTGGCCAGAGTCAGATTCTTCGATGGTGTATTGGAAATGCAGTCAGACTGGACTAAAACATCTGGGAAAAAAAGGCCCCTTGATAATTACTGGATTTTAAATAATTACCCATTCCATATTGTTTTTTGTTTTCCACCCATTTGAATTGTAACAAGAGATCATCTCAAGGTACAAAGAATTTTAAGATTTCCAGTTGTTCAGACATTGCGCGATGTTTCCAGGATGCTGAGTCCCCAGAGGCTCTTGGCTGAAAATGTGGGATGGCAACAAAATCTGTAAGGTTTTTTTTATTGGTTTGAGAAGGACAAGAGAGGTGAGTACTTAAATACAAAGCTGGGAAAATAAGAGGGAGCATGAAGCCTGGGTTATGGTGTGGAAGCATGAATCATAAGTACTTATTTAGTCTCTTAGGGTATATGAATGCCCTGACTTTCCAAACGGGCACTAAAACATCTGCTGCTTCTTTGTTTATCATCTGTATTGTCCATCCTTCAGGCCAGAAAGAAAAACAATCAAGACAACTTTTCTGGCCCAGTTTTGTCTTTTCCAGCCCTTGTGATGAGAGAGAACTCTCCACTGTCCACGAGAAGGAAGCCCTAGGAAGTGTAAGTGGGATGTCACAGACAGGCTCTGCACATTTTTGTGAAGTTCTCATGGCCCTTCTCCAACCTCTTTTTCTATTCTTGGGTTTCCTCAGTCCAGCTGCCAAAGAAGTGGCAGTTTTGTGTAATATACTGATACATCCACAGCACTCTGCTCACCTGCAGACAGCACGACATCCATCACTTTCCCTCTCATTTCGGGCCAACCCCCTAAATCTAAGTAGCTGTGGCAGACATTCACCAAACACCAGCCCTGCTTCCACCTCGGCAGGGGGAGGTGTTTAGGCAATGAGGGCTGGACTGCATCTCCTGAAATGTTCCACTGTGGAGGCTGTGGGACCAAACTGGGGAACCCAGCTCTGTGTGGGGGCCTTAGGGCCCGGTGCAAGGGAGGAATTGGAAATAAATGCAAATGAAGATGTCAGCTGCTCACTCAGCCATTATTTCCTCTGCAGAGCAGAAGGCAATCTGCTCCCAAGGCTCCTCGCTCGACTGTTTGTGAGGCAGAGCACATCTGTGGGGCTGTGCTGGCCCCTGGACCGGCTGATTTCATCAGCACTGGTGGAGGGAGGCCAAATGGGCGCTCTTGTTCTGCAGTCAGCCTGCACTTTCCTCCTGCAGATCCTGCAATCAGCTCTCCCAAGCGGGGCACAGCTTTGCTCTTTAAGGTTTCTCGTGGAACATTTCTGGTTTGACACAACCAGCCACTTCCAATTACATCTGCACCTGCTGCTCAGAGCAACAGCAAATACACTTCGAACAAAAAGGCAAGAAATTACTCAGAAGAGCAATGGCCTGCCATGTGCAAAGTGTATTTGCTTCTTGGTGTCTCCCCAAGCACTGAAACAGTTTTGGGGGCATGGTTTTTTTCATTACAAATTATAAATAATTTCAGGGTGTTACTTGGGAATGCTTCTTTAGAGAAATGGGTTATTTGCTCATGTTTAAAAAAATTGCTCTGTTAAAATACGTATGGGCTATTGAGAGTGTTCCCATAAAACCTTGGTATCACAGTTTTGAAGGACACTGATGAGGTGCTCTGTTTTTCGTGACTTTTACCTTAGTGTACTAATAACTTAGCTATTTGTTGCCTTTATTTTCCATGTTGTCACATGTTGATGTGGTGACAAGCAAGCACAAAAAATCCACAATATCCAGTTCTCTACTGCCTGCAGGAGTCACTACATTTGCAAAGAAAGGATGTAAAACACAGTACCCTGATTTCCACAAATCCTCTGTCTATTTCCTGTGAGTGTGAACAGTGGCATGTAGAGCAAGGTGTTCAGAAATGTTCTATATCGGTCTGACTCTTCTCAGAGTTTAGTCTGTGCTAATATATATAGAAAATGCTCTTTTTTTGGTGCAAGGTGGAGAATTCGGGTCATGTCTCTGCTCCAGGTGAAGTAAAGTTTCCTTTTCCATTCCTTCCTTCGGAGTAAGTAAGCTGGAGAATACCAGAGTGGGGAATGCTGTGGTGCAGGTGAGCAGCTCTTCTGTCCCTGTGTTCCCTCACCCCCAGGAGGATTAGCACAGGTTTGGAGTGCAGGGTCACTCTGGACACAGATTCATTCCCTCTGTCCCTGTGTTCCCTCACCCCCAGGAGGTTTAGCACAGGTTTGGAGTGCAGGGTCACTCTGGACACAGATGCATTCCCTCTGTCCCTGTGTTCCCTCACTCTCAGGAAGATTAGCACAGGTTTGGAGTGCAGGGTCACTCTGGACACAGATTCATTCCCTCTGTGCTTTTTTGCCTCCCAGTCCACGACTCACAGCACAAACTATGTAGCAACTCAGCAAAATTATTGCCACACATTTCATTCACGTGGACTGATTTTCTAAGAAATTGGATTGTTCTTTAATGCTTCCTCAACAATTATCCAAAAGTGTTAGTGGTCCTGGTCCAAGTCCAGCTCTGACTAAAGTGTGAGCTTAGCTGAATCACAGACCACCTCCAGTGCATTCCAGAGCACAGGAGAAGGTGTCCTGGGTTCTGAGAAATGTCACGGTGCCACCATCACCCCAAAGAGCAGCTCTGGTGCAGCCCAGCCTGCCCGTGCCAGTGCAAGACCCATCCAGCCCACCCCAGGGCCTGGCTTTGCCCACTGACACAGATTTCTGCTGCAAACTCATGGATTTCTGCTGCAAACTCATGGATTTCTGCTGCCAGAGAGTTCTTCTGGTGTGAGCGTGTTGGCAAAGCCTCATCAGTGTGAGTGAAGTTGTCATCCCAAATCTTGTGTTCCCTTCCCTGCTCTCTGTGCCCTGAAGCAGGGAGGGTGAAGTCCTTTGCTAAATGATTGAAGAAATCTCCCAGAATCACATTTCTCTGTTTCTGTTGAGGCTGAACTAAGATCCCTCACTCAGATTGCTCAGCTTAAAAGAAGGATTATACCGAAAGGAGCTGCCTTTTATTTTTTAATATATATTTATTTTATTTTTGCACATTGGAAAAGAGAAGTGGCTTTTCAGCTGCACTCTTTTACCAGGCTCCAAAGATCTTTGTTAGTGCACCCTCTCTTTAAAAACAGCCCTGGTGTTGGTGGGCTGAGAGGAGGATTTTGGAGGCAGATGGGGCTGTGTTGTCCTGTCCCCTTGTGCAGGGGGTGAGCTGAGGGCAGAGCCGTGCCCAGCTCAGAGCAGCAGGAGCAGGGCTGGGGCAGGAGCCACAGGAATCAGCTCTTTGGGCAGAGGGCCTGAGGTCCCTGAGGGTGATGGGGAAGGAACTGAGCAGAACATGCTCAGGAAATGTTCCTGGACTGCTCTTTTATTCACTCAAACTTGTAACTTTGGATGGGCTGAATTAGGTGTCATTTGTGCTGAAAGGACTGAATAGCTCTGGCAAAGTATTTATAAACCTGTGTAGTAGTTTTAAAATGGAAACATTTTATTTTGGTATTTTAACACGGAATATATATTTCTTTCAATGTGACATACTGAATCTGAGTGTTTTCAGTGCTGTGTTTCAAGAATGAAACCAGACTCAGGGTTTCGTTACATACATGCAGGGACATTGTATTGAAGAAGAAAGTGGATTTTTTTGACAATCTAGAATATATTACTACAACTCCCTGCCTTGTTTTCCATTGTGATCACTATATCCAGATTCCTCAGCTCTTGGCTTCACCCCGCTTGGGGCCTGAGCCACCTTCTTCTGGTCTTCAGGAGCTTCTGGTTTTCTGTTTCTTGTTCCATGAACAGCAACCAGACAGTGCTTGTTGCCTTTAGAGACCAAATGCTGACAAAGTTCCCTAAAGAGCAGAGTTTTCAGGGTGTGGTTTGTATTGTGATATCCCACTCAATAAGATGAAGTTTAATCAGCATATTTTAAAATGATTTTTGTGTATTCTTTGTCTCTGACATTTTGGATCTGGTTTATTCTTCTGTTTTCTGGGAATTACAGTGGATTTAATTGAAAGCTCGGCTGAAAGAGTTTAGCGCAGTGTTTTCATAACATTTTTGTTCACCTGAGACAACATGCCCATGAGGTTTGGTATATGAGTTTGAAAAGTCAAAATGAGTTGATTTGCATTCTCTTTCCTGCTGCCCTCTCCATGAAATCCAAGTTCAGTCTCTGTGCTGCGTGCCAGGCTCTCGCCTGTATCAACAGTGGCAAATGTAGAACAGAACTTGATTCTGGAATTAGAAGGCAGAACACAGAAACACTGTCTGCATGGGTAAATAGTGAGAAGATGGATGCTGGAGTCTGTTCAGAGCTCTGCACAGGACACACTCCCACCCTGCAGCCTGAGCTGTTTATCCCTGTGAGTGTGTGCTCAGAACAACACCAACCATCCTTTGACATGCACGTCTGACACTGCATTTCATACTAACAAGGAGATCCCACGCTCAGAATGCAAAGAGCTGAGCATTTATTGTCTTGCAGTCCCTGGCAGAGAGAGCAGGAGCCACACAGGGGATAAACAGACAGCTCTGTGTGGGAGGCATCTCGGGCAGTGCTTAAGCAAGCCAGATAATTTAGGAGAAGTGGGGTATTGTAATCAATCCCTGCTGTTAGGTAAGCACTGGGTTGATAAACTGGAAGATGAATCAACTTATTCAATGCCATCTGTATAAAATCACAAGATGGATAGGACTGAAGGAATAATAGAATGCAAAATAAGACCCAGCAAGGTGCAGCAACTGTACAAGGCCAAAACTCTGTGAAAAGCTACATAATAAAGAGAAATATATGCAGAGGCCAGCAGCTGAATGTATTTGCACTGATCAGTGCCCATATTTCTGTCTGGAGTTTGCAGGTGTCAGCAGCTTTGGGTGTATTCACCTTGCTGCCCCCTCTCAGACAGGCTGAAATGTGCTTGTTCTCCTTCCTTCAGAGGCAAACAGGATATTTAATGTCCTCCCACAACCACCAAGCGGGTCTAAGGTGTTCTAAGGCACCAACACGAAAGTTTAAAGGTTGCTGTTTACCAAATGCATAAAGAAAGCAGTGAAGATGAAGTGGTTATTTGAGGAGTAAAATAATGCAGGACTTTATGGAAAGAGCTGAACTCAGGATAAAGCAGGCAGATGGAAAGAAGGGAATAAATTAGTGACTCTTTAAGGGGTAGAGAACAGCAGGCTGTTGTAGAAGGTGACCCAGTGGATCAGGTAAAGGTGTGTGAGCACACCCTCAGAAGGCTGTTTTAGAAATAAAGAGCTGCTGAGAAGTCTTGTGTGAAAGTTATACTGGACCTGTTGCTTCCTGGAGATAAATTCAGTTTCCTTAAAGTATTATCCTAAGGTTGGTTTTGTCTGATCCTTTGCAGCATATTGGAGATGGATCCGTAAACTGCTTTGAAACACGATTTAAAAGAACAGAGTACAGCTACTGAGGGTACCCTGGGGCCCAACAACCTTTTTTTTGTGCTTTATCTGCCCCTGAGGTGCCCTGCTATTCCTCCAGCAGGATTGCTTTGTGCTTCCTCTTATGAAAGCCTCAATCAATAGCCAAGTTTGCTTCAATAGCATAATACAGTGTTATTTTAAACCAGAATTTTCTTGTTGTCATCAATGTTTGCTTCATCAGAGATTTGTCATGCCAACTGTTATTTTACAGGCAATCATTCAGAGCTTTTAACTTTAGTTCAAGTACCTCTTTGAGGAGTTAGTTCCCATCTAGAAGGACAAAGTGTCTGACCTGGGGGTTGTTAACAGAGCACCAGATGTCACTGCTATCCCCAAACAGTTTTGGTTGTTAATAGTTGTTCATTTAATTGAGGTGATGTTCCCTCTGTCTGGATGATCATCAGCCTTATTTATCCACAAAAAAAAAGAGATAACTGAATTCACCTTTTTAATTATCCTTCTCTTTCATGCCT
This sequence comes from Falcunculus frontatus, assembly GCA_013398115.1. Classification (NCBI taxonomy): domain Eukaryota; kingdom Metazoa; phylum Chordata; class Aves; order Passeriformes; genus Falcunculus; species Falcunculus frontatus. The sequence continues at coordinate 414,570 of VZRV01006478.1, read as the reverse complement.
CTCCTCTTTTCCCAAGACTTCAGAAGAAACTGTGCACTGGCATTTGTATAATTATTATGCACCTGTGCTTGTCAAGCAAGTTTTCTGCCTTTCTGTGTTATAACCCCTGAATTCTCCAAGAGTCATCAGCTCTTTCAGTGGCTCCTGTTCCCTAAAACCCCAAACATCTGGATTTTTTGCGAGCTGTTTCAGACCTAAACACAACAAAAGCATTTAAGGTATACTCACAATATTCAAGTTTTGAGGGCCTTTTGCAGGTATTTTGTTGTTAGGCAGGGTTTTATCTGGGGCAGTGTTGCATACCCCACAAGAGCTTCTTCCCTCTGTGAAGAGTTCCACAAGAGAACCATGAGTGCTTTGCTCTTGTGCTGGCTCCTGGCTCCACTGAGCACCACCAGTGAGAGCAGGCCTGTGAGTTAGGGTGCCCTGAAAACTCTACACAACGTGATCCTGAAATGGTCTGACCTCAGAGAAGAGCCCAAACACTGCTCCAAGGTTCAGTGAAGAGCCTTGGGAATCAAGAACAAATAAAAGGCTTTTCTGCTTTTGGCATTTTGGATTAGGCAAGGCTTTCTTCTCCCTCTATCTCAAATGCACAAGCTCTGAGTGTGCCCCCATTTCTGGGGCAGTGGCTCTGTCCTTGGGGACAGTGCTGTCGCTGATGCGAGAACTCCATTGGACATCACTGGCTTTTGCATGAAATCTTATGTAGGACAAGTCTTCTGGGCAAGCCCGTGCAGTTTGTCAATGGGGGGATTAGAGCAGGGATTAACTGCAACAGCATGAAGATTTCGTGTCACCTTATTCTCTTTTTATTCCGTATAATGTAATATAATACAGTACCTTGTGGTCTAGGCTGGCTTTGGCTTCAGAGGTGTTTGGAATACAGCAGAGATGGATGAATCTTGGTTCCAAGGCAGAGATGGGGTGGGCTGTGCCCAGCTGAGGGGTCCTGCCCAGCTCCCCAGGAGCTCTCTGGCAGGCAGCTGCAGTGTCCATCCCCAGGGCCCCTCCTGCCCGGCCCCTCCTGGGCAGTTTGTGCCCCCAGAGAGCCACCAGCAGGGGAAGGACTGCTGCTGTCAGCAATACCAGAGAACTGTGATGTTCTGTGACTCAAATCTGTTTGATGATCTTGGAGGTCTTTCCCAACCCTAACGATTCTGTGATCTATTGGATATTGTTACCATTGTAACAATCTATTGGATATTGTTACTACTGTTATTGACCTTCCAAGACCCTCTAAGCCTCAGCTTGCCCTGTTTTTCCTGTGTTTAAGAACACAAACGACCCATCCCAAGACTGAACTTGTGCAACCATCTCATCTCAGGCACAGCTGCTGCTTTAATCCCACTCTTCCTCCTCCAGCTCCTCATTCCCCATAGCTGGGTCCCCTCCCAACTCCTCGTGCCCCCAGTTGGGGGGGTGTGAGGAGCTGGAAAGTCCTTGACTTGCATGAACACCACTCAGCAACACCTGAAACATCTGTGTGTTATCAGCTTTATTCTTATCCTAAATCCAAACCACAGCCCTGGACCAGCTACTAGGAAAAAAATTAACCCTGTCCCAGCAAGGTCGGGAGACTGGGTAAGGTGAGGTCTTTCCTGGTGAGGTGGCATAATTGAATAGCAACTAAAATGCTGAATTCACATTGCACAATGTTAATAAATAAGGATCATGAGGGACAATAAATCCTCCACACCCTGGTCTTAATTTATTTTAAACAGCAAAACAAATGAAACCAAATTAAACTCGTAAGTCATGGTGTGAGCAGAGTCCAAAGAAATGTCAGTTCCAATAAAGTATGACAAATAAAAGTATTGGCATAAACTCCAAGGACTTATATCACTGGCACCACAATAAGGCCTTCTTTAGTTGATCTTGAGACATGACTCAAAATGTGAAGAATGAGAATATAAATAAAGGGATTTTTTTTCTAAATGCTGAAAGGGTTATTTTTAACACAGTAAACATTTTCATTTTAAGTTAGCACTAGTCAGTGCAACTGGAAGAACTTTTCAGCAGGTTTAGCACAACCTGCTGAAGTATTCAAAATAATCTGTAGAGAAGTGCCATGGAGCTGGATGAAATAGATTGTTACACTAATCAGATTATAATAACCCAGAGCATCATTCACAGTCTTCATAACGGGCTCTTGGTAATGAGTTCTGTGTTACCTTTCCTTAGATTAAACACAGACCTGAAAGGCTGAAAGACCCATTCCAGAAAAGCACAACAGAGTACACCTAGAGCAGAACTCATGGCAATGACTTTTGGTCTGAAGTACCCAAGGTATTTTTCATCCTTTAATTAAATAACATCAGTGTTTAAATAACAGACGCTGCCTGTCAAAGAATACAGTGCACTCATTCCAGTGATCTCCACCAGAATAATTACCCTACAATCAAGCTGTAATTTGCCTTTTCAAGTAGACTGAATGATCTAGATTGATTGAAAAAAATGAGCTGCTTTTTTTTTTTTTTTTAATAGAAGAGATGTTCATTTCACATTCTACAATTTTAAAAATAATTAATCATGAGATGCCATTTGGCTAATGTGAAATAGCTTCTGACAATCCCCCAAGGATCTGGCTTGTAGCTTTAGGCTTATGCTGGTGGGAGCTGGAACTGGATGTGTGTAAATTAATCACAGTCTCTGTGGCCTTTTTACAATGAGATTTGTCTTGTCTTCAAATTATATGGAATTATGGTATCCAGAAACCTGGCCACAAGTAAATTGCTCAAAGTGTCCCCATCAGGCCCCCTTCCTCATTTTCTGGCAGTGAGAAATTCCCTTATCCCAATCCTCTTTTTCCTGTTCTGATGGCAGGTAATTGGTAGAGCACCTGGGGAAAACCCTGCAGCCGGGAGGGACTGCAGAGCTGTGCAAGGTGAATCGCCCTGGGTCAGGCTTCTCAGAGACTGCAAACTGCTCTGAAATAGGGCGAATTCAGGAGAGTTTGGCTTTCTACACTGGTCCTGATTTTCTGTTGCCTTGCCCTGTGTGAGCAGTGGGCACTGTGCAATTCTCCTGGCTGGTAGCATTCGAGGCTGGCCTTGCACATATGAAAATGACCAGACAAGGGCCCCTGGTGCCCTTACAAAGTATTTAATTTGAGAAAATCATATCATATGATCAGAACACTGAGAGCAGGACAAAAGCTGACAGACAAACATCTATTTTCTGGAAAGCTGGGAGAGGTAGAGAAAAATCTAAAGCAAACAAAAGATTTGGCCAGCAAGTTAAATTATAAGGGTAAAGTTTAAAGCCATTTCTTCCAGAAAACCCTGAAGGTTTTGTGGAATAAGGCAATTTCTTCAGTCCTGAAGAACTGACTGTAAGAGCATGGGAAATTGGAAAAAATTAATGAAACTGAAAACTGTAAACCTTTGCTCAGGCTCTGAACCAAACAGTTCCTACATTTCCATGAAATTCAGAAGAAGATGTTGTTAACTTAACAATGCAGTGTAGGACTGCACTGCTGGATTTGTGTTTGGTCTGGATTCAAACGCTGTGGCAAGAGCTTTTCATGTGGCATTTCTGGCTCGTGGCTAACCAGGCTTTCGGGTGAATCTCATGAACTGTCACTCCCAGGAACCTGAAAAAGATGCAGTTTGTGTGCCAAGTGTCAGATATGCTCTAAGTAAACCATGCACTTTTGGAGGAGTGTCCCAGTTTTCTGAGCTTTCTAAAGCTAAAATAAGAAAAAAGACTGGAAATTATCTGGTTTTGGTAGGGTTCATCTTTCTGCCAATCCACCACTCTCCATTTTTTTCCCCTTTCCTGTGATATGCCTGCTCCAGTTTTAAACAGGACCAAGCTGAGCCATCAGAAAATCTGTCTTTATCCCAAGCAGCTCCCAGGGACCTCTATGTGATACAAAACCTGCAAGTTCTGGTGCTCTGGGGGCAATTCAGGTGCTTCATCTCTTTCCAGCTAAGCACAGAGCTCCTCACAGGCTCTTTGCTTTTGTTCTAACTCTCTGAAACAAAAGTGTGGATGTTCCTTTGTCAGTACTTTCTTGTTTCCACTCCTTTTACCGGCAGCTTTAAAGGGTGTTGCTGAATTTAAATATAAAATGCTTTCATTCATAATAGCAGTCCTGCATATGTAAATCTGCTTTCTGTAAGGGTGAATATTAAGATGAATTTATTTGCATAAGAAGGTTATTTTCATATATTTATCACATGCTTTTACTGCCTTAAATATGGTCCCTCAATTAGGGCTTTTGTGGTTCCCTTGATCACTGTGTTTGTGAATTGCAGTTGTATAAAGTGAGTGTTTGTGATTACAAAAGGAAAGTGGAAAGATAATTTTACACTGACCAAGCCTTTGATATCTAAACCCGATTTCTGGATCTGGCATAATCTACTTCTGTGACTTGGGGCAAGCTATTTAAATGTAGTTGGCTCACTTGCATGAAATAAAAAGAAGTATGATGAATTATCTCAGGAAGGGAAATGGTCAATAACAATTCAGTTTGCCCGTGTGTGTAATGGACACAATGATCTTTCAGGGGTTTTTATTGTTCTTAACCATTCTGTCCTCTTTAGCTGTTTGTCTCTTCAGAGCTGGAGCTGAGTGCTCAGTGCTTGGCAGGTTGGCACTTGACACACAGCCTTGGCACAGAGAATTTTGGATATATTGCTGCATTGCTGGTTGGAATTAATTGGCAGATAATTTATGATATTGTTTCTGAGAAGAATTCCTTTTCCAATACACATATTTTAAGAACCCCAAAGAACTTCCCATCCCCACCTTCCGAATAAGATCTGAGCAAGCCACGTTCTGGCCCCACTAATGGCCAGGCTCCCACTGACTTCACCGTGTCCAGGAGCTGCCTCTTTATGTATTGAGATTACTTTTGCAGTAAAAGAAAGTGAAGATAACTGCAAACCACTCGGGCAGCTCACAGAGCTGCTGGTTCCCAAACACCACAAATATTTTACTATTTGGTCTGTGTCCATTTCTCACCATAAATTTGAATCAGACATTTATTATTCAGCTTGCTAGTAGGATCTTTGGGGAAGAAACCGTTATGCAAAATAAATCACTCCGTTGTATCTAAAATTGTTTTCATAGTGATTTCTAGTTCTTAGCTCGAGCTCTTGTACACCATGTAATGGCAGGGACACAGCATTCATCAAAGCCCCAGTTTTGCTCAGGTGGCTGTGTGCTTAGTTTCTGTGATTCATGTAGGATTCACACTTGTTCTACTTTATTATTATTTATTGTAATTTTGGTCTCTTGGATAAACTTCAGGGGGAAATTTATTCTCTGTTAAAGTCACTGTCTTAACAGAAAGAGACTGAAGCTGGAAAAGCCACTACACTCCTTCTAGTTTCTGCTGGAGCAATTGATGTTCTTTTTCTCTTTCCCCCATTCCTCACCCAGAGAAAGAGCCTGGGTGCTTTTAGGGCAGTGCCTGGTCCCCCCTGAGCCCTCTGGAGAGGTCCCACCCTCCGGAGCTGCGGCGTTCCCAGCCCTGGGCTGCCCAGATCTGGAACCCCCTGGGAAATCCCTTCCCTTCACCCTGTCAATCTCTGGACATCTGATCCTACCCTGAGCCCTCTGTCATTCTTGACACTCAGAGCAGTTCTCAGGAAAGGCTTTAGTGACCAGGTGAGCCGCATAAATTGGTGTGTTTAATTTAACTCAAATTTTCCCAAAGTCCTGAGAAACAACTGAACGGGGACGGAACCTTTCTCCAATCCAGAAGTTTACAATACTTGTTATTTTAGTCCTTTTTACTGCCACAGATGAGATTGTTTGACTTACAGTTTAAGACATGTTTTGGGAGAAAAATCACTGTATATAAATGAAAGATATTATTTTTACTATTACGGGGTTCTCCATAACTTTTATGGTTTATAGGCTGTCAGCATTTTCTTTAGAAACCCTGTATTTTCGGTGTCTCACTTTGGCCTTGAAGTTGTTCTCAAAGTTAAAAGTTGAAATACTAAAAACCTTCTCAAGGCAAAGTTGATTCCCTTCTCTCTCTTTTCTCATAAAATGAAAACAAGACCTTTCGAAACATTTACATCACAAAGACACAGATACATAAATGTCATTGTTGTCTTCAGGCTTTGTCATGTGCTAAAACTGAGAAAAAACCCAAAGTCCTAAAAACAACAAATAGCAGAGGAACCCCAAAAGCATTGTTTCTCTTTTATATTAATAAAAAATTATTAATTTTTATTATTTAAAGAAATTTGTGATCAAGCCATGAGTTTTGTAATGAAGTTCACACCGTAGGCAGGTTCAGCTGGACATGCAGGCACTGGGTTTGTGTTACAGCTCAGCCTCAGTCCCTGCTGCACTCACCCTGGGGCTCCTGATGGCTCCAGTGCAACAGAAAGAGACTAAAGACAGTGACAGGTCTGTAAACAAAATTGCACTAAAGCTCCTTGCATTAAGAAGTCGTAATGAACTGCCTTAGTGAGCAAATTGTCAACAGCTGCCTTTGTAGGTAAGAGACATTAAAGGTGAGATATCCCTGAGATGTCCTGACTCACCTGGGACTTTGGGTGCAGCCTTTGGATTTTGTTGCTCTTCCTGCTCTGCTGAGGTTGAATATGGAAAGAACAAGGGGATTTTGCCAAGGAAAACCATAGGAAGAGAAGTAAGAACAAAACTCCAGGAAAAGTCAGGTTGGATCAATATTTTGCTGGTGGGAAATAAGCAGAAATGAAGCATTAGTGTGTAAAAAAGAAATAAGAGAACTGACTGTGCTGCTGAAGCCCTGGCTCGAGTGCTCAGAAGATTCCCTGAGCTGCTGTTTGCCCTCCAGGGTGGGCACTGGGTGCACCTTGCCTAAGATACACCCAACACGTGCTGGGTAGCACCAGAGGGGAGTGCAGCACGGCTTGAAGAGGCAGCAGGGATAATTCTCCAGGTAAATAATATTTCAGATGGGATTTTGCTACTTTTGAAAGTTGTATTTTCTTTCATTCCTTGCAATTCTCTCTGCAGTACTCTGAGATGGGTCAGAGACTCCTTGAGTGCATGGCTGAGTCCAAGAGGAGGAAAGGGATGTGCTTTCTCTTCTCTCCTCCCGTCTCTCTGTCCCCTTCCTCAGGCTCTTCTGCTTTTTGATTCTGTGTAGCGTGAGGAGACCATAACGAAAGGCTGGCCATAAACCAGAAGATTGCCTTTAAATTATATTCCCTTTCTTTGTATTGATGCTCAGGGCTGTTTCACTCTGGTGCTTTCAGCTTGTGATTTATGAGCAGGCACAGCCTGGGCTGTTCCCCACAGTGATCACATCCCCACCAGGTGAACTGAGGGTTTATGGGAGTGCTTTTGTGATGCCCCCAGCAACTGCAGCAAAGCCTTTTGTGAGCAGGGCAGTCCAAGAACCCCAGCGATTGCCTCAGTGCCCCGATAATTCACTGTGCTGCAGAGGATCCAAACACACCTCTGGGGAAGGTTGTTTTGCCTCTTCTATTCTCCAATTTTAGAAATACTTGATATTGAATTACTTACCACAAGAGTTTGTAAAAGAGCCTCTCATCTATGCAAGAAATGACTTGGCATTTTTTTTAATGAACCACCTTTTGTGTCACTCTAAATAAGCAGTGGATGATATGAGCATAGGGGAGATATGCACAGCATGTGCCATTTTTGGTTATGAGGATACTGAAAAGGTTCCTAAGCTGTAAGTCATGGTTGGGAGGAATCTCTTGACTTATTTGGACTGCGTATCACTCTGTGACAGGTTAGCCATCATCTCTTTATTAAAAAAATACATTTATTTTCTAGGCTGTCAGCCGCTTATTATTTATAAACTCTAAAGAGGTCTTAATTGGAAGTGTTGCTCCATTGGAAATATTCCCATGAACACTGGCAAGAATGTGTCCAAAAATAACATGTTTAGCAAAAGAAAGAAATCTCCACACTCCGAGGCATAAAACACCCTGGACTCGCACTCAGATGACACTGAAATAGTTGCTGCAACGTTCAGAGACACTCTGTTCCTAAAAATGGACTGTCCTTCTTTTCATAACTCTTAATCCCAGCACGAGTGTTGTGCCCTGTGCCCTCTGAAGTCACTGGGAGTTTCCCTGCAGGGTCAGCAGGAGCAGCACCAGTTTGCTGAAGGCTTTGGATTTTTGGTTTGCAACTTTTCCGATGTTCTACAGAATTATCCCAGCAAATTAAACTGTGCACTCAGCCATTTCTGTTTACATACAATTATGGTTTTATTAGACCCAAAAGCACTTCCACTGTTTATGTAATATATTTTTCTTAAAGAAGAAGCAAGGCAAGAAAAGACACCAATTGATTTGCGGGGTGCCTGTGTCCCAGGAGCTTACAGAATGTGACACTCTGTACATTATGTAACTACTGGCCACTGCATCCTGACAAGGTGATTAAAAATCCAGGTTACCATGAAGTGACATTTCCCTGAAGTGCAAGAAGGAGAAAGGAAAGGAGCATGGCAGTGCTGCCATTGAGGGGAGAAAATAATTTCTCACTCTTTGCCCATTTGGAATTGTTGTACTAACTAATAGACGCCGAGTTTGGAGACTCTGCAAAGCTGCATTCCTCAAACCATTAGCTCAGTTTCCAGAGGGACCCGCCGCTGATTTCAGGAATCTCGGAAAAACTGAGCTCCAGGCGAGTGGTGTGGGCTGGGAGCTGAGTAACTGTGAAGGTATTCACGTCTCATGGCAGGAGATTCCTTCGTGTGGCACCCTGTGACCTGGCTGGATGATCCAGCTGGCAGCAGCAATCCTTCCTGAGGGGGTTTGCTCCATCCCTGTGCTCCCTGCCATCCCTACAGAGGGGTTTGCTCCATCCCTGTGCTCCCTGCCATCCCTGTAGAGGGATTTGCTCCATCCCTGTGCTCCCTGCCATCCCTACAGAGGGGTTTGCTCCATCCCTGCATTCCCTGCCATCCCTACAGAGGGATTTGCTCCATTCCTGCATTCCCTGCCATCCCTAAGGAGAGGTTTGCTCCATCCCTGCATTCCCTGCCATCCCTGTAGAGGGATTTGCTCCCATCCCTGCATTCCCTGCCATCCCTACAGAGGGGTTTGCTCCATCCCTGCATTCCCTGCCATCCCTAAGGAGAGGTTTGCTCCATTCCTGCATTCCCTGCCATCCCTGTGGAGGGGTTTGCTCCATCCCTGCATTCCCTGCCATCCCTGTGGAGGGGTTTGCTCCATCCCTGCATTCCCTGCCATCCCTAAGGAGAGGTTTGCTCCATCCCTGTGCTCCCTGCAGCACAATGGGGTTGCTGTGTCCAGCTGCTCACAGCTCCTTTGGTCAGTGTTGGTGCAAACCTTCATCTGGGGACAAGCTGGTGTCGCTCACAGCTCTCCTGCCCCTGTGGTGCTCGGTGAGGGGCCAGAGGAGGGCTCTGGCTGTGCCCCCACTGCAGCCCCTCAGCACCATCTCCTCACACAGCCAGGGCCCAGCTGGTTGTTTCTCTGTCACTGCTGTATCAGCATCAACATCTCTATCTCTGTGCTCTGTCTGGGGATGTGCACAAAGCTCCACTGACTCCCATTTTCTCATCTGAAAGATCAGCTCAATGGCTCAGTCTCACATCATTCAACTTTGTAGCCCGAGTTAATGCACCAGGCCTAATTCCAGACTGGTTCTCAATTTGCTGGATGTGGTTGATGCACACATCAAATAGTTCTGGCACCCTGGTGCTTCCTATGAATGAAAAATGACACTGAATAGTTGTGTGAATTTCATCCCCATTCATGCAACAGACTAAGAGACAACTCATATTTGGCAAATGTGCAGGAATGGGAGAAAAGATTCAAATGGGAGGAAAAAAATGTAAATGTTCTCAAGAGAGGGGGTTTTTTTCCCCACAACGAAAAGAAAACATTTTAAAAAGCAGCAATGGAAACCCCTGAGCTTAATCCTTGAAAGATGTGGTCAGGAGAGTGTAATATCTTAATGGGGTGTTAAGATCTAAGCAAGAGTCTTGCAAGAGGGTGTGTTACATCTCTCTGCTGTTCATGAGGCATCATAGAAGAGAGGTTTTATCTCTAGTGAGGATTAACTTTAGACCCAGCTGGGTGCAGGTCTGGGCTGTATCTGTGCAGATCAGCCCTGCTCCTTGTCTCCCTTGCCGTGGCCGCTTTGTTTTATTTATTGACTGTGCTTAGGACAGCAGCTGCAACTTATTAAAGCGACAGAAAGCATTTTTGTGGGGGTTATTTTCTGTTTTCGGATCATTTACTCTCCTTGGCTGTCTGTTTGCTGGAACTGGAGCAGGTGAAGCAGTGGGTGTGTGTGTCCCCACCCAGAGCCTGGGGAGTGGGCTCAGGGGAAAAGCCCCCCAGCTTCACTGGGCACTTAGAGGCTCTCAGCTGATGGTGGCTGGCACAGGGAAATGCCCCAGGGTGGGCTGTGTGTGACCCCGCAGCGTTCCCCTGGGTTCCCACTGCGCACAACAAGATACAGGAGTCGTGTTTTAGTCTCAGCCATCACCGAGTAAATAGCTGGGATAATGAATGTGAAATGGAACGTAGAGACAGGAAAGAACCTGGGAAAAGTCACATGGGAAAAGTGAATTGGGGAATAAAACCAAATGTCCTGAATCCAAGTGACTTTTTGATTACGCAAAATAAATATTCCCTTATCTCACCTAGTGGGCCTGAATATCTTGTCCTTAAGCAAGCATAAGTTTTCTGTAACATTTTCCAGTCTGGTTACAAGAGCCTTATCGTAGAAGGACTGCGCTCTGAATCTTTGTGCAAGCCTTTGTCGTGAGCCGTGGCATTGCTCTGGAATGTTTATTGTACTCTGTCATTATTTCTACTCCATCGCTTCCATTGAGTGTCTGTCCCACCCGCTCCCGGGAGATTAGCGGAGTCAGGGAGAGGATAAATGACGATTAGCAGCCAGGCAAGGGATGTAAGGGCTGAAAGGGTCAATATAAAACACAGGCTGCCACATATAATTCACAAAGAATGTGAGGCACTGCCTTTCAGAGGCAACATTCGCACAGCCAGGGTTTTAATGAGAATGGAAAATGCTAACATATAAATCCAGTCCTAAAAACAATGTATTAACAACAAACCTACTGAGTGGTAAATATTTTTGCCATTAAGCCTGGTACTCTGTTTCTGACGTGAACTATTAAAACTCCTCCTAAAACTTTCATTAAATCATGTCTTCAAAACTGCCTTTAAAACACGGTCCTTTGTTTGGAAAGAAATTACTCAACAGATGGATGAGGACAAACCAAGTGGGTATCTTACAGAATCTTGGGTTTTTCCAAAGCGTGAAATGCAGACAGGATCAAACTCTGACTGAAGCTGACAAAAGGGATTCCAACACCCAGAGGAGCTGGTGTTTTCCCCCGGGAGGACAGCCCAGTGCTGCCAGTGTACCTGTGCCATGTACCACGGTCCCATCCAGCTGCTTCCCGTGCGCACACGCGGAACAAAAGGATTTTCGTGCCTGCCCATGGAGTCTTTGCTCCTTGGGTGCTCCCTCGGCTCTTGCTGCTTTGCTGTCACCTCTGTTCCTCCTCACCAAGGGCTGCTGAACCCAAGAGTCCGCGGGAGACAGGGCTGAGCTCCAGCTGGAGCCCTGGGCAGAGCCTCCCTGCCCGGCTGGGCTTCAGAGGGGGCTCCGGGAGCATCCCCGGGGCGGCAGCAGCAGCCCCTGGCCCTGGCCCTGTTCCCTGCTGTCCTCTGTCCTGTCCTGCCTCGTGGGGGATTGGCCATTTCAGACACCTTGTGTTCCCTGACTGCCAGGGTTCCCTGTTCCCAGAAGCCAGCTTTGTCCCCGGAGGCGAAGGGCAGGGGATGGCAGGCTTTATAAAGAAGATAGATGCATTATTCCCAAATATTCCATAAACAGTTCATTATTCCTCTCATTATCATGCAGAGTAAGTGAAATTTTAATGCTTCACTGCTCCAGGCTGTCAAAGTCCTTGTGCTCTTCAAAAAGAAGGGCTCAGATTTTGTTCAGTCTTTGCAAAGGAAAATTAGGGCATCTTCGTGCTTTTTTAAAAATACGTTTAGAAAAGGTAGTATGTACTGTTTCTTCACTTGGGAGTGTATCTTGGGATAACTGCTCTGTGCCTGTTGTGTGAAAAATTGCCTAAAAGGTCTCTAAAGCCTTCTCCATAACAAATATGAGTGAATATGGATTGATTCTTCTTAATTATGACTTCTGCTCTTGTAGGAAACAGATGTTTGCTAACTCAGAGTTCATTTCTGTCTTGGCAGAGAAGCGTGTACAACTGAAACCAAAAAGGCCCGGTGAGACTTGCCACTGCTGTTGGGTTTTTAAGCTTTGTGCTGCTTTTGAATTCAGCACAACTTCTTGCTGTTGCTGAAGCTTGTTATTTGCAGGTAGCAAACCTCTGTTTTATGGGGTTTCAGTTCCACCTGAGCTTGGTGAGATCTGGTTATCAAAGACTCGGGTTTGGGCTCTGGGTGTCTGTGCTGTGGCAATCAGAGCAAACTCTGTCCAGCCCTGCCAGGGGGCTGTGGCTCAGGGGCAGTGCCCAGCTCCTGCCCCGCTGCTGCTGAGCTGCCCCAGCTTCTTGTTCCTCACTGAAATCCCCTCTGCCTCAGTAGTGTGGGGACTGTGAATCACAACTGCACTTTAAATCACAACTGCTGAGTGTCTCAAATGGTTCTTGTCTGATGCAAATGTTTCTCTTCATAAAAAAAAAAAAAAATCCATCAGGAGGAAACGTCCAGGCGCTGTTTTGGAAACTAAGAATTGTGGAAATATTACCTAATAGCAAAAGTATTTTTAAAACTGATTCTCCTGTGTGCATCCCTTTAAAGGATTCTGTTTTACGCCTGCCTTCTGGTCCCTGTCACAGCTCTTGTCATTACCTCCACAATGTTTCCTGTTACAGAGCTCTCTGTTGGGCCTGGAGAGTTGAATGGCAAAGGGAAATATTTCTGCCTTTGTCAAAATACTACAGGTGGTTGGGGGATGGAGGAAGGTTCATTTGCTTCTTTCATTATGGTTCTGTTGGATTAGAGAATGTGTCCTTCTATAAATAGCTTTTTCTACATCAGTCAGACCAGTTGTTTTCCTTTGGTAATACTTTCACAAGAGTTAAGAAAAGCAGAGTAGGTTAAGAAAAGGTGTACAGAAGGCACATCTGATTCTTGCTTTAGAAAAGCAACACATTGTTAATATAATAATGCAGAGTAGCAGAGAAAGGCACAGACAAGAAAACAAAAAACCTTAACAAAAGACACCATTGTCTTTTTCATTAAGCAGTTTTGGAAAGTTATCATGGATTTGCATCAGCATGATCACAAAATCTATTGCATTATGCTGCTTGTAAGGCCGGTGGAGAAAAGCTGAAATGATATTTCATTCATCTATCCAAAAATGCCTTTGAGCTTCCAGCAGTGGATGTGACCAGAATTTTGCAGGGCTGGGGGATGGTTTGCACAGACAGCTTTATAAGTGGTTGACTTTACTTGCATTAAAAACAGTGTTTTCGAGGAGCCTGGGAGTGCAGAAGCGCCATAAAGCAGCCCAGCCTTGGACCAGGGGGATGAACATCACAAACAGCTGCTTTAGTGGCCAGCCTTGGCAAGAAATATCTCACAAAATTACCTCTGGGATGAACCAGGCTAAACTGAGGGGCTTTGGGATTTTTAGCTTTGCTTCATCTGTGCTCCAAGATTACTTTCAGCCTGGCCCATTTAACTCAGATGTCCTAAAAGAGATCAGAGCATAAAAGAGAGAAATGAGATCTTGGTTAGGGGAGAAGGGTCAGTGGAAGTCTGTGTTTGTGGCCCCTTGGGGATCTCCACTTCAGGTGGATCTGTCATTGAAAAAAAACAGATTTCCTTTTTTTTTGTTTATTTGCCAGTCTGAAAAACTCTTTTTGAGCCCTGACAATCACATTGGGTTTCTTCTTTTGTGCAGTGAGATGTTCTGGAGCTCTCAGCTGAGGGGACACAGGGAGAGGAAAGGAGCTGCTCTGCAGGGCTTTGCATTGCATTAAACCACAATAAGATCTAAGCCATGAGAAACTGCCTCCACATGGGCACCTCGAGTGAAATCATTTGCATTTTTAATTACTTGGTTTAAATTAGATCTCTTTCGAGCCAGACTGCCTTCATTAATTTTGGGAGGTAATGTCTGGTTGGAGGTTGTGCCCTGAGCCAGCTGAAGGCAATGTGGAGTGTCCCAACAAGTTTGATGGCTCTGGCTCTGCACAAACAATTCCATCAATAACACACAGGAAGGAAACTGCTGCTCTCTTGCTCTCCCATTTGGATTGACCTGCTAAAACTTGAAGAGGCAAGGCAGCATCAGTGTCACTGGCTTAGCTCTGCCCTCAGTCCATCCTCTGATATAGATTTAGATGGCTGTGTGCATAGAATTTTTTTCTTACATATGGCTATAACTGTTTAAGGACATAGCAAAGCTCTCTGAATGCTATATTGCTAATTACGTAAATGAGGCTGTTTCTTGGGAGACAATATTGATATTTTCACCTCTTCATTCTTTGGAACAAAGCTGTCCTTTAAGGAACATGAAAAATGTTTTCACTTAAGCGTTAAGGCAGCTTTTCATACAGATCATCAGTTCAGTTCAGTGTCTGTTGGTGCTTACAAAAGGAAAGGCTGCCGTGCTGAGCTCTGCTCCTCACTGACTGGCATTTAAATTTTTTAAACATCAAATATTTACTGATGTAACCCAGTTGCTTCCCAAATTGAATTTCAAAGGTCCTTATCCTGCAGTTTCTATTTGTGCATGTCTTCCATTCAAGGCAGCTCCATGCATCTCTAATGAAAATGAACCTGCTTCTTTCTGTAGCTATTTTTTAACCTTTCTGTGCTCTCCTTTATTACCATGATTTACAACAATATTGTGAGTGTTATTAATCCAGATTGCAGTCAGAGGGAGTTTTGGCAAGGGTTTACACTGCAGTGCTGCATCTTAAGCAGTTCTGGCTTTCAAACTGAAAAGAGTCTGGCTTTCAGCTCCTTGTCACTGCCCCGTGTTCACCAATACCCACAAACACCCACTGTGCCCACGGGCACCCAGGGCAAAGAGCAGGGAAAAAAGAACAAATACACTGTTACATGTTTGAGATGTTTGGGACCGAGGAATGTACGAAAGCACAGCCCATGGAGGATATGTGGTTAGTGAGGCTGAGCAAGGTACTTTGTGCTCAGAAATCCTTGAGCTCAGGCCTCAGCGCTGACCCACTGCTGTGCTGAGTGCCAGAGGGATCTTTGTGAGTGGAACTCCTCTGGTAGGGTGGGAATTCTGTAGCTGTAAAATTAAAGAGAAGCCACTTGGAGCTGGGCATGTGTGTTTAGGGAGTTTATAATTTTGACTCGAGGGTTGCAGACAGTTTCTGTTGCCAAAATTGCAGCTTTCCTTGAGCAGTTTGGAAAGAACTGACTTTAGTGCTATTGAGCACCCCAAACCAGAGAGAAGGGCTGTTCCTCCTGTGACACTGTCAGGACATTGCACCCAGAGTACATTCAGAGCACATTCAGCAGCCACAGCTTTTCCAGGTGCCATGCAGCTCACCTGTGCTGAGGGCAGGTGACTTCAATTGGGCCAAAGAAACAAGCTGAAGCAAGACAAGCACCAAGGGACAGTTTCTGTGGGTCACAAGTGAGTGTGTGACAGATGCACAGGGCCTGACAGCCCACACTGAGATCTGCAAGTGCTCAGGTGTTGGCTCGGCAGCTGCTGCATGAAGCCCCTTGTTCACTCCTGTAAAAAACAGGGATCCTGTTAAGGGAATGACATTTTTATTTAAATGGATGCGGATTTGGTAGTAGAAAAATAGCAAGATCTTCTGATGGTCTACATATTTGAAAGTAGTAAATTTTTTTTGCTACATGTAATAATTAAAAAAGAAAGCACCAGGACAATTTCCTCATCCATTCCCTCCTCCTTTTATCTTTCTCTTATAGAAATGATATCCCATAGAGCAGCCAAGATATTTTTCAGTCTGTTGCTCATGGGTCTTTTCATTACTTTTTTTGTTCTCACACCACTTGCCCAATACAGCAGCTGTTAAATAGACAACTCTGAGAACTGGGGAAGGATGCTGGTGCAGCGTTTGATTAACGCTGTTTTTGCAGGAAATTGATATGTCAACTATTTTTAGCCTCAGGCAAAGGAATAATCAAACCCAATCCATGTGGCAACCTTCTCTAACTTCAGATGACTTTATAACCTCTGATATTTCACTGTTTTTTAACTTTATACTGCTGTCTGTCACGATCTGTGATTTCATGCATTTTTTTTAACTGTATGATTGCCCCATTAGGGAATTCATTCAGCAAACTTTCCTGCTGACCCTGGGAGCCTGCAGTGTTGTGTTCATTGCTTCAGAAAGTGTGTGTTGGCACAGCTCTGTTCACAACAATGAAACAACTGAAAGTCTGGCTTTTATCCATTAAACACTCTAATTCCCTATTCATAACCTAAATTCCTTTTTGTGCAATTTGCAAATTTTTTCATTACATATGCTAGTTACATCTTAGGGTGAATCAGTCAAATGGACTCTAAATTAAAATAGTTGGCTGATCTAAGCCCAAAAATCTGTTGCAATGCAGTTTTCTCACAGCTTGGAAGAAAACAGCCAATACAGCCACTATAGAAATAGGTGATTATTCTTTCTGTCTGTCTTTTTCCAGGTAACTGAGTAGATGAATGTACCCTGAAGTTTTAATCTTCTAGGTAATTAGGAGAAATAGATGGAAAGGAAAGTCAATAAACCGTGTATCCCTGAACAGGTCACGCTAACAGTCAGGATGTCACTGTGAGGACAGGAAATCCTTAAATTAGAAGCATCATTTTAGTCTCTAATTTAACCCATAAACCAGAATCAAAATTTGTTTTGAATCATACGCACATAAGAATGTGAAGTGAGGCTGTGAATGGCACAAAAGACACAAACACAGAAAGAAAAGGCTTGTCCAGTGCCTTTTCTTGCCATCTTCAAAATAATCCATGGTATTTTAGGAGGTTGAAAAAGCAAGGCTACAAAATCTCTGAATTAGATAAAATTCTGCATTTTGCAAACAGAGACAAGTGAACTCCAAATTGAAGTTCATGGGGTGAATTGTCAACTGCTTTGGATGAGAGGAAGCCCAAGGCACTGGGCTTGGAGCTGCTGAGTTTGGGTCAGTGACAGACCTGACCCAAAGGTTTATCCTTCCTCACACTGCAGAAGGAAGCTGCACACCCTCCACTCCTGGTGGCCACCACTATGTAGCTAAATATTTGCTTTTTAAGTGCAGGGGAGGAGAGGAGAGACAAGCTAATCTCATAAAGGCTCACCCCACCCTCTGCTTGGCTTCTCTCCCTTGGCAAACCTTCCCAGCAGCAGCTGGCTGCCTGTTTCTCTTCTGCAATTGTGTTCATGACATTTCCTGCAAGAAGGTTTTCCTGAAGGTTTCCAGGGTGCTTTCACCCCCCCCTTTCCTGGCCTCCTCCCCCACCAAGCATGGCTTGTGCCTGGTTCCCAGCCCGTGTTCCCATCACACATCCATGCACATCCCCTGCAAATATCCTCTGCATTTCTGGGGTTTGCTTGTCTGACCGATTTACTGAGAGCCAGTGGTCACTGTAGGGGATGTTGGACAGCCGTGCTGGACACAGAGACAGTCAGACAGTCACAGAATTATTAAGGCTGGAAAAGACCCAGATCACTGAATCCAACCAGTCCTTCCCCAAGGTACAGGCTCCATCAGACAGGCACTGACTTTGCCCTGTTTCTGGTGCCAAGAGGTTGCTTTCCTCTTTTAATGTAATTCTTTTCTGGAGAAGCTGCACGTAGCCCTCTCCACGCAGAAGGAATGATATGAAGAATGTAGATTGGGGAGAGCACATGCACAGATCCTGGATTACCCAGTGTGCTGCTACTTTCCCTCTCCCAAAAGCTTCATAAACTGTCCTTTCACAGGCTTTTAATAAACACTCAAGTGACTTAATCTTTTAGTGTAAAAGCCTGCTCGTATTTTAAGCTTTCTGTTATCAATGTCATTAAATCAATATCCTCCGTTCTACAGGATCCAAGTCACATATAAGCTGTCACACACAGTTTAACTTAAGAAGTGCAATATTGAGGTACAGTCAGTTCCTTTTTCATAGATTAGAGAGTACTTTGAAGTAGAGCTGTTGAAGATCAGAGGGAGTTTATTCCTCTGTAGCCAGTTTCTTATGTGTTGGGGGCTTTCTATTCTAATGACAGTTTTGCTGCAGAACTTCAGTGAAGTCTGAGAAGATGAGTGTTTTGTGCAGTTATCACAAATGGCACTGGAAAGCCTTGTGGGGACTGTATCGTGAGGGATAAAACATGGGACATATTCCTTAAGAGAAATAAGGAGGCAAATTAGGATAGACCTTTCTTGTCCATTCTTTAATCTATTCATCTATTTTTCATTATTATTATTTGCTTATTCTTTCTCCATCTGAGTACACCAGAACCCTGGACAGGTCAGAGCCTGCATGGCCTCGCCTGGTGCAGCTTGTTGTCTAATGAGTGGCATCTGTGTTTAGAGTTAAGATGGAGAAAAACAATGATTTGTCCCTTGCCAGAGAAATTTAATTGAGTGTAAAACATACATCTGGGATTTATTTGTGTAAAAGATACACAACTGCAGTACCATGTCTTCTTCCAGCCTGACCCTGAGGTGCCCTTTCCATTCAGTGTGTTAAGAATCCACATTTATCTAGAGAAATCCTGCAAATCAGAAATAGCAGTTGTTGTTTGATCTTCGCTGTTATTACAGCAGATCTTTCTCTCTCTCCTTTTCTATTTTTTTTAGCCACTGTTTGTCATAGAAGTGAAATAATTTGTAGTACAAGCCAACTGTAGATTCTTTCAATTGCTTACTTCAGGAAAGCTGCTGAGATGATGGACGTAACATCACCCAGCACAACTGGCAAACAGGGTGGTACACGAGCTGCTGGAACAGGTTGAACTCTCCAACAAAGCTCCACACTAAAAGAAAGTGGCGTGAGCAGGTTGGGGATTGTATCAGTGAGACATTTCCTGAGGACGAGGGATGTGAACCTGTCCCATTCTCCCCTCCCAGAGTGGCACACTGTGGGAGTCTGGGGTTCAGTGTTTGCTTCACTCCCCTGGAGGGAAAGGGCTGCAGGATGTCCTCAGAGCCAGAGGGCGAGGGCGAGGGACAATCCTCACTCTCCACAAAGCATCAGCTGTTCCTGTCCTGCAGCATCAGCTGTTCCCATGACAAAGGCCTGGGGAAAACAGGGTGAGGCAAGGAACTAGAAATTTGGGCCAGGGGTGTGCTGGGGCAGATAAGAAAATTCCATTTATGTTATCCAGAGACGTGAGTTGAGAAGTAAATGTCCTTATCTGCAGCATAGCTGCTTGAGGTGTGTGGCAATCCAGAGGAAGTGTGGATGCCCTGGGCTGGGCAGAAACGCTCTGTTCTCCCTGTGCTACCTCGTGCCTGACACTCCTCGCTGGGCTTGTGGGAGAGGGGAAGGAAAATTGCATCAGGAACTTCTTGTACTTGGTTGAGCTTCAGCAGGAGGAGGTGGTGGGGTTTTTTTTCTTCATTTCCTAAGACAAGGAAAGCAAAACTTGATTATCTTTTGTCTTGACAGCAGAACTGTGTTGCAATAATCCGAGAGCTCTTAATTCACCAGTGGTTTTCTTGTGTTGAAGACTCTTGTAATTAAAAAATTGCCATAAGGTAGGGTCCACATAATGTGGGCTTTGGGGATTCATGTATTAGAAAGGGTTGAACAAACACTGGAAATCCTCTAGTTTGCATATTCAGTCTGTAACAAACTATTACTTCACTCCAGTATAATTTGAATAATTTTGTCATCAAGCTCATGTAATGGAGTGGAGAATGGGATCTCAAAGCTTCTTGAATATAGGAGATTGAGTTAGTTGCTAAACCTGTTTATGGAAGATAGAAATTATGTCATTATAATGCTGAGGTGTGCTAAAATAAAATCTTGAATTATGGCATTGCTCTTTCAGTTTGAATGTATGTTTTAAAATAATTGCTATGGTGGAAAGAAAATGTCTGGGAGTTGGTCATTGTAATGCACATATTTCAGAGTTATTAATCGTAAAACGTGACATTTTTATTACGCAGTGAGAACAAATGATGAACAAAACCCAAAGAAACCAAATATATGCTGAAGAATAATGTCCCAATCCTGCAAAAATTAACCCATGTATTTGTGTTTATATACAATAAATGATCCTGGTTTGCTATTCACTTAAACAGGACACAGATTTCTCACTCAAAGTGGTAAGAGTTTAATCCCAGTGTGTAAAATTAAGACTGAATACCAGTCTTTGCGTGCTTGGAGCTTGTGTTAAAGATATGAGGACTGAACAATTTTGCTGCCGGTTCTGGTGTGTTAATCTAGAATAAGTCTCTTGAAATTATTGTAGCAATGAGAATTTGAAGCAGCTGAATAGTGGAATTTAGTCCTTTTTAAACATTCCTTCAGGGTTTATATTTTTTCCTTGCAGACGCCCAGACAATACAGCCAAGCACTAAATAAAAGTAACAGAGTTCATCTTTACTGTGCATTTCTGGATTATAGGTATGTTGCATAATTTCACATTTTTCAACTCGGTTTAATTAAATTACACTTTGTGATGCTGTGTGTTGCCTTTATCATTCCTGCTTCCCTCCATTCATGGAAATAGTTAAAGAAATGGAACCACTGGCTTATAAAAACCACAATCTGATTGTTTCTTCTCACCATACATAGGAGACTCGTTATTCCCAGGCCCTGGGTTAGGTAGGTAATCGGGAACTGGAAACATTTTGTAGTCAAAGTTGCAGACTGATACAAATCGTGCTTATCTTGTTTTATGAGAGTGTCCACTCGGGCAGATGCTCGGGTGTTTCGAGGTGGCAAAGCTCCAGCACAGCCATTGTTTTCACTGGATCTGTGCCTGTGTCACAGCATCATGTGAGAGCAGAATTTCAGAGCTGGGAATTTTGGCCAATGCAGGGAACGGATAAATAGAATATCCCTGAATGCAAATTAGAATTAAAGAGAAATAAATATCACCTCAAATTTCACTCAGAAAATAAGAGCTATGGAAAAGCATTAGCTTTTTCTTCTCTTCTTTTTTTTAAGCTCTGAATACATTTAAATTTTTTTTTGCTTTTGAAACATGCTGCTCTTACTGCAGAATTAATTGAGAAAGAATACAAATAGTGAATTTTTAATTTCATGGGGATTAACAGTTTTTGAGCCATAACAGTGTAAGCCTAATTGATGTAGCAACGGCCTGGGATGCTGTGATCCCTCCTGTACATCATGCACTCGAGAAGGTCACGGTAATTGTTTTATTGAAGTTCTGTTTCAAGCGTGTTGAACTGTCCCAGCTGTTGGCAGTTACTCGTTGTTACGGTTACTCACAAATTACGATAAATTAGAAGCAGATTTTAGTGAAGCAAATTAATATGGTTGTGGCATTGTTCCTGTACTGTTCTCCACTGGGGCTTGGGCCCTGGAGGCTTTGTAAGGATACAAACTTAAATATGAAATCTGTCCTTCCAAATCAGCTTTATTTGTGTTATGGTGGTTTTGTTCCCTAGAGCACGGTTGTTAATTTGGTTTCTGACCTACAACAGACTTTCTGTGACAACTCAAGGAGGTCCCGAAGGGCAGAAGTATGAAGTAATACCTGTGTTTAAAACCAGCACTGGGAAAAGCACAGATCACTCAGTCTATCTGCAGGACTCGGATATCAGCAGCAGTAAACAGCTGCCATCAGACAGTGGGGTGGGTGACCTGTGGTACCTCAGCCCCTGGATCCCCATGGGCAGGAGCCTGAGGCTCCTGTCCCCACCCCACTCCGGGGCTGTGAGAGCACAGGGAATTCTGGCTCACCCTGGCTCTGAGAAAAAGCAAACCCTGCTCAAAAAACTGCACAAAAACAGCAACTGCATGAGGATCCTGCACAGCCCTGAGCCCAGACCACACATCCTGCCCAGCCCTACCCACAGGGGAGCAGGAGCTGCCCCTGAGGGTGAAGGGACAAAACGGGCAGGGATGGGCCACTGGGATTTGTGCTCAGGCAGCCTGAATTACTTTGACAGGATGAGTGTGACTGTGGTTAAGGGTGGGCAGCGCAGAAGACACTCTGATTTTTGGGGGTTTTGCAAGATTCTTGACTTGTCTGACACTACAGTGCTCAGAATACAGAAATTTGGGTCTGGGTGAGATGCCATAAATGAGATGCAAAATGTAAGGAAATAGCGTAGTTATCATTCATTGATTATAAAACTGGGAAGAAATCTCTGGAGACATTCATGGAGGGGTCTGATCTGTGCCTTGTCCTGGTGAATATTTTCCTTAACTATTTTCATGATGGAATTGAGAAGTCACTGGCAATGTTTGTGGGGTCTCCAGCCCGAGACGGCTTTCAGACATTTTTACCTCCTTTATGGTACAATGCATGTCAAATTAACCTACAGAAGATGCGTTTTGACAGAGATTGTGTTCTGGTTTTTGTGCTTTACAGCAATGGAACTGGTGTTTGGTCCAATGAAGGTTGTGTGCGTGAGAGCGGGGACCTCAACTACTCCGTGTGTCTCTGCAACCACCTCACCAACTTTGCCATTCTGATGCAAGTGGTGCCTCTGAAGGTGAGATTAAGCAAAGGGGTAAATCTGTCTGTTAAAAATGGAGCATAAATACATCATTTGCTTCCTCACATCACCTAAGTGACTGAAACTGGGTTCATTAATACCCAACTTGGATTTATTTCTTGCTTTCTGGGATGATGTTTTAATACTTCTTGACTATATTTATTTTTTAAAACTCTTAGGAGCTGAAATGAAACATGTCTGTGTTATGCTGGACTTTGCTTTACCTTACTCTCAGAGTTTTAGCATGGTCTGTTAAAGTTGTAGACAGGAAAAGCACTACAGGATATTTTATGGGTAACCTTGGCTTTTACGATGCATTTTCAAGAAGGAGGCAGCTGAGATGTGGCTGTTCAGGGTTTTGGTAACTAGACTTGTGGAATACGAGCAGCTGAGTTTGAACTCTGTGTGAAGCAAGCTCTGCTGCCAGCTGGCCCCTGCCCTCCTCTCTGCCAGCTTTCCAAGTGCCTCCCTGCTGCTGCTTCTTGTTGCCAAGCAGGGGCTGGTGTAGAAGGGGCACAAGAAAGAGAATTTGGAGTCGAGAGTGAACACCTCACGTAGAGTTTTCTCTCCGCTCAGTTCTTTGTCCAAAGAGCTGGCAAGCAAACATCTTTTCAGGTGGAAGGTGACTCTTGCCCTGCTTACCCAGGACCTTTGCTGGTTGCTCCCACCTGCCACGGGGTTCAGATGAAATGTGATGACAGTCACGCTGCTCTCCACAGCAGCAGTGCTCCCTTCATGGTGCAGAGCAGTGTGTGTGCTCCTGGCAGGAGAGAGGCTGCTCCTGCTGCAGGACTCCCTCTCCAAAACTCAGCAGCAGGAGAGGTCAGCCCCATCCGGGATCTTGTCAATCAGACAGACAGCACTGCCATGAGCATGAAGAATGTTTTTACCCCTTTATCCAGGTGTGCTGCAATCGGGGAGGCTCCAGTGGAGATGGGGGTGAAGCCCTGCTCCAAAAAACCCTCAGTCAATAAATAATGAACGCGTAAGATAAATAATTACAAACCACACGTTTGAAGAAACAAAGTGTCTGTCAAATTAATGCTCTGGCACCTTCTCAGGTTCCTACAGACATTATCCTGTAATATCAATGAACAGACTGAAGGAGAGCCTCAGCAGGATTCCCAGTGCCACTTCTGTCACTGTGTGCAGCTAACAAATGTGGTGTGGTGCAGCTGGGAGAGCTTTGCTGGCTCTGTTGGCACAGGAGCACACACGGCCGTGTCTCTGGCTCTGGTTAATTGCTTTGAACCATGGGTTTGCTCTTCCTTCAGGCTGCAGCTTTGCCAAGAAATCACCTGCAGCAGGGCAGGCTGCAGGGGCTGGTGAGGGCAGCACAGGTTCGTGCAGGTGCAGAGGGCAGCTTGCAGTGTCAGGGAACTCCAGGCTGTCTGTGCCTTCTCCAGGACAGGCTGCTATGAGGAGTTACTGATCCAGGAACACCTGAGTACGATGCTCCCCCGGCAGCCCTGGGTAGAGGCTGCATCGCTGTGGCAGTCGGGGTCACAGTTTAGAACGAGATGTTCTGGTATCTGGAGAGCTCAGTTCATACCCCAGCCCTTTGTATCAGCCTGGCCACCTGAGGGTGGGGGTTGGCTTCCCCAGGTCACCCGGTTTTTATCTATCCGTTATTATCTTTAGTACTTGCAAAGCACCTAATGACCCCAGCTGGTTTCCAAGTATAATTTTTCTAGGAACTCTTCATGCTGATAATAAAATGCAGCTCTGCATGAAGACCTCCCATCTCGTGAGACAGAAGTATCTTGGGAGAAATGTGCTATTATTAACCCTGCTTTAAAGACCAGCATTCAGGGAATTATCCAAGATTAAACAGGACAGCCACCAATTAAATGCCACTGAAAGATTGGTTGATTCTCCACTGGGAAATAGTTCTGAAAGGCCTAGCTTTCAGCTAAACAGATTTAGGATTGTGATGATTAATGGGATGCTGCAATAAGTTTCAATATTATGCAAGATTGGTAATTAGAGATGAAATGTTTTTCATATAGAATTTTTTGGAATCAAGTTTTCCTTAAGAGGTCTGAAATGCATAACTGGGAAAGGCTGGATGTGAATGGACCTTCCAGATCCTCACAATCCTTTAATGGTTCTATTTCCAATATTTTCGCTCTCCTTAAATTTTTGGTCTGATGCATTTAAATCCACCAGACTTTGTGCAGAATGTTTTTGCATAGCTCTGCTTTCCCCTTTATGATGAAAGGAAAATCCCATCCCAAATCTTTGTCCAAGGCATATCCTTTAAATCGACCATTTAGGATTATCTTGTGGTACTAATTTTTTTAACAAGTGAAAAGAATTGTTATCTTCATTGTGTAATTGGCATGAAGATAAGAGTCAGGCAAAGACAGACTTCCTGCAATTTGAGCTGTACAGGCAGACTGTGCTCAGTTACAAATTCCTAAAACATTTGCTAAGCAAAGCCTGCTGAATCTCTCAGGTGTCCTTGGAACCCTCCTAAGCAAATGTTAGAATGCTGTGGATTTCAAGCACATATTTGTGTTTGTTCACCACGTTCAGAAATTCATGAGCCAAGGTTCAAAGGGCCCATTTAAATCACCCCTTGGAACACCAGACTGTCAGTGCTCTAAGAAACTGTTGCAAGGATGTTAAATTCGATCTTGAACTTTTGTATATTTTAATCTTCTTTTCATAAAGGAAGTGCACAGATAATGTAAGACAAGTCAAAGAGGGTGGGAGTATGAAATTGCCCACATTTGAACGGTTCTGTTTACACAGCTATGATACATCTGTGGCCAAATGAATTGAAATGGATCAAATTTTTTTTGTATGAACACTGTTTTTGACAGAATGTTTATTTTTCTCTAGATTCTGGAAAAAAATTAGATTCTTATGCAAAGGGTTCTGCTTTTCATAAAAAATGGAAACGTTATTGGAACTGAACTGCCTGAAAACTGTGGAGTTTTTCATCAAATGCTGTATTTCGGTACAAAAAAAAAAAGGGAATTAATTTTTCATGGGAATTCTCTGGGTGTTTTATACTTCCTTCTCCTGTGGAAAGTATAATTTCCCTTTCTCCCCATGGTACTGATAAATGCAGCTCTCAGGGGAGCAGCAAGAGGCAGAGGCCCTCTGGCACCTTGACAGCCTTTCATGCAGCAGTCAGAGCAACAGTAAAACCAGGTGTGCACAGCTCTGCCACCTCTTGCAGAAAGGCAGGGAGATGCACAGAAAACAATTAAAAAAATAAAAAAATAGGGATACTGATGGTGATAAAGAGCTGCAATACAGAGCAGTACGTATGCAGCAGCTTCAGACCCGGGAGAACAGTTCCAGGGAGAACAT
>VZRV01006478.1:54736-388338 GCA_013398115.1 Falcunculus frontatus | reverse complement strand
GGGGAGAATTTCCCGGGGGAAAATTCCCAGGGAGAACATTTCCAGGGAGAACATTTCCAGGGAGAACATTTCCAGGGAGAACATTCCCAGGGAGAGCAGCCCCAGGGAGAGCAGCCCCAGGGAGAACATTCCCAGGGAGAACAGCCCCAGGGAGAACAGCCCCAGGGAGAATCCTTGTGTGGAAATCTGTGAACTCCTGAGACCAGCTCAGTGTGATGAGTGTTCTGACTCTCTCAGCTCCTCTTCACATCGATTTTCTTTCTGCTCAAAAAAAAAAAAAAAAAAAAAGGGAAAAAAAAGGGGATAAGCTTTCCATCAATGTGAGTCTGCAGTTATTTAGAGTTTGCTGTTCCCAGCCAGAGACCACGGAACCCTCACAGAGTTCAGACAGAGCCAAGGTGTCTGTAAGCAGCAAACACTGAGTGAGCTTCCTCAGGAGTCCCCACCCACCACCTGGATGGGTGTGGGGGGCATCTCTGATGACCAGAGAGCATAGCTCAGGTGAGAACTCTTTGTCAGGGATGGTGACTTTTTTCCTGAGTTATGCTAAATTCCAACAAGAATCTTCTTGCTTGACTCCCTCTCTTTGTTCCTTCACATGGTTAATCTGGTTTTTTCCACCTGCAGAAACGATCCAGACCCTGGCAGCTCCTGCCAACCTGCCCCAGTGCCTCCCCTCCTGCTGGCTCTGCTCCAGCTCCCTTTCCCACCTTCCCAAGATCCAGCAGATCTGTGTCTCTGTGCACATATTTTGTGCATTTCCTGTGTACACCAGTGCCCTGCTATATTCTCAGTATTCTGTATCACTGCAGAACTGTTACCCATTTGTGCAGCTGGATTGGAGAGGAATTACAGTGTCTCACGTGGATTTCATTTTGTTTCTGTGAGACATTCATAGGAACAAAACTGTAGGATGTCTTGCATCTGCCAGTGCTTTCTCTTGAATACTTGAAATACTGAGGTGAGGGATGCTGATGAATTGTTAGACATTTATGGCACAGACTGTCAGGTGGGTCTAATTCCCGGGGAGCACAGAAATGCAAGAAAGTTCTTGGGAGCAAGCTGTGAGTTCTTCATTTTTCTTCTTGATCTTTACTCAAAACAGGTTAGATTAATTCAGTCCCTGTTCTACTGTATGCCAGCTGGAAGTAATCTCCAAAGGCTGAGATCTGCTGAGATGAAAAATCATTTTTATTCCAATAGTCAAACAAAGAAATTGAAAGAGACTAGTCACAAAGAAAAATTTTAAATTCTGGAATATTAACTTAAACGTGACAGAATGAACCTTCACACTGATATCTGTGGGCTGTACTTCAGGATGGGAAGAACTTTGAATGCTGAGAATTAGGTAAAACTGAGCTCAGGTTACAAATGTAGTTGAACACCACTCCAGATTTTACATTCGTTCCAGCAGGAGCTTTAAGGCACTGAAGCCACGGTGGTTGTGAAAGAAGGACACAAACAGTGCTGCTGCTGAGCTCAGTTTAGTGCCTTCAGAGGTGCAAGGGATCAGCAGTTGTAACAAGTTTATTTCAGGAATGAAATAACCATCTTGGAAAACCTCACAGCCATGTGGTGCTCAGATGTCAGCCTGGCACTGACCTGTTACCCTGCTGATGAATTGGCCCACATGGGATGCTGAAATTATTTGTGTTTTATCACTCTGCTGTTACGTCTGTATCACGCCTGGCCCAAATTCTTGCTTGCTGAGATTCGTTTATCTTGTTGGCTTTCACTTGAGACATTATAACATTTATTTTGGATTTTGGAGGCTAGTGGTCATCAGCTGGTTTAAACAAATAAATAAGTTGATTGAAGGTAAAATGGGACTGAAGAGGAGCAGAATGTTCCTGAAGGAACATGTTCAACCCTTGATTGCCTTGGAGAAGTTGCATGGGTGTAATAATGAAGGTCAGCACCCGATCAGAACTTGGAGACTCGGCTGGGAACTCTTTGGCAGCTCTGATCAAGTCAGTGAGACTGAGAATTGTTCAGTCTCATCTTCCCAGCATAAACTGTGGCTGGGACACTCAGAGCAGCTGTGCAGACATTAACTGACTGCTCTGATGAAGCTTCTCCTTCTGATGGGGAACCTGAGGTAGGGCCAAGAGGTCCCTCACAGCAAATCATTGCTGAAGCTGCACTCTGGGAATTCCTGCCTTTCTCTTTCCTTGATCCACAGAGCAGAGTTCCAGGTTTTCCTTCGTCTGGTGCAGCCAGAACAAACCTGTATCACCCTGCAGTTAGGGAGACACTGGTGCCCCAGTATAGCTGGGGCAGGAAAAAGAAAGAATCCATTTATTTTGATGTGTTTATGTTTGTTTCTTCTGGAGGAAGCCCAGGTAGGAGAGACCCAGGGAGATGTGCTGCCTGGGGGCGTTTCTTGTAGCATCGTGGTACAACAGATTTCTGCTGGATGGGAACCTGGGTGGGAGCAGCAGAGGATGGGAGCTGAGATCCCCTCGACTGGCACAGAGCCTGGGGAGATCTCAGCTGGATCCTCTGGCTGCTGGGGAGGTCCTGCTCCGGGGCAGGAGGGACAGGTGACCCCGGCAGGAGAGGTGTAACTCGCACCCCTGTGGCACACACGGACACAGGGACGGCTCAGCTTCCTAGAGAGCAGGAGCCCTGCCCAACCTGGGGTAAGCTGCGGTTCAAAAGTGCTTCAAAGAAAATTCAGATGCTACTATTTCATTTTGGGCAGCTTTACTTCCCCCCATCAGTCAGTGAGGCCCTCTGCTCCTGCCAAGAAACATGCCAGCCATCTGGCAGGTTTTATTTTTATAGTGATCCAACAACCACAGAGCGTGCCAGGCTATTTGTACCATCTGCCACGTAAATGTCATTTCAGCAAAAGGATGTGGACACCTGGGGACTCAGGGTTCAAAGACCCTTTTAAAGAGGAATCATTTTCTCCCACAGAAAAATAGAGCTTGAAGTTTGGGTTCCCTCCCCCCCCAAGAGACCAATGCAGGACACAACTGAAATATTTATGACTCCTACACCCTTCTCTTCAATTGTTCTTTTTTCCTGTTTTTCCTCTTGCTGTCTTCTCCAACTGTGAGAGTCTAAAAATTACTCCTATAAAGTTCACATGTGGATGGATATTTCCAGCTAAGCAATAGTGTTACACAATCTGTGGTAGAAATTGTTTGGGGTTTTGAACATATTTTCTGCATTTCTAAAGCTAGAAATTACTTTGGTTTTTATTCCACTTGTAGCTCCTGCTCACAATTCAGAAGAGACCATCAATTAATATAGTTGAAGCCACTCACCAATGGGCTTGAAAGCAGACAAGTGTTTATACGGGGGAAATATTTAAAACCGTCTGATCTTGATGATGGAACTGTAGAAACAACTCATAGCATTTTTGGGAGCCCAGGATTTTGGAAAGGTTTGGGTATTTTTCTGTGAGCTTCTGTTTGCAAAAAGAAAGTCATCCCAAATTTCTTCTTTAGCACAATATATGTGTTTTTATTTTATTTTTCACTGTTATAGCTGAGTCTGACAGCAAGTTTTGATAATGTATGGCTGACTGAGAAAAAAGTGCATCAATTTGTGTTTATAAAGGCTGTTTTGAAAAAGCCCTAGTATTGCAAAATGCTTAAAAAATATGGGGGATAGGTGTGTAATTTATCAGCTTGGAACATTGTTTCCTAAATCTAATATTGCAGTTATTAATCAAACACTGCACTTTGGGTGCAATAAAATAGCAGTCTGAAATCATAAGCTTTTTTCTTAAAATTTTCAGCCAGCTCCATACTCTAACAGGACAATGAAATGGAAATAATGTGGCACTCTCCGATTTCTGCTGTTTTGTAATTTTAATATAATTACATTTCTCAGCATGCTTTTCATTGCTGGGAACATAAAAAGAACAATGCCTTAGTCCAGCAATTTTTCTTTTGTGTTGCATATTTAAAAATTGGGTAGGCACTGTGATTTTTTTGGTCCTTGTTTATTAGCACTGACAGTCTGTTTAAGTGAAAGGATCTCCACAGACAGTTCAGACAGCTCTCAGCCATCAGATGAACAAAGATAAATCAGCCCGTGTGTTTATTCTAGCATTGCTCAGTAAACTTTCTTTGCTCTTTCTCACTCTCCACTTCCCCCTGCATTTCACTGCAGTGATGATTGTCCCTGTGGAGGAGCACATCTCCCTGATGTGTTCACAGTGGGATTGTGCCTCATATTTCTTCTGTCCTTACTACACCCGTGCTCATCTGTCCTGAAAATTGAGCCCTAGTCTTGGTTTTTAACTCAGAGCCATTGTTCACTCTTTTGCTATTCCACTCCTGTGCCAGTACAGCTCTGTCGATTTTGATGGGAGGAAATAGGAGACTTTCTGGTTGTCCTAAATCCCACAGAATTACATGGAAGAAGTTGGACCAGTGCTGCAGAATACTAAAACCCTCACATTCCTTAGAGAATTGTTTGGCACTCGCTGAATTTCACTCAGCAGAGGAGAACAAAAAAAGACTTTTAATTTTGGAAAAGCACAAATATTTAAGAGTGCTATAATTGTCAAAAGAACTCCTTTGTTTGAGGAGCATGATAGAGCAGTGTATTTTAATCAGAATACTTAACAAAATAACAGAGACTTCCTTTCCGAGGTGGAAATGAAAGCACTGAACCACTTGGCAGCCAGTTCTTCTTGCTGACTAAAGGATTCCCCATGCAGTACAACAATGCTATAAATAGGGCACCTTTATCCATCTCTTTTCTTTTTAACTGTGGCCATTCTGCACTTTGAGCTGGGTCTGTCTCCTGCAGTGGCCTCTCTGAGCTCCTTCTCCCCAAAGGGTGGAGCAGGGGCAGCTCAGGGGTACCCAGGGCTGTGGCACAAACCTCACCCAGTCCCAGCCCTGCATCCAAATGGGCCTTTTGGAATCAAAGCCCAAGCCTGGGAAAACGGAGCTAGGCACACCGATTTTTATTGAATTTTACTGGGAGCTGGGCATTTAATTACCCTCAACTGCTCTGAAAAATCTCAGAGTCTGGCAAGAGACCTGCATTTCTCTGTCTCTCAGAGCCCGCCGGAGCCCTGGTGGGTCTGATCCTTCTTGGAGATCTCTCTGATGGACTTAATTTTGGCTGTTAATTGGAGACCAGGATGAGCCTGCTCGTGCTGGAACAGAAGGTAGAGAACAGAGGTACCAGTCTGAGGTGTATGGGCAAAAGCAGCTCCTCGAGTTTCACAGGGGATGATCTGCTGTAAATGCAGCATTTAACATTTCCTGAGACTTGAAATGAAGGCAGAAAAAAACCACTGCTCTGTGTTGCACTAAAAGATTCAAGAAGAACTTCAAAATATCTGCTTTTCTGGTCCCCAAACTTTATTATAATCTGATCCCACTTCGCAACTTGAGTCCTTCCTCCCTGCCATGCTTCCTTCAAGCTTCATTTGAACTAAGAACTTACTGTGTGAGATTTGTAATGAGCAGAATCCCTACTGTTTGACGAGATGTTGCCCAGAACTACTTTAAAAAATGATGTGGGCATTTTAAAATACTAATTAATGTCTTGGCAGAGATATTCGGAAAATTCTGTATTTTTCGTGTCACAGTGAAAAGTTTTAAATAAGCCACACCAGGCTGGGCTGGCTGGAGGAAAATGTGCCTTTAATCCCGAAAAACCTTCTCTGCAGCACGTTATTGCAGATTGCTAGGAGCTGTGGAGTTAATAGAGAATGGGAATTCAAAACAATTCTGCTGGAAAAGGCTGATAAAGATGATTGCATTGTGAAGCGTGACTCTCAGAGGCCTTTTTTTCTTTAAATTCACAGTATCTGATACATTGTGGCTTGAGAAAAGGAGTTGGTGCATCAAATTGGACTTTTCTGTGAGTGGTGATTGTACAGTGCCACTAAGCACAGCCCCACCAGAATCGTTCCTGTGGTCTCAGGGAGTAGATGGAGCCTCCTGAACTCATCACAGATGTTAATTTTAAAGGAACGGAATGCTATGTACCTAACAAAGGCCTTGGCAAGCTGAAGGAAAACAGAGATTTGTATTGTTATTATTATTTAATATATAAATAAAGGCTTCTCTGGACTGAAATCGAATTTCAGCAGCCTTTCTGGAGGCAATTAAAACCATTAGCTTCATCAGCCAAGGCCAGCGTTTTAACGTCTCTGAGACACTCAGGCTGCCAAAGTTAATTATTCATCCTTTTCTTAATTCGATTCAGATTACATTTTGAAGGTGCAGCTTCTATAGATTTGGCTGAGCCTTAATTGTTCCCCCCAACTCCCCGGCCCTCCCTCCCCCCAGGAACTGTCTCCAAGAGGATGTTCAGGCTTTGCAGAGGGTGTGAGGTGGATTTCAGTGCTGGGCAGCCCAGGGCAGCTCTGTCAGATCAATAAACAGGGCAGAACCATCCGTCACTGCAAGGAACTCCATGCTGGGAATGTTTCTGTGAGGTGGAAAGCCGACTAAAATCTCTCTCACTCCTATGTTTGGACTTAGGGCAAAATGCAATTGTCATGGCATTTCCAGCAGTGAACAAATAACTCTGGTTTCATGAAATGTATCCACTATATAAGCACATGAAAAATAACATATTCCAGGTTCCACCAGGGAATAAGACTGAAATACAAATGAGAGCTATGATATCGTCCTCAGCTTTCAGGACTCATTTTTTAAGGCTGTAAAACCTTTTCTGGTTCAAGAACTTGCCTTTTTCTGGAAGATGAATTGTTTTTCAAAAAGGAGATTTCAAAAGTAGTTTAGACAGTGAAATTACTGCTTTTGGTGTCCAAATGGTGAAGCTGTAATTTGACATAGGGACAAACCCTTTCAGGATCAGCTACAACAAACCTTGGTTTAAGTATTTGAGCTCAGCCCTTTGTGTGATATGTGACCTCTAAAGGCAGAAACTGAGGGATGTTTTGCGGTATGTGAAGAAGAAAATTTTAGGTTAGAACGTCCCTAAAAAGTCCCTTCCCTTGGAGAAAGCCAAAAGTGCACTCCTTTGCCAAGCAGAAAAGGTGCAGCCAATGGCCTGAGAGGTGAATAGCTGGAGAAAGGGACAGGAGGACAAATGCCCCATGGGGAAGGGAGCAGGGAGCAGAGAGCCCTTGGGGCCCAGGCAGGGGCTCTGAGCTGACCAGGGGCTGCTGTGCTCCTGTGTGTGGTCACCCATTAACTTCCCATAAATAAGGAGGTTTTCTCTCCCAGATACAAACAATTTTTCTTGTAGAGCCTATTGAATAAGTCTTTCAGCCTGAACTGACCTTTCCCAGCTACTCCAGAGATGAAAAGTGCCATCCCATTACAATAATACATTTTCATTTTCCGTGCAGTTATTTTTAAACAGAGGGGTTGGATATCACTCTTCCTTTTTATTCGCTATGAACAGAATTATAAATGAAAAATATATATTTGGAGTCTGAACTGGTCTCTTTCCAGGATCATTTCTCAGGCCATCTGCTTGCCTGTGAGCTTCCAAAATAGAAGTGTTGAGCAATGTAGTAACTTTTTAGTGAGGGAGAACCAGGGTAGGACGAGGGGCTGTAACGCCACAGAGGGGTGGGACTGCTGAAATCACCGCTTCTTTGTCCAGGCTTTTAGCAGCACTCAAGGTGAAGGGTACAGCCTGAGCTAAAGGGTGGGGGTTTTACATGAGGTAGGAAATTTTGATTTTACTTTGCCAAAGCTGAAACTAAGAAACATCTGTCTCTCCGTGCTGGTGATTGCTCACACTCACGGCTGCATGAGCTCGTTTCCTGGCTTTTCAGCTCTCTGCAGAGTGAAAGAATGACCATGTAAACCCAAGGAAGCAAAACATTTTAGAAGAAAAGAATAATTTCATGTAGATTGGGACAAGTGTGAGAATCAGGCTCATGGGACTACTTCACAGATTGCTCAATGTTTTATTTGGTACTTTTTAATGCTATTTTCTTTAATAATAGCATTGCAGCTTGATTAGAGTTTTTGTGCCGAGTACAAGAACATCCCAAATTACTGTTTTATATTCCACATCATGCAGGAAGCCTGTAAACTTTCAAAAAGACAGGCTGAGGTAAGGCGAAATCAGCCCTAATCAGAGCATTGGAATTTATTGAAATGGTTTCTTAATTAATGAGGCCCAATGCTTTGACAACCCAGGTACTTCCAACAAATTGCTCCTTGTTATCCCTTAAAATGGAGCACGCCACACCCAGATGTGCTGTGGCAGCTGGGCTGTGAGAGGTTTGTAGAGGTCTGGTGTCTTAAATACAGGTTCTTTTCTCTCCTTCACATGGCCCTGCAATGGGGCTGCACACCCTGGAGATCATCCCAAGCCTTTTCGTGCTGGGTCCTTTCCCCTGCATCCACATCACCCGCAGGAAGGAGCTGCTTTCACCCTCTCCTCCAGCCCGACTGCTCCCTTAGAGAACAGCTACTGCAGGCTCCACCGAGTCCTTAATGACAATTTTAAGATGGTTCAGAGCTGCCCAGACTCTGCCCCTCACACGAGGAGAGATGAGAAGCTGAACTGCAGTGGTGCTGCTTCTGAAATAGCTGTTACCACACTGATGTGAGTATTGATTTAGGAGCATCATTCTTAAAGCTTCATCAGATTTTGGTTGTGCTCACCAGAGCAAGAGCAATTCCCAGCTCACAGATGCAGGGATCTGTGTAGGTTATTTCAGGTTTCAGTGAATCTTCTACATTTTGTTGTTAAGAGATTTTTTTTTTCCCTTTTTCTTTTCTAAGTAATAGAGGCTCCACTTGTGAGACCTTGATTCACATCTTGTCTCGCCCTGCAGGGGTTTCTGGAGAAAGACTGAACTAAAACCCAGAGAGAGACTTTCTAAGAAGCATGACATCAAAGAAATCAGAGAGAAAAAAATATTTGTGTGATCATCATCTTCTTTTGGATTACTATGGGAAAAAAACCAAGGAGTTTGATTTTTAGAGGGATGGAGCACCTTTCCCACAAGGAAAGAATTGGGTTTGTTCAGCCTGGAAAAGAGAAGACTTCAGGCTGACCTAACTGTGTCCCTCCAGTACCTGAAGGGAGCCTACAGGATGGAGAGAAGCTGTTTAAGGAGTGTGTAGTGACAGGACAAGGGGGAATGGCTTCAAGCTGAAAGAGGGGAGGCTTAGATGGGATATTGGGAAGGAATTGTTCCCTGGGAGGGAGGAGAGGCCCTGGCACAGGGTGCCCACAGCAGCTGTGGCTGCCCCTGGATCCCTGGCAGTGCCCAAGGCCAGGTTGGACATTGGGGCTTGGAGCAGCCTGGGACAGTGGGAGGTGTCCCTGCCATGGCAGGGGGGGCACTGGGTGATTAAGGTCCCTTCCCACCCAGGCCATTCTGTGATTCTATGATTTTTGCCCATTTCCACTGGTTTGCTCCTCGATATCTTCTGTATTTGCCTGTGACAGTGAGACACCACCACCCCTTTGAGATCTCTGCTGAGGCAAACACCATGACAGACCACTGTAAATCTAAATTGTCCCTGAGCAGGGAAACTCTCTAGGGAACGTTTTCTGGCTGAAGGACTCTGGGAGTGAAAGGAGTGAAAGAAAGCCTTGAACTGCTGAGAAATACTGATTTCAGAGTGACTTTAAATCTGAAAAGCTTCCTCATCTCCCCTCCTCCTGTAGGACTGTGAGCCACCTGCAGCCAGAGAAAAGGATGTCTATTGCAGAAATCAGGAAATGAGGTCTATGCATTTTGGACATGAACGTATCTGATGAGGAAATAATTTCTAAACTGCTCCATTTACCACACAGATTATTCCTATTTCAGGAATATCCTGTGAAGAATGCATGTACATGGCTTCTTTGGGGGATGAGGGACGAGAGGATCTCTTTTGTAGGAATTATCTGGAGCTTTTAAGCTGCTCCAGTACACAGAACTCTTTTGTTTCTGTAATTGATGCTGTCCAGTCAGGGAAAAGAAATGTGTCTTTGGCTGCAGAAGAAAAAATACTCAAGAGCTGCATCATATTTCCCAGGAACTATAACACCATAGCAACAGTTGTCTTCCAGTGCTGCTGCATCCCTTAATGGCTCTCAGATTGCTGAGCAAGTCACAAATTCTGCTGTAGAACTCCCCATACGTGAGCTGGTACAGTTGGCAGATAATTACAGTAAAAATCTACATACACAACACATCTTTTTGTCTGTATTTATGTTTTCTCATAACCACATGGCACATTATTTCTCTCCTTTAAAAGGAATTTTAATGGGGAGTTTATTGGTAGAACTGCTTCGGTTCGATAATCTCTAATGAAATACTTTGTTTGGGTGGGAAATTTTATTGTGTGTGTGGGAAATAGTAGAAAATCCCAAACATATGAGAAAGGATTAGTTTTTATTAGATAAAGTTGCTGTAAAAAAATTGAAAATTATATTGTTCCTTTCTGAATATTTTTGTAATAAGTAAATATTTTGAATGAGTTTTCAGCTTGGAATTTAATTAATAGTGAATAGAAATTGAAATAAGAACACAGTATTGCAAGCATCAATATTAAAACTTTTTGATTGACTATTTTTTCCCCCCAGTTTATGTTCAGCTTATGAAAATGTCAAGTCTATCCAAAACCAAGTTGGGAAAAATGTTTGAAAATTCTTCTAGGATGAGAAAGCTTTTTCCTGCCCAGCTCTGTTCTACTTATTATGTATTAATGCTGCCTGGCTCCCTTTGCTGGGTGTGGCTTTTTTGTCATTCTTTTATGAGAACTTGCATGGAAAATTAAAACGCAGTCTGATAAATTTAAGATGAATGGCCAAACCACACGGTCCCTCTTGCATTGCCTCTGTCCAGGTTTGACACAGATCCTGGTGGAGAGCGCTGTGGAGTTACAGTTTAAATGTTCGTAAAAATTGAATTACCTCTCCAAAAGATGCCTGTAGATAAAAACAGAGGCTGAGACGAGATTTGCCCTCCTGCTGGGTCTTTTCTGGGGTTTTCCATTCTGTAGGTGTCAGCACAGCTCCTTCAGCAGGTGCTGAAAACTCGATACATTAAACAAAACAAGCGGGCTATAAATGGCCTGTGATTGATGGCTTGTCCGGGATTGTCAGTTCCCGGTGCTGAGAGGAACTTTGGGGTTTGCACAGGGGTGTGAGTGACTACAGAGAGCACCCCGAGAGCTTTGGGGTTTGCCCAGGGATGTGGGTGACTGCAGACACCCCGAGAGCTTTGGGGTTTGCCCAGGGGTGTGGGTGACTGCAGACACCCTGAGCCCTGAGAGCTTTGGGGTTTGCACAGGGATGTGAGTGACTGCAGACACCCCGAGAGCTTTGGGGTTTGCACAGGGATGTGAGTGACTGCAGACACCCTGAGCCCTTTGAGCTTTGGGGTTTGCACAGGGATGTGACTGCAGACACCCTGTGAGCTTTGGGGTTTGCCCAGGGATGTGACTGCAGACACCCCGAGAGCTTTGGGGTTTGCACAGGGATGTGACTGCAGACACCCCGAGAGCTTTGGGGTTTGCCCTGGGGTGTGGGTGACTGCCGACACCCCGGACCCTGTGAGCTCCCTGCTGACCCCGCTGTGCAGCCCGGGCTGCTCCGGCCCCTCCTGGGCCCCTCCTCGGCACGGAACCAGCTCGTTCTGGGGGAACGCTGGGTTGGGACCCGAGAGGGGATGTCCTAAACGCCACGGGTGTGTGACTGCGTGCGG
The DNA here is from genome assembly GCA_013398115.1 of Falcunculus frontatus. Taxonomy (NCBI): domain Eukaryota; kingdom Metazoa; phylum Chordata; class Aves; order Passeriformes; genus Falcunculus; species Falcunculus frontatus. Next base: position 376,718 of record VZRV01006478.1, on the reverse strand, counting down.
AGCCGGCTCCACGCCGCCCTGCGCGGCAGCAGCGGCTGGTGCGGCTGGCTGCGGGAGCACAGCAGGGGCTGACCCTGCTCCTGCACCCCGGGACATCCATTAACAGCTCTTATCTCGGCCTTTCCCTTTGTGCACAGCTAACAAGAGAACACCAGGTGGCCCTCTCCTCCATCACTTACATCGGCTGCGCCCTGTCCATCTTCTGCCTGACGATAACGCTGGTCACATTCGCGGTGCTGTCGTGAGTAATTTTAACTTAATACCTGCTGAGCAGCCGTCTCGCAGAAAGGCAAGCAGTGCATTCCAGGCCACTGGCTAGGATCCCTTCAGGTGCTCAGGGTAAAACAAAGGCTATTAATTCGACAACCTTCCTTAATTAGATTCTGCACATGTATTTGTAACACTTGGTTGGTTATTTCTAAATTACTTTCATTTCCTGAAATGGGATGGTCTTTACATAGCAAGCTACTTCCATCCCATGAGAGATTTTTAATTTTTTCTTTTTTAAAACTGTCTGTGCTTTGCTATAGTTCAGGAATCTTGCAAAGAGACTTGGAGGACGTCTTGGTCTGGAGCTCAAACGAGTCCAATGTGAACAGGGACTGCAGGATCATCCCCTCTGCCCCCCACTCCCCCATCTCTGGATTGCTTGGAGTACACAGACAGCGCTTGCTGCTTTTCCACTGTCCTGTCTGTCAGGCACAGTGTTTATAAAGGAATGCCCAGTAAGGAAGTCTCAGTCAGCGTTAGCTGCCTGACTTTTGTTTCATACAACTTGTACACAATTACCTCATACAACCCACGTTTATATTAAGGAATCTTGCTGTTCTCCATTAGGCTGGTTTTCCAAAGTGCCGCTTTAGTGGGATGAAGGACGCTGCAAGCAGTGTGAAATTCACTCCATGGCTTGTGGTTAAAAACCTCTGGATCTCCTGCCCAGGACAGGGCAGCCCTGCGAGGGCTCTCTGTGCTGGGGAGGTTTCTGCCTCCGGGCACTCAGGGCCTTTATTCCTGTTTATGTTCCAGTGGTGACAAATGAGTTTGAGGCCCAGCTGGGTTTGATACAAACATTTCTGAAAAAAAAGCTTTCATAAACGTTTGTGTCTAAATAAAAACCAGAAAACCTGACTAAGGGTGAAGCAGCTTGTCCAAGGTTGTGCAGCACTTTGGGAGCACAGCAAGGAGTGGGATTCTTGTCTCCTTTCACACACTAAACCATATTGTTCCCACTTAAGAGTTCAATTTTTGTTTTCTGTGCCTAAACATGTATTTTGGACATCCTGTTAAGAAGCCAGTTTCTAGGGAAAAGGACTTGCTGCGTCTCAGTAAACTGATTGCAATGCTTGTTTTTTTCCAGACCCTGTATTATTTCCAGGCTCTGAGATCTGTGCTGGTCGTACTTGGATTAAGAGCATAAAGTGTGGCAAAATCCCCTGTAAATAACTCCAACATCTGCCTGTCTGGCATTGTGCTGTTGGCATGTTTAGGCTAAGGGGAATGATCTGCTCCATTTTAGTCTGAGTGCAAAATTGGATGTTGGAACATTTAGAAAGGAAAAAGGAGCAAAAGGAGGAGGTGTTGCTGCAGCAGAGCTGAAAACTCCTCAAGAAACTGGAGGCAAACAGAACTCTTGGAAGAGAGCTTGGAGCCAGCTGACTGTCACAGGGTTCAGCACCCCACCTACAGACAGCATCCTTCAAACCGCCAATTAAAAATAATTTGATTATCTTTTCACTGGAGAGCAGGGTCTCATTAAGCAGCTGAAGTGAGATTTTGCAATGTGGTGTTAGATGACTGTGACATAAGTGGAGAAGAATCTGGCAAGTTCTTTGCTACTCCATGTCCTGGCAGTGGCAGCCCCTTCCCGGGAGGGCAGTGAGCCCTGCTCCCCTTCTGGGTGACAGTTCCACTTGGTGATACAGGGAGCTCCTCATTAGAGAGCCATTGGCACCAGGCAGTGCATCCTCGAGATACTTTTTGGGATCTTGATACTTCTTGTCATCTCCCTCTTCATCCCCTTCACACAGAGCAGTGCAGAGGGCAGTGTGGATTGGAATAGGAAACCTGTTACCACCAGGGGTGTTTGTTTTTTAAAGAGAACAGAATTAAACAAAAGGCCTGAGATGTTCAGATCAATGTTTTTGTTTTCTGTTTCCTATTTCTGGATGAGAACAGAAACACGAGGTCAGAAGACTTCCAGGAAAGCCTGTTCTTGTCAGATTTCCAGGTGGTTTTTGAAAAGCCAAGATAGATGTGTCAGGTCAGGTCCCTGCCAAGACAGGCACTGCCCATCTGTAGATGGAGATACAGCTCCTGTGCTCAGAAGTTCTATTGGTGTAAGTCAGAATTGGAACCAATGTCTTTTCACATTCCCTTATTTCTCATACAGGCAAATACCAACAAAATAAACGCAGGAACTCTGGCACAGGGTGGGCTGAGTGCTGCCAGGTGCTGTGTGCTTCCTGTGAGGTGTGGGGCTGACCTCCTTGGCAGCACAGCACCCTTCAGGATCAAACCCTGTGTTGATGCTTTGTCACTGGTCACCAGCTGTCTCACTGCTGCCTTCAGTCAGGTACCGCCCCATCCTGGTGGAAGGAGAGCTCAAAAGGCACCATGGTGACCCCACCAAAACCAACAGCCAATTTAAATGCTTGCTGATAAATTGGATACATTCGTGTCCCTTGGAAGGCTGCCTTACCCACATGCTCCTGTCTCCTGCCAGGTCTGTCAGCACCATCCGCAACCAGCGCTACCACATCCACGCCAACCTGTCCTGCGCTGTGCTGCTGGCACAGATCCTGCTGCTCACCAGCTTCCAGTTCAGCCCCGCAACTGTAAGTCCCAGAAGGGTGATACTGGTTTGGGAGGCAGCTCCATGGAACAAATGCCACGTGCCACGTGCAGGGAAGTGTCTTCCCTGTGACATCTATTTTTAACATGCTTTAGCCAAAAGATCCCATCCTGCTACGGGGGGAATTCCTCATGCAGAGTACCAGGATCTAAACCACTAAAACTGGCATCTAAAGCAGCTGGCTTAGATTAAGACAAATAGGCCAAGTTAACAGTATCACATACCAGTGAAACCAATTTCTTTCCATCGTTTAGTTAAAAAAATGCAATTTAAAGTAACGTAAGGTCTCTGATGGAAAGTCCCACCTGAAGAGCACAAACAAAACCTGATTTTACAATGAATTTCCAGAGTGATCTGTGTTTGTGCTGGTAAAAACTTGGCTACTTTGGTGGGCAGCTGCTGCTCCATATTACTTTTCAGAAGCAGCCAGTGGTTTCTATTATTGGGGGGTGGTGTTTCTGTTTATTCTCAGTACAAGTAAATATGAGGTTTGCACATTCTTCATTTTGCCAGTACAAGAGCCACCTAAATTTATATTCAGCTCAAATGGGATCCCTTGCATTTCTGCTAAGTTTATAAATAACTGTACTGTCTGGTTTGCACAGGCTGTTATTACCTGAGGATCTAGAAGCCCTTTGGAAAACCAAGTTCATACTCTTTTGCTGTTTAACATTCGAGTGGGTCCTGAATGAGTCATGCAATGTGCAAGGGTAGGGAATGGTTTAGAAGGAAAATGAAATGGAGACATTGGAGAGCAGCAAAAGATGAAACTGAAGACAGTAGAAACCAGGCATGAAAATAATCCTCTTTAAGTATAGAGCTAAAGCCCTGCTGTAAGGACATAGGCTTGAGGGCAATAAAAGGTTCACTCAACGTAACAGCATGTGGTATTCTCACAGTTTTTTCCTTTTCATCCGTTCCAAATTTTCAGACAATTCAGCTGAGTCACTTCAGACGGTGTGTGAAAGCCTCTTTACACTTTATCAAGGCCACATCACCTTCAGTCTTTTAAAGCACTGTGAAACACGAGTTGTGTTTCCTGGGCTGGGTTGGATGGAGGCAGAGCCGTGTTCTCCAGGGACCAGTCCCAGTGTCACCCACATTTTTGGTGAGCCTTGTTCACACACAGAGCTCCTGCTTGTTTAGTCAAGCTCGTGAAACGCTCACACAGACTGAAGCTGCGGTTTAATAGGTGCAAATTTACTCTTAAACCTGTTCCCAACCTACTTTGGTGAAATCGGGGCGGCAGCACAAGGAAGAGAGCCCTGTTTTACACCACAGGCTGTTCGAAATGAAACGCTTCACAAAATCCGCGGATTTTTTAGCCCTACCTCCCCTATAAAAGCTGTAATTGTATGGGATAACTCTGTAAAGCTCTTAGAGTTGACAAACGTGATGTAAATACTGTCTGCTGGGCTTTTATTTTTATGCTTTGTCGTCTTGGAATCGGAGGAGGGGGGATTGTGATTCATCCTTTCATTAGTCTGCTGTCCTTGCCTACTCCTGCTCTGTTCTCACTGGCTTCGACAGCAGCTTAAATACCTTTAATTGCAGCTTTAATTGAACTGCTGAAAGGTCGTTTACAAAAAGAGGGAGGCGGTATTTACACGAGAAGGTGTGAATTTGTGATGCTGTGCCTCTGCCAGGGCTGGGTGTGCCAGTGCTGGTGCCCTTCCTCAAAAGCAGGCGCTGAGCTGCCATCGCCTCCTGTGGCTGCTTTGAGCCTCCCCATCCCTTTCCCACCTCTGTCTCCAGGGATATTTCAGTTTTGGATAAAGGTGTAGGCATACAGCATTCCCTAGTATTTTCAGATGCATAACTTAATGATTTACAATTCATACTACAGCATTTTTTTTTTCGGTTATTAAAGCCTTCCACACACCTGAGTGTGTTTGTGGGGAAAACTGAAATATTATTTAGACATAGGAAAATTAAAATTGAAGTAAAAGATGTTAGCCAGCACTGGGTTTTTTCCAGCACAACCAGAAAATTTGATGTCTCTACTGTCTGCAGTTCTGGTCCAAGGTATTGAACTCTTTCTCACTCAATTGTCCTGCCTGGCATTGCTGGAAACTTCCAAATGGAGAGGTGAAACGAGCTGCTTTTGTTTGTGATATATGTAGAAATTTACCTATCTGTTTTAAGACCGTCCTTAGTAAAAGAAAATGACAAATATTTTCTGAGAGGCCTTTCTGAGAGCCTGCTTTACTTCCTCAACAACAATAACATGACAGACCTTGCTGCTGCCTGGGCTGCTTTTTCTGTTTTCACAGACTCTCGAGTTGTCAACTCTAAGAGTAAGAGTAACAAGATGTGCCTTTTTCCAAGTGTTCTGCTAAAAGTAGGGTGTTTCACGTGGTGCAGCGAGAGGGACATGCTTGGGGTTGGTGTGTAAAGGCTCCTCTTTTCAGTGCTTTTATAGAAGGCAATTTTGCCATTTAAGAGTAACTTCTAAGCAATAATTAAGGCAAAAAGAAAATCAGAATGAGCAACAACTTTGCTATGGATTTTAGGTACAAATCTGCAACTAGGCATTATACAAAATTATACCCAGACCAGCCTCCTGCTACTTCACTGTGTGTTATTTTTCTGCTGTTTTGTGATTCATATTGTTTGGCTACTCAAAAGTTGGAAATTATCCATTTGACAGAACTAGCCTGTAAGTCAGCTTTATGTTGCATTTATATTTTTGTGGACTAATCTTCTGGTAGAAATCAAAAGGCATTAAAATGGATTTTATAGCCTTATGGTAAAATTAACTGGAAAGGCTTTTATAGCTTTTGTCAATAAGCTAATCTGGTTTAATAACATGTCACTGAACTTTGTGAAATACTAAACCACATACAGACCTCACTTACACGAATTAACCCCAAATTTATTGCTTTTGAATACATGTAGTCCCATTGGATTTGCATTAGAATGTCCTTGCACTACGAGTGAGACTGTGCAGGAAAACCTCCATTTTCATTACACTACCGAGTCCCAACACTTTAATTTTCATTAGAGTACAAAATCCCAGATCATCAACATGAAGAATAAAATGCCAGCACAGCACAGCTTAGCTCATGCAACAAAGGGAATTAACGATTACATCTGAGGCAGCAAACTTGTTCCTCCTGGTGGTGCCTCCCCAGCACAGCCCCCCCTGCCCCCAGCCTTTCTGGGGCTTGTCCAGCTGAGGAAGCCAAAAGTGCTCCCACTTCCATGGACTGGATGCAAGCAACCCCTGGGGAATTCTGGAGGTGCCACAGAAGGGGTGTCACAGCACAGGTCCATCACCATCAGCCTGCCCCACGATGCTCCGAGACAGGGCTGGGGCATTGCCAGGGTGTGTTTGAGCTGTGCCTGTCCGAGACAATGCCAGGTTTTCCTGGGGATCAGTGGGGTCACCTCTGCTCAGTCCCCGAGGGATGGGCACAGCCACTCGTGGGGACGCCTCGGAGAGCAGTGAGGGAAGGGAGTGGTGTGAGCACCCGAGGCCTGGGGAGGAACAAAGGGTTTGGTTCCCCTGTTTTGGTGAGCCAGGCTGGTCAGAGGCTTCGAGAAAAATGTGAAGATCACTGAGAGGAGCAACTCAAGGAAAGCCAGGGAGCAGATACAGGACAACACTTGAACCCTGCTTCTTCGACTCCTGTGTTTACTACAGGCTCTGCAACCAGATCCAGACACTCCAGTTTTGATTTCCTAAACATTTTGTAGACTTTAGTGGGAGTAATACTGCTACTGTTATAAATAAATAACATATTTGGATTTCCACATCACATTTGGCAATGTTGTTAGGGCTTTTTTTGATTTTTTTAAAATTAAGAGGATTTATTACTCTGAAGCTGTCTGAAAATGCGGTAGAAAAATGAAATTGTCTACTGCTTTCTTTTTAAAGACAGTTTTACTTCTGTGATTTAGCATTTAGCATGTAAATGTCTATAGAAATTTAAAAAAAATAGAAAACCAATGTGACTGTACCACAAAGAACTAATGTATTAATTTTTATTCTTAATTTAGCTGCCTTGCAAGATATTGGCCATTCTCCTTCATTTTTTCTTCCTGAGTGCTTTTGCCTGGATGCTGGTGGAAGGATTTCATCTTTACAGCATGGTGATCAAAGTATTTGGGTCAGAAGAAAGCAAGCACTTATATTATTATGGAATTGGATGGGGTAAGCATTTAGTAGCTGCTTACTTTAAGTCTCCTCAGTATAGGACAGGATTATATTCAGAAGCATATTTGAAATTGTCATCTTATGATCACAGTTTGCCTCACTGAGAGTAGGTCTGTCGGATAAGAAAATGCATAATTTTCCTGACTGCAATCAGACTTCAAAATGTGTAGTCCTTAAGCCTAATTCCACTGCAGGCAATGCCACAACCTCTCTAGGCCAGATCAGACCCTTCATTACCAAATCAATAGCAGGTCTGTGGAGGGAGGTCTCACTACACTGGTATGTTCTTTTTTTGGTTCTAACTCACAACAGTGGCTTATTCCATCTGCATTCTGCAAAGTCATGCATAAAAAACGGGCAAAGTAGCACAGAAGTATCACAAGAGTTCATTAATTGGTGCTTTGTGCCTTGAAATCCTTAGATTAAAAGTGTGCACAGAGCCCCAATATTATTACTAGGAATGAAGAAGTGGTTTTGTGACATGGGAATGTCACACACAACAATTCAAGGCTTTCTAAATGCACTAATGGAAGCGTAATCTGTGTGCATATTTGCAGAGCCAAAGGTGAGTGTTTTTGTTGCAGACTCCTGCAGCAGATGAAAGTCACTTGCTCTCACAGCCCTGGAAGAGCAGCAGTGGCGCTTGACAAAGCTCCACATCTGAACGAAGAGGGAACCTCATACATTGGGTCAAAGAATAGATGTGAAAACATAGAAAAGGAATATCTATGCAATTACAGATACTTTCAAAATATGTTAAAATATGCATTATCTTTCCTCCCCTCCAAATTCATTTGGAGATGCAGGAAAAGCAATTGCATCAATAATACAGACCTGCTGCAGTCATAATTGGAATATTTAATACCTATTTGGCACCATGCAGATCTGGGTGATAGCAATGCTGTGAAATATATATATATTTCAAGAGCTGCCTACTTGTTCTTTTTTTTTTTTCTTATTATGTCCTTTTTATTTTGTGCATCTTTCCTCATTCATTTAAAACTCTTCTCAGCAGTTGTGTCTGAGGGCTGTTTGCCACAGTCCTCTGGTGAGCTCGGGATCCACCAGACTGAGGGGACAAGGGAAGGTTTTCTCCTTTGCCCTCACTGTTTCTGTGTGATGGGTTCAGGAGTTTCACATTCGTGTGGCATTTTGTGCAAGGTTTGTTGGTTGTAAAATGGTAGTGATTTAGAAGACACAAAAATAAACCAGGCATCTGATTGATTGGGTAAAAAAACCCCCAAAGAGCTTCTTTTCCTTGGTGATTCAGCATACCAGGCAGGTTGTTGTAGCAAAACTTTTTCATCCCACCATTTGTAGGGTGCTGGTGGTAGAGTTTGTGACAATGGATGTTTTCCTATTTCTGCCAGTTTCCTTTCCTTTAGAAACTGTCACAGAGTGAAGACTTTGTTCTGAGCTGTCAAAAGACATAAATTTCATTGTTTGCTGTTATTATTGCTGATGTAACACAGCGGAAGAAAATCATAGAAAACGAACTTCCTCAATATAAATGGGAGAATTTACTTATCCCCATCAAGCAAAGTAGATCTTTTCATCACTAGAAGGAAATACACTTTCATTTGTGTCTAATGCTTCATCTTTCTCAATAAATGACATATTTAGCCTTTTACAATTGATGTCCTAAAATTGCTTTGAATTGTCTGCCACAGAGTTTCTACAGCCTGGGCTTTTTGGTTTTTTTTTATTTTTTCATGTATAGAAGACACAGAAGCTTTCAAAATACAATGCTTCTTATCTACTGAGTATATCCCATATTAATAAATACATATTCATATCAGTATATAAATATTTATAAATGTGCTTCTAGCTGCAGTTATTAAAGAATGAAAATACTTCTTCCAAGCATTATACTTCCGCCAGTACCGGAAAACTTTACAGAATTTGTGAGGATGATAGAGGTAAAATTAAGCAGAAATTGCCTGTCAGAGAATTTTGTAAAACCCTCATGCAGAAAAAACCTAAAGAATTAAAAAGAAAATTGAAACTTTAGGCTATCATGTCTAATACTCTGTCTGGGTCCTGTTTATTAAATTCTGTAAGATGATAAAAGCTCAAACCTTCACATTTTATTAAATCATACAGGAATTACCAGGCAATCATTTAATACTTGAAGGGATGGGTTTTACTGCATTTGGAAGTGCTGGCAATAAACCCTTGGCTTCCTCTCCAGCTCCTGGCCTGGGGTGGCACAGCAGGACCTGGCCGTGCTGGGGCCAGAGCAGCTCCCGACAGCAGGACCAGAATTGTGCCATTCCTGTGTCATCCCAGGAACCTTCCTCCACCTCCCAGGGCACAGCACACTGCCCCTGTCAGAACCACCTGGAAACACAGTTTCCTCTAAGCACGGAAATCTTGGAGATTTATTGCATATTTATGTTAAAATCAGTCTTGATTGGGCTCCTCAGGGGGTCTGGGTCTGCTTCTGTCTCTTGCTGCTGGGTGTGATGCTCTGGATAACCAAATGTCCCTGTTCCTGTCCTCTCACCTGCTATTCATGCACCCCTGCGAGAAACTCTGCTCTCCTATCCACTTTTGAATTCTTGAACAAAAATGCACTTATCTGGAGGAAAGTGGATAAAATAAGGCTGATCTTGCTTCACATGGGATCATTGCTTGAACAGCAAGAGGCAGAAAGTCCATAAACCCAACCCAGGCTTAAAGAGGACTGTGACTTGCAAGGAAATTAGCACTGATTCAGTTTAACAGTTAAACTAGTGCTTTATTAAAAAGTCATTTTGTTGGTCTGACATCAGTTGATTAAAACATGTTGGATTAAACAGCTGCAGGAGGATGTCAAGTTAAACTTAATTTGAAAATGACTCTGAGCTGTTCTGTTCATACAAAATTTAGCAGAACTTGTGGGGCTTACTGGAAGATGTGCTTTTATTCCTAATATTGCCTCTGCCTTTCTGCAGGCTGCCCGTTGGTGATTTGTGTCATTTCTGCTGCGGCGTCCCTGGACAGCTACGGAGAAAGTGGCAAGTGAGTATGAAAGAATCCTCACTGCAGGTGTGATAAGGATGAAAAATCTGATGTGGAGGAAATTCGTAGATGTGTTAACAGGGCTGTGGTGCTGCAGGATCCTCCTGAGGAGCAGGAGGGAGAGTCTGCAAAAGGATGACTTGTGCAGACACATTCTTAAACATAGAAGCCTCAAGTATGGTTTTCAAAGAGATGGTGCACAAAAAGCTCCTGAGATGTTTTTCCTACTTTTCACTGAAGAGCTCCTCAGTGAGCTCCCTGCTCAGGGGGAAATAATTTCTACCAAGATGAGAGTAATCATTGATTAAAGATATTCAGTCTTTCCAAGAAAACTGCAGTTACACACCTGAAATCTGGAATGGATAATGTCCAAAACGGTGAAAATTGATTTCCTTTTTAATTTAGGAAAAGAAGAGCAAATTTATCTGAAAGAACACAGTAGGATTTAATCCTAAAATAATTTTATGTGTGGTAAACTGGCTCATCTCTTCAGGGCTGTGAGAGGGGCCTGTGAGGCTGACTGTGTTTGCCAGCCCCTTCCCCACCACCAGCCAGGACAGGCAGGGAGGGCTCCAGTTTGTCTCTGGCTCCAGTGAGACAAATCCACCCCAGTGAGACATTTAACAGTGCTCCAGCACTGAAACGACTGCCTCTGGCCAAGGATGCGAGAACAACCAATTGCAAGTAAAACATTTCATCTCTTCCCATCTTTGCACTCCTGTGAAGGTGGGCTGGGGCAGAGAGCTGTCCCTGGCTCTGTGACAAATCCAAATGAGATCCCTCCTTGGATCCCCTGAGTGTGAGGGGAAAAGGAGCTTTTTCCTGATGTGCTATGAGGTCTCTTGCTTTCAGAATTCATCAGACTTTTTGCACTCTCTTTTAGCTGTTTTGTAAGTTGGGTTTTTTTTAAAATTAAGAACATTACTAATTAGATGCCTGTGTGTTTCCTCTGAAGCCGCTCTGATTTCTCCCTGCAGCTGCTGGCTTTCACTGGAGAATGGAGCAATCTGGGCTTTTGTGGCGCCAGCGATGTTTGTCATTCTGGTAGGTAAAACCACAGCAGCTGCTGTTCCTTGTTGCACGTCTGTGGCAGCCATGCAGCAGAACTGGCTGAAGGCCTGGGGTCAGTCCTTGTGCCAGCCCAGTGAAACAGCAGTCCTGAGTTCAGAAATTCTTGGTTCCTGCTCCGAATTTTTGTGTTGTACATGGGTGTGTATTAGTTTATGCATATTGATTCTCACACTGTTAATTTCATTATTCAAAGGCTGAGATAGGACCTAAAATAGTGGGACAGCCCTGCTGGGGTCATTAATAACTGTGTGACACCAAGTGGTCTTGGGAGTTTTGAGAGCTCTCGGGAATATCCCCCAAAGAACAGACTCTGTGGCTTGTGTTTCACATGCACCAGCAAAAGCTGAAAGCCTGATTCCATCCCACTGGTGTTTGAAGCTTTTGTGAGTGCCCCCAGTGGAGATGGTCCCCAGCAGAGCAGCAGCAGGGATGTGCTGGAACGGTGGTGGGAGCTGTCACCCTTTGGAGGCACCAAGCTGCTCCCTGCAGTGCTCAGGGATCTGCTCTCACCCTCTGGGTTGTGGTTTGCTGTCAGGTGGGGCAGGTCGTGGGGCTGATGGGGTTTGTTCGGTTTGCTGGGCTCAGGTGGCTGCCCAGGGCCGCTGCCAGCTCCAGTGAGCAGCCCCTCTCCAGGGGAGGGTGCAGGGTCACGCCCGGTGCTGATACAACACCGCAGCACCTCGTGATGCTCACACATTTACGGTGGGCTGGGGCTTTAGCACTGGCATTGCTGAGGGAGTCAGGGGGGTTTGCAGAGACCTGTGCGAGATCAGCCCCTCTCCAGCACCGTTTCTAATGCTTTTGTTGGCCAGGTTATCTACAGTCAGGCTATAATGTCAGATTGAAAATATGGAGATGCAGCAGACTCACGGATCAGTGAAACCGGGTTCTGTTTAAAGCTTTATGTAGATTTTTAGAGGCATGGACATCTTAAAAAAAAGCACAGAGAAACTTCCCCAGATTTCATCACGCAGAAAACCCCCACAAATCCTGCTCACAAGCCAAAGGAAGGAATATATACATATATGTAGAAGGAATATATCCACATATATATAACTAGTGTTTACCACTGCATACCTCTGTAACTATTTGGCAAGCAGAAGGTATACCTTGAACTTCTGTATGTGAGTTTATATTCTAAGTATGGAGGTATTGATGATTACAGAGCAATTAAAATAACCCAATATTCATACATCTCCTCCTCACATCAGCACTTGTTTTCTGGCCATTGTTCAGCACCAGAGGCGGAAATGAGATGCAGTCAGTAACACCAAACCTTTCCAGGCTGCTGTGCAAGGATGGTGTTAACCAGAACACACCAGGCAGAGAAATTCTTACTCACCTGAGCAAGCACAGCCTCCAACAATTTACATGTGCAGCTGCTTGGCAGAGAAAGTAAGAGTTTGACTGTCTGGCTCTAACTTACGATATATAACATTTGTGCAGCTCAAATTATGTTCTTGTAGGGATGCAAATACTTTCAGGAGGAGAAAGAGTGAGCTCACAAGGTCGATCCAGGCAGAGCAATTTGTTAAATAGTCTAAACCCAGCTCTGCCCAAAATAGCAGCAAGTGAGCTGACAAATTACCTCTCTGGGCATTGAATATTCCAGCTGAAGAATGTGTTAGTGCCTATAGGGAAATAACAAGGCTAAACACTGTCTGGTGTGTGTGCATGTGTGCCTGTGTTCTTTAAATAACAAATTAGCCACCAGTTGCATAAACTAGCATTTAAGTCTGAAAGTACTTCCCAAAAAGCAGTTTTCGACTAGTTCGATCCACAGTTTCTCTCTGCCAAGAAAAAGGATTATGCTGTGAGGAAAACAAGGGGATTGCTCCTTTCAACTCCCACTCCCTAGAGACAAGGCAGACACAGTCCACTTTTATCCTGCCCCGGCCTCACAGGCAATCCAGACATCATGGAGCCTTAAAACAGAGTGATGTGGAGGGAGTGTGACTGGGGAAAAACACTCACACATACTTTTCTAGGCAGTAATTCACAGAACCTCCCAGCCCTATATAGATTCCCATACCAAATGTGCTCGTTCCTTGGGGTTTGAGTCAAGGGATATGGTGCAGGAAATAGTTCCTTCTATATGTAGCTCTTTTGGCTTCTCCCTACATCTTAAGGGTTTAAGATCACTCTCCCCCGCACCCCAAACCACGACACACAAGCCTCTATACCATCCTCTCAGGGCAGCTTCACAAAAAAATTCTTGCAATTAATTTGCAAACCAAACTAAGCTCAGCCCAAGTTGCCCTGGGACGTGTCTTTAGTGGAAAAAAGCCTGACTTGACAAAGCACCTGAATTTTTGACACGAGACATTAAAACTCCTGGCAGAAGGCTTTGTTTGTTATCAGCCATCTGCTGCCTTGGTGTGTTTCCATAGATATGGCAGAATTAAGGAAATGCCATGGAAAGCATCTGTGAGCACGGAGCAGAGGCTGTGCTGCAGGCAGGGAACGAGCTGCTGTGGAGGGAGATACTGGGCTGCAGTGGCAAGTCCTCTCTATTGTTTTCCCTGTAAATAGTTATTTTCCTGGTGGTTTTTTACAAGTGTTTTGGATAAACAGCATTTTTATGAAGCTGAATGATTTTCATGAACACGTTGCTGTGGGTTCTGTGCTGTGGGGACATCAGCTCTGGAACCAGTGTCTTCAGATGGGAACCTGGTCCCAGGCTGACACTGCCAGCACTGACTTCAACTGGCACTTGCCTATGAATACTCATTATAGAAAATAATACTGTCTCCCCTATACCTGCTGATCATACACAGTTTACTGCATTCCTTATGGTATTTATTCATATCTTTATGTACCAGTGCAGAATTAGGATGATTTCCTTATGCTGAACAGTCTCTTACTCTGCAGGCAGGCCCCTGATAGAAAAGTGACAGTTTGTGTCCCTTCCTAGGCATTATCCATCATAGGAAAAGGTGACAAAAGAGAAAGAGTTGAACACACAGTGTTTAAAGGCCCTGAGACAGTAGGATTCTTCAGAGCCATTGAAACTGAGTACCTCCTTAAGTGCTGAGGTGGATTAGACCACACCTGTTAAGCTTCTCATTTTTTCTTATTATCACTCAGCTATAGCACTTTTAGTCTTTTAAAGAAAGTCCTTCATTATTTCAAAATTAAAGTTCTTACTTAACCAACAGGAAAGCATACAAAATTTTTTCAAACAAGGGGACAGGTTCAAAATTAAGGACTAATTATTAGGAAAGCATAGAAGGCTTCCGTAGCAGCTTATCTTTGTTTTCTCCCCTATTTCCTTTCCAATCTCAAAGCTCCGTTCTGATACTCAGCTCTGACTGCTGTGATACTTCAGGCATTGATATGAATTCATGTACAAAATAACTCAATGTGGTCTGTTCCATCTGCAGTCACTCTGGGATAGCTAAAAGTAGGATCAGGCTTTCCAGAACCACTCTCCCAAATTTCAAACCCACCTGATTCAGCTGACTAGCTGTGTTTGGGAATGCATTTGGCCCAGTGATGATTTCTGGCGTGCCCCAGCAATGGGCTGCAGTGTCAGGACCTGCAGCCTTGGTGTGCAACCCCTGGTGTCTTGGGAAAGGTCAAATTCACTCACAGCACCAAGAACAAGCTAAACCTCACACTGGGAGAGTCACTTACAACTCCCTGTACCAGTGCCCAAAACTGAAATGGGGCCTAAAATAGTTTGTGGTTTTAGGAGAAAGCTGGTCAATGGATTTAATTAAGGCAATATGTTTTATCCTTTTTTTTTTTTTTTTGTTAGTTTCTCTGTGCTGCCAAGTCTTTTCCTGGCTAGGATGGAACACACCACATCAGAGGCTTTTACACATGGGATTTCTGCCCTGTATTTAGGAAGAAGCAAAAGTCTTATGTGACTTGGAGGAAATTTAGGTGAAATCCCTGCAAAACAACCTAAGTGAGGGAAAGAATTTGTCTCGCTGTATCCAATCTGACAAAATTGAGATGAGAAAATATTTTAAAAGAGTCAGAGCTCCCTGAAGTCACTGGGATGTTTCCATGGGCTCCAGTGGGCTTTGGATCAAACCTCCAGGAATGGGAACTGGCAGCTCCTGCTGACTTTGCAGAGTTGAGAGAGCCTGGGGTTGGACAAGATGCCTTGAAGGAAGTCCCAGGAATCAGTGAACAAGCACTAATGTTATGAGCTGTAATTTTTTGGCTTAGAGTGTACCTGCAAGCAAAACCATTCTGAGTTTCTGGATAGCTTTAAGGCAAAATAACTGCACCTGTGAGGTAACCTGGCCTTTCAGGAAAGGAGGAGATAGGAACTATCTACAGTGCCCTTATCTAAATATTTATTTTCGTGATTTGAACATTCTGATATAGGCTAAAGCATAATGAGTGTTTCATCAACTAAACATTCTCCTGTTCAAATCACTGGCAAAGTATTTATATCAGATGCAAAAAAAAAAAAAAAAATCACTGGAAGAACAATTCAGTGGCTGTATTTTGGTTTCCTGTTGCAAGGACAGTAGAAATAGTTCCATGCTTTACTTACTGAATCATTAACAAGGGGAGACATTTGTAGCTAATTGTTTATTTAGGCTGAATGAGATTGCTCTAGTTTCTCAAAATATCTAAGCAAAAATTTTTAAGTTGTTCAGGAAATTTAAATATAGAACTTAAGGGCTTGAGTTTAACGGTTCACTGCAAATTTTACAACTACCTTGTGTTTTATCAGTGGTGAGAGCACGATGTTTCCTCCTCATCTTTTAAACATGTTATCAGTGCACCCTGGAAAGGATAAAGTCACACTGCACCAGAGGAGGAGCTCAAGACCTTTTTAAGTTTCCACTTTGCACCATCCAGGATACCTAGGAAATTAATTTTAAATTTAATTTCTTTTATATAAAGGAATTAAAATTCAGCTATAAATATTGAACAGTTTGTGCATTAGAAAACTGTCTAATTTGTCTTGTGATGTTTCCATGACCAGATCTAAAGGCTCAGGTCCAGTTCGAGTGAGAGTTTGCAAGGCTCTGAGTACAGCATATAAATGGTTTTCTCAAAAATGCTCAGTACCACCTCAGAGGATTTATAGACGTTATTTACAAAATATGATTTGGTAGGAATAGGGAAAATGATCCCAAGACCATTGAATTTCACCTCTTATTCATCTCTGTAAAGCTGATTAAACAACAAATACACTTGTTATTGAGGAGCTGTCATCTGTCCTTTGGATAAACTCAAGAGTGGCAGAAATGGACTAGCACAGATATGCTCTGATTCTACAGCAGGTGATGATCTACCCTTAGAAATCTAAAATTAAAAAGAGGGTCAGAAGATCTGAAAAAAATCAGGGAGATCATTATCATCAAATTTAAACATTTTTAATTCGCCCTCTCATCCTCAGAATTACAATATTTATGTCAAAGTAGAGGATGATTATCGAGTTTTAACTGAGGAACAGCACATTTTTTGAAGTCTTCTCTTTCTTTTTGTTCTGTCGTTCAGGAGAGTTTTGTTCTACCCTTGTTCTCGATGCTTTGTAGCTGATGTGCAACTTTGGACAGGAAGGGGGAAATATGTCTTTCACCTTCACATTCTCTACCTGTTTTTTCTTTAAACCCAAGGTCTTTGCACAGCAAGACAGTCTTTGCCACGTTTCCTTTAAGTGATAAAGATTTCCTTCTTCCTTCACCTGTGACTTCAGCACAAACTTTCTTTTGTTGAACATTTTCAGTGTTAGTCTTTTCAAGATTTCCTACTTTTCTGTTGGGAATTCTTTTCATTTTATTGATGTTTCTGCTGGACCTGACATCAAAAAGAGTGGAACCTTTGAAGAGCAGAGTTCAGACTTAACATATTTTTCTCGTTGCTCCTTTAAAATAGTCTTGTACCTAAATTGCAAGCGGGCTTTGGTAAGAAGCAGGACTTGTA
This sequence comes from Falcunculus frontatus, assembly GCA_013398115.1. Taxonomy (NCBI): domain Eukaryota; kingdom Metazoa; phylum Chordata; class Aves; order Passeriformes; genus Falcunculus; species Falcunculus frontatus. The sequence goes on along the minus strand of VZRV01006478.1, from coordinate 359,739 downwards.
CACCCTGAGGTGTGGCAGGAAAGGGGCTCTCTGAAGTCTGCACGTGAAGCACAAACCCAAAGAGAATGCAGACACCTGCCCTCGCTGATGGAGTCCTTGAAGCTCTCTAATTTGTCAGCTGGCAGTAGACAATCGGGGTATTGATTTGTGTAGGAGGGATGCTGAGCACTTTGTGAAGCAATGCACCAATCCAGACTTTTCCTGAACAGGCAAGGGCACTCCTGCAGGAGAGAGAAAAGCGAGAGCTTCCCACTGTGGGGGGTTGGAAATCATTGACAAGGGGCAAACTGCACCAGTGCAACCTTGAAAACCTCTCTTGCCAAATAAATAGAAGACAGGAGGTTTCTGTTTGTGCTGTGGTTGTACAATACCTCCTGGGGCAGTCTGCACCTCAGACACAGCCAGAACTCCCTTTCCTGACCGAGGCTTGTTCCTTCTTTTCTTCTCCAGGTCAATATTGGCATTCTCATTGCTGTCACAAGAGTCATCTCCAGAATCAGTGCAGACAACTATAAGGTCCATGGAGATGCCAATGCCTTCAAGTAAGTTTTTCTCACTGAAATTGTGTTATAACAGCACTCTCACACGATGTTATACCATGGACTTCTCCCAGAACACTGACATCATTCCTCCTCAGTGAAAAGCAAATACTGCTGAAGGTATCATCCACCTGAATGCAGCCAGTTCACCTATATTTTATTAAAGCTGAATGCTGCACAGGATGAAACCTATGGTTCAGCAGGAGCTGAAGTGTTTCCCTGCTTACCACAGTCTCCAGCACTTGCTGATTCATGATTTTCCCTTTTATTAATGGAGACTTTCCTCTTCCTGCTGTAGTCAAAAGCTGAATTTCACAGAGCATCATTAATCTATACTGGGTTATTGCAACTGCTCTGCTCCTTCTGAGGATAGGCCTTGTTTCTAGCCCCAGTTCAGCATAATATTTAGGCATATGCTTATCTTTAAGACTCTCTTGATACTGCAAAGCACACAGACTTACGCTGGATTTAAATGTGTGCCTAAATTCAAGTGGATCTTTATATCATCGTGCCTTGAGCCTCTTGGGGTGGTGGCCTCTGAGAGTGAATCATCTTTAAAATAGCACTAGCAAGTCTGGAGGGGAAATGCAAGGCAGACACAAAGCTACCTCTGAATGCACAAGGACAAATTCTGATTTCTGAAATATGTAAGATTACATGTGGGTAGCTAAGAAGATAATTTAATATACTGTTGCAAAAATAACATGCTGAATATTCCATTTTGTATCTCCTAAAGATGCTTTAGTCCAAATAGAGAAATGACACCATATATAAATAAAGAAATGTGGAACTTAGAAGAAAAATGTGATGATGGCTTGCGTTTAATGTTTCTGAGGCACAGGCTATTGTATGATAAGGATTTGGTGCCACTGTTCTGAAATGGTATCATAAAGAATAATTTTTATGCTTGGATTACTTAAGTAATTTTGAAAATGTCATTAAGTTTTAAATATTGGTGACAGTTACCTAATTGAAGTTAGTTTAGTTATTGTATACTTATCCAACAGGAAAAGAAAAACAGTAAATAAGTCTACACAAAAATCTATAAGATAATTACACTGTAGTGAAATGAGAAGACTGGGAATTAAAATGACTCTTTCAGGTTTGGCTGAGTTCCTGTGACCTTGAGAAATACAAAGGAAATATAGAAACTTAGGAAGCAAATAACTGTATATTGTCAATGCCAATTTTTATGCACTATTAGAAGTATGAAGACAAAGAAACAACTCCATAAGTTGCAAGAGGAGCCACAGAGATTGCTCCATGTACGTAGATATTTTACTGTATTGCACAGAATTGATTCAATGCACACTGTACCCTGCACACTAATACCTACATATATATTTTTTAAAACTACGAGTGTGCACATAAGTAAATCAATTTATGAATGATTGGTGTAGGAATAAGATGTAATCCCTTTAATGAGGAGTCTGTGTTCTTAGTCCAAATATTATCAGCTGTAGATTTGGAATGGTGTAACTCTGTACTGGAAATGAGACTTCTCCAGGTACCCTGGCTAAGAGATGCTCTTTGTGCCAAGTGATTTTCACATTACAGTTTTAGGATCTGACCTAACAAAAGTTACAGGGAGAAGAGTGGAGAAAAATTATTATCAGAGGGCTGATACATCTGAAAACCTAAATCATTAAGTTATTAAGTGGAAATACGATCTGATAGAACAGCTTTCCTCACAGAACTAAATTAAGTCAACAAAATACAATGGAAGGTAAACAGAACACAGAGAATAGTTCTTCCTCTCTAGGTATCAGAAATGGGTCCTCAAAGGAAGTTTGAAATGAGAAGAGCATAAATACATGTTCAAATCACACCCTGGGAAGTATTTATACCCGGATTTAACATAGCAGTGAGACATGATGACTCAGAGTTTTATTTACAGAGGATGTCAAGGAGAAAGCAACTGGTCTTTTGGAAAAAAAGAGAATTGTAAGGCCTTTGTAGCACTGGGTTTATATGTCTAGTGCGAAATCCTTCGGTACATTTTCCAAAAAATAAGAGAACAAAGTGAAGCAGAGCTCTGATCTGACAGGTGCACGGGAAGTGTTTTTCATGGTGTAAATTCCCCATGGCTCCAAGCACTAAAGGCGCCTGGATGTTGATTACAGGTTGTTAACCTGAGAGGGTGGATAAGCACAGCAGAACGAATCCGTGGCTCAGCACAGAGAAATCAGAAAAGCAGAAGAGCTCTATAGTTTCTATGAGGAAGGACTGCAAGGTAGCTTTTGAATCAACAAGTTCAGATGGCTTAGGGAGGGATCACCGAAGGCTGCAAAACGCTTTGTGTAACGTGAGCCTTAAATAAAGGGGCTGCCAGGCATCCGGGAGTTCTGCGGTTCACTGATACTTGCTATGGGCAAAACTGAGCAGCGCAAGGAGGAATTTATCAGGCCCTTCTCACAAACACAGAGCTGGATTAAACTGGCACGGTGTGATTTTGGTGAGGCAGGAAAGCTTTGTCACTGTGTCGTGGCTGTTTGCAGCAGTCAGGTGGGACGGAAGGAGAAGTGGCTCCTTCAGGGCTGTGCTGTGCTTTCAGAAAGCCAAAGGCAGAAAATGAGAGCTGCAGTGCGAGGAGCTGTGGAGGGGAAGCCTGCTCAGCCCAATAAACTTGAGGGAGAAAAAAAAAGGGACTTCAGTGCTGTCTTTTCAAGCTGGAATGAAATGTGAGTGGACAGCACGATGAGAGACAGTAAGCTGCTGTCTGCAGCAGTCTGAGTGGTGGCAGCAGGTAACCAGCAGGGTCAGACATGTGCAGGTGAAGGGCCTGGAAAACCGGCTCAGGAGTGACCAAAGTGGCTGTGGCAGGAGCACGAGGAGGTGCCAGTGGCTCCTCTTTCCTGGTGGCTCAGGCCAGTGCCCGTACATCCATCTGTAGGCACCCGGCTGAGCGGCCTTGCACTCGGGGATGCTGCTGAGTTCAAACCCAAGCAGCTGCTGTAGTCTGACAATCCCAGGATGCAGGTTTCACAGCTCAGGCTCCTCCTCAGGCTCGCCTCTTGCCAGGCTCTACTGCCAAAGGAAAGGTTTAATCACACTGACAGGGACTGAATTCCATTGCTGCTGGCCTGGATGGGAGAGGACCTGCCCTGGCTTCCTCTCTCCTGAACACCAGAGCTCAGGAAAGCTGCTGCCACATCCACTGGGACCCCTGATCCATGGAGAAACGGCTCCTGCGGCAGTTGATGTGGTCTGTTAAATGTTCATCTCACTTCCCTAGAAGCTCTGCTTTCTCCCTGGTGGCAGAAGGAAGCCCAGACTGACTGGTTGGACTCAGATCCATCTCTGCGTGTCTCAGGCCAGGTGTGGGGACTCAGCCCAGAACTGAGCAGAGATCCCCTTAGGAACTCGTGGGAACAAAGATGCATTTTGAGCCATGATGGTACCACTTAGAAAGGGTATTTATTGCTAGAGAAGTGCTGTGCTGGAGCATGTTTAGTTTCTGAAAAATTAAGTTACTTGGCAATGCAAGTGGATATTACCAGCAAGGCTTGTTTCTCTTGGCAACAAACAGCAATAAACTGATGTAATTATTTAGAGTAATTGTTCTTGATTTTCCATATGGCAGCAGGTCCTCTCAAATGCTGACTCAAACGTGGCTGCAGAGTGCATCAGGGTGAGCCAGTGCTCTGCTCTGAAGGCAGCATCTGTCACACTTCAGGTTTAAAAGCCAAAACAGAAAAGAAAGCTGTGAACAAAATTCCTTTTTTTTTGTCATAAATTTGATTTGTTATTTATCTTCCCCATTCACATTTCCCCCAGAACAAAGTGCAGTTATTGGCTTATTGACCTCTTCAGGTTCAGATGTTGCTTGTCACGGAGGAGACATCAGAGAGCATCCTGCTGAACATCTTGTTCTACTTTCACAGCCACTGCTGTGGTCACTGGTTTGTTTAAAGCAAATAAAAATAGTGCCCCTAAAATGAATTTAAGAAGCAACATAAGAGAGTAAGCTTTTATCATACAAAAACTGCAAAATACCCAGTAATTTAAGGCAAAATAAATGTAATTAAACAGGTTATGGTCAGAGACACTAATTAATGCATAATAGACTCCTGTCACAGTCTGAACAGTAAGTATTTAGTGTAATTTTTCTGTGTGTGTGAAAATAGCTACTTTTTTAGTGTCTGAAACTTTAATTCTGCAAGAGCACTTTACTGGAAAGAGCTGAGCAAAGAATTATTATCATGTCCTATTTATTACCTGAATTTACCTAAGAACATGCTTTTTGTATTGTTTTTGAAGCATATCAAACACATATAGAATATGAACTTTTCCTTTAGTTGTGATTGATTATACTTGAATCTTTTATTCGAGGATTAGCTATTGACTCTCAGCAAAATAATTTTGAGCAATAATTCAGTTGTGGCTTAATGAGAATGTTTTGCATCCAGGGAACAGATTTTCTGCCAAAAAGGGAATTTAAATGTTTTAGTTTATACAATGCTGAATCTAATACCTTGAAACATTTAAATGCATACATACAGCATTTGTTTGAATTATCCATTCTTTTTTTAGGGACATAACTAATCATATGTTTGAGTTTAAGCACATGAGTAGCCTCTCTAAGCTTAATGCAATTAAAGCAGATTAGTTTAATGGAATTGCTCATGTGCTTGAAAAGGCACATGATTACATTTCTGAGTTATGAACCATTTGAACTCCTTTTCTTACTTATTTCTGCTGCATCTAAAGACTTAACTCTGCTCAGTGCATTCATTGACTTATAAGGGCCTAATTTTTTTTTTTTTTGCTTACTGCCCTACCCTTTCAGAGTCCCATTGCTTTTTGTATGGGAAGTTCCTTCTCTGTTAGAGTGAGAGAAGATCCCCCGTGTGACAGTGTCAGAAATGTGCACATTTCGTCCCCCATGGGGAGAACTCTTGCCTGATTACATTTACCTCAGGCAATAATTTGACCTGCCTGAGTTCCCTTGACTACAAGGGTTAAAGTAGAGCACAAAGAATGCTCGAAGATCTGTTTTGCACTGACTGATATTAATTGTAGCAGAGGGAGGAATGCCCAGCTCATCTCTGTTGCAGGAATAGTGGTTTTAGTTCAGGAGCAAAGACACCACGTTTAGCCTTCCCCCTGTGATTTCCCAGCCAGTTCACTTCTGCATTCTGCTGTCCAGAAGAGACAGTTTCATTAACTTTTCTTGAATAAACTGCCAAGTCTAACTCTTATTCAATACATTCTCACTGCTTACTCTGAAATGGTCCAATGAGTTGGAAAAATCTCCGTCTTTTTTATAAACTGTACACTTCAGCACTCAGTGAACCGAAAGCGATAGCTATCATAATCATCCATGGAGAAAGCAATTACAGCAAAATTAGAAATATTTCTTAGCCTCTTACTCTGTTCTTTCTTTCATTTTATTATTTTCTTCGTCCCTCAATCTTCACTCAGTGAAATAGTAAAACAGTTCTCCATTGGAAAAATGTGTTTAGAGTTTAGTTAAATTAATGACTGTAAATTGGAACAAATGGCAGCAGCTGTAGTGGATGGGAGCAAAGCAGGGCTTCAGGACAATCCCAGCACAGTGAGTAAATCATGTAAGCTGCTGCTTTAGTTCCGTCTGCATTTTTAATATATCACAAACCCCTTCCCATGAAACTGAACACGGAGTCTGTAGGTTTAATGCCAATCTATTCCTTACTTTGGTTATTTGGAAAAAAGCAGAGCTGTACAGAAAGTATTTCCCTTTGCCAGGTGCAAATGCGAGAGGGCTGAGCTCCAGCAGCTCGTGGTGCTGCAGACCTTTGTGGGGTTTCACCGAGGAATTGGCCGGTCCAAAGCACTTTGCAAAGCCATCCATTACACCCCTGCAGTGTGCCCTGGCAAATTGCTCATCCGTTTAATCACTGATCCATTCCGTGCCACGGCTCTGCCTCGGTATTTTGCTTTGTTTATAAACACTCCCCCAGCCTTTCAGCCCAGTCACCTTCTGCCTCGGATACAAATCTTGGGAGTCAGTGCTGATACCTTTGGTGCTTTAACATCAGCCATTATTCTGTGAGATCCTGTGTATTTATTGCATTTTGTTCTTGTGATTCCACTCCTGTTTTGTGTCATTTGGTGCCCAAAGACTCCTCGTTCTCAGGATTATTCCCAGCTGTTCATTTTCACAGAATGTACTTGTCAATCACGGCATCGCTTGAAGCTCTCACGAGAGCTCTCCTGCCGAAGCGATGCCATAATCTCCTCCATAACTAAATTCCACCTCTTTGTGATACCATTAGAGAATTTTTCTTTTTCTTTTTTTTATCTCCTTCCGCAAGGAAGGTGAGGAGCAAGTTACAATCTGTAAACTCTTCTGAAAGTCTACAGGGATTCAAAATCCACAGCACTAGAAAATCCTTTCTTGTGCCTTTCTGGGTGGCAGATGTTTGCAGTGCAGCCCTCAGAGACAGGGAGCACCTGCTTCTGTGAGCTCTAATGAAAAAGAAAAGTGCTTTTTCCATTTGCTGAAGGAGAGCCATCCGTTAGACAGAGCAGTGTGACAGGCCAAATCTGCTTCCAGCAATTCCTTTTCTTCACAATTTCTCGCTGTGTGTAAGGAATCGTGTTCATTGAACATGGCTTCAAACAGCATGAGTGATGCAGCTCACAGAAACTGTTGGAAGGAGGAGAGTTGACTGGCAATAAAGGAAATAATTAAAATGGAAGTATTAAGCAGTGACAGCTAGTGAGCTGAAGTGCTACTGCCAATGATAATGTCTTCAACCTAATTAAATTTTTGGCTCATTGAATATGACAAATACAAATGCAGTTTAGGTATCTCCTTATTAGACTCAGGGTTTTAGACTAAAAATAACATGGGTTTGAATGTTGCCAATGAGGGTATTAATGAGGAAGTGCTAATCTTTTAGAGACCATAATGACAGTAATGGGAGTGCTTTCTTTAGTGCAGATGCTGAGAGTCACAGCACTGCAGAAAGGCTCCAGGCCACGTTGTGATTGTTCAGGCGCATTTCAGGCACATTTTGGGAGGAGTATTAAAAGACTAAAGGTATGTAAAGCATAGCTGCAGAGGGGCAGCTACTCTGCAAAACCAGAGAAACAGGGACAAACAGTAACAGGCTTAAACTGATGGAAAAAAATCAAATATCTTTAAAGTTCCTGTAGTGGGAGGGGAGTTGCAAAGTAATGGATCTGATCACCTGGGGAGCTGCTGAGCTGCTGCCTTTGAGCAGCTTTCACAAGTGCTTGTACCACTGCCTGTCAGGGCTAATTCTGCTGCCAGGAGTGACAACCAAGCCTGGCTCGTGGCTGGACTGGATGAGATGACATTGGGAGGCCTTCCACAGCTTATTTTTCTCTTGGTCGTCTCCTTCTGAGCCAAAACTGTCCTTTGTGGGAATAGTTTTCTGTCTGTCATTACTCCTTAAGCAGGATTTGCTGCTCCAGGGCCTGTTAATTTTGGCTCCAGAGGAACAAGCAGCTCTGATACTTGTGCCTGTTCCTTTCTGTGTTAGGAAGGGCAGCAAGATAAAACATACAGGTACAAAATACACAGGGAAAGCTTCATCGTTAGGAGGTGCTGGTTTTTCTGAGTATGCAGCTAAAGCAATGTTTATTGGAGATGCTTAGGCGTGTTTATTTTCACATCTGAATGTCAGGATAGAATAAGGTTTGTTAAAACTTGGTTATTAAATCCCTGTGATGAAACCTTGCTGTGAACACAACAGAACCAGTGATGGAGGTGCAGAGTATGAGAGAAGGGGCTGTACCAAGCCACCCTCCAGCTATTTATCATCCTGCCTGCATGGGAATGTCTAGAAGCTCGTGTTGTACTTATTGACCTATGGTTGGATCAATTTCTTGATTCCAACCTCTCAGTCCCTGACAGATTCCAAGGGCAGTCACTGCAGGTGTAATCTGTGCTCTGCAGGAGCCTGGGGGTTCAGATGGGGTCTCCTTGAGACAAACCAGGATTTATACAGCATTTAATGAGAACAAAACTCTCTGCTGGCCCCATGCCTAAGGTTGGATCACTCCTGAAGAGTCCTTTGTGGCATGCAAGGTGCCGGGTAGAGAGGAGCCAGGTCAAGGGTGCTGTTAACAGTTTGCTATTGAGACATGGGTGGTGTCACTCCCCTGTCCCCCTCCCTGCTGCCAGAGTTTTCTGAAGGACAGCTCATCTCCTTTACCTCTAGAGTTATAACAACAGAAAGTTTCAGGTTTTGAAAATCTATAGCTTTGAAGTTCACAATAATTTGTTTTTAAAATGTCCTAGCTGGATTTAGTTTTCAATCTTTTAATATCTGATTTTAAGCCCCGGAAGTAGGAGGAGGACGGAGCTGTGAGTCACAGCCTGGTGCCTGGAACCAGAGTAACAATTAAACACTGCTCGTTCATCACGAAATGGGACAATTCCCTGTGAACAGCAGTAACCTCAAGAGTTTGCTTGAACTGCTTCATTTACACCCTTGGTTCCAATTTATAATCCCGGAACTCTGTGTCAGCTTTATGCAGAATAATAAGAACAAATATTATAGTTGTGGCATTGCAGAATATAAATGTTATTTAAGCATTGCCTTGTGCAGAGCTCTGGGCAACTTGTAAATCACTGCACAGTCTGACACAGCGCTTAGCTAAGTGTGATTTACATATTTTCCCAATAAAGCACTCTGAAAATAAAATTAAATAAATGGAAAATACAGGTAATTACAATAAAGAAAAGATATTATCCTAGTATCAAAAATACTTTTAAACTTTTAGGTGCTCTGTTCAGGTAAGTAATAAAATGCCATTAACAATATATATGTTACAGATGTTCTGGAAATAGAAATTGAACATTTTTCCCAATTCTTTTCAATTGAAAAAGATGTTAGGCAGAAACATATTTTAATGAAAGAAACTGAACAAAAAGCACTTTTATTTTGGAGCAGAACTAGGATAGTGAGGTTTTGAAAGTGAGATGCTGTAACCACCCCAGGAAGAACCATGTTCTTTACTCTGTTTCTTGTCCCTGGCAAGTCTCATGTGTCTTCTCCAGATGTCCTTCCAAGTTAGTTCTCTTATTTTAATGATAAGAATATTTAAAAGCTAGGGAATATCTGAATACAGTAGCAGAACAAAGAAGCTTTGGGTGTCCTCATGTGAGTAAATATAGTAGTGACTCAGATTCCATGTAAGCAGCAATAAGACAGATAGAAATATGTATGATATAAATATGTATGGAGCTGCATAAAGAAGTGTTTCATGACTTATTGTCTGTACAGAACAAGAGAATTAACTAACCCTCAGCTCAGAAATTTAAATAAATAAATGATGACCACGGAGTCTATTTCTCATTTTCATAACATATATGGAAACCAACTGTACCCGAGTGCAGCAGCATCTTGCTAAAGAAAAGGGCTTGAGATTGTCCCAAAAAGCCGAAGGAGGGGCAGGCACAGCCCTTGGAAGTGATCCAGCATCAGCCATGACACTGATAAACACTGAAGCCTTGTGTTGCCTGGCTTCGTTAATGGCAGCTCAGTCAGAACCCAGCTCCTCACCTGCAGCTCTGCCTCTGCAGTTTGCGTTTCCCTCCGGAGCATCCTGCAGAGCCCAGGGGCAGAGGGATTGCAGCTGGGCTCCTGCAATCTTTGCAGTCCCGGTTCCTTTTCCCCGTGTGTACATTGGAGACAGGACATCAAGCAATGATACAGCTATTTATTTGCCTCTGCTGCAGTTAAAGCTCATATGAACCATTACACAGAAAATGACTTCTCTGTCTCAGTTTATGCGCCTGACCTTGATCGCTTTGCTGTTCGCTGCTACCGTTGCCATGGAAATGGGAGAATGATTGTTCTGTTGCTATCGTTGCATAATTAAGGGTCACTGAGACTGTTTGGGTCAAGAGATCATTTTCGGAGTTCAGCTCCTCAGGCAGTGAATGTTATTCCACAAAAATTTTCTGCGTGATTTGACGTGATTATTACTTTGTCATCCTAAATTAAAATATGGGTCCCACTGACTTCAAGCTAAAAGCCAGAAATATTTGCCAAATCTACAGATTCCTGGAGAAGGCTGCTTTTTCTGGGTGTTCCAGGGCTACAGAACTACCAGGCTGTGGGGTTTGGTGCCAGTTGTCAGCTAAGGAGTGGTAAATGGCTGTGTAATTGCCTCTGACAATTTTGAAATGTGTGTAGAACACAATCACTTTTACTGGTAAAAGCCTCTGGTGATGGAGATTCGAGTCTCTTCAGGGAGTAACTCGCTCAGGAGCTTTTTTTTCTCTTGAAAAGCTTGATGTTTCTACAAGGACAGTTTAAGAAAGGAGGAATTGGAGCCTGGGACATTTTTGACAGGCCATGTTTTCTAGATTACCAGTAATTTTTGGTGCTTGCCTCCAGTCTTCCCAAAGAACCACACTTTTCTTGAAAACTCAAACCCCAACATGCATGGAGCACAGAGTAGGGGCTACTTTGTATTTTTAGCATATGGTGTGCCTGGTTTGACATCCCAGAGTAAGGAAAACAAAATTAATCATCATGAGTTTTCATCACTGAGTGCAGCTTTATAAGTCTTAAAACCAGATCTGTAAACTGTGTTTCATTATAGTTATAATTAATTAAGTGAAGCTACCTCTATGCTAGCATCTAATCCTGTGCTTTGGACAACTCGTGAAATTTTGAAGGAAAAAAGGCCCCATCCACATTATCCTCCTGGTCTGGCAAGGCACAGCAGATGTGCAGAGCCACGCTCTTCTGTTTCCTTGGCTTTCTTTTGGCACAGAGGCTTTTGAAGGGTTTGTCTGCTCGTAGTTTCTCTCTCTTTGAGCAGGTCTGTGTTTTTGATGCACCCTTTCTTTTTCCCTGCATGTCCTTTCTGAGCAAGCTGTGCCCTTTCAGATCAGTATTCCAGTCATGTGAATGCTTCCTTCACAGCTCCTGTTATGTAAGGAAAAGGCAGCTCTATGAGGTCCTTTTCATAACTTCTGTCATTTGACAGTCCCTCTTTATTAGTGCTGGGTCTGTCATCTCACTTTACTGCCGGGAAAACAGAGGTTTTCAGTGCATGATATAATAGCTATAAAACAGATTGAGATGGCTGTAAATAGCGCAATAAGACTAATTTTCAGAATATTGTTTCAAGATGACTTGCAGAGATTTAGCCAATTAAAAATAGTAAGAGTTGGGCTGGTGTAGATTCGTGCCTCACACTGACAATCTGCCTGGGGACAGTCTGTACAGAATTCTGTCATGAGATGGGACAAGTCCTGCCTTGGGAGCTTGGGAAAAGGATAAAACAATGGAGAAATGGAAGATATAATTAGGTGTAAATGTTGGAAGAAAAAAGATCACATCTAGCCTGCTCCACCCACGGGCAGGATCTGGCCCTTTGAGGCATTTCCATTTCTCTGTCCTTGAAAGGGACGGGTAATGAGGATTTTGGGAATAAGCTGTCACAAGCAGTGCCTTCTCCTGGGCTGAGCCCATGCAGAGTGAGGCACCAGTTCTGTGTTAGGAGAGGAATCTGAAGGATCAGACTGATTTCACACATGCAGAGTGTCCAGAGCAGCCCAGGCTGGATTCTCCTGTCGCTCCTATAACTGACTTTGCAATCTTATTTGTCAATTATTTGATATCTTTGACCTAGAGAGAACGAATACCTGCTCAAGCCAGGGCTTGCTCATGGCAAGCTGGATATCTGTGAAACCAAATCCTCCTCCACAGTTTTTGTTGTCTGGTTGTGAGAACAAAGTGCTGCTCTTTTGCCCTACCTTTGGAGACAAATTGACCCTCAATAATAGCGTGATATGTTAAAAAAAGCCAAAAACCAAAAAAAACCCCTTACCCATTAAAAAATTGCAATTTGTTTTCTTTTTAAAAACCCAAATGATTCCCTCCAGACTTTCTGGTCAATTTGCTTTTGTGAGAGTATTAAAGAAAACTTGTAATGGAAGTGGGTGATATTTTCTTGCCTTTTCCCCTGGCTCTTAGTTCTATAAAGTAACTCCAGAATCTTTCAGGGAAGAACCAAACACTGTGGAAAATAGGCAAATGAACCATTTTTGTTCAAGAAATGAATAAATCTTCACTATTGTAAGGATCAGGGCCAATTCTTTTCCTTTTAAACTGCTTTCATTTTCTACACGATTTTCTAAGAATTTAATTATTTTGGTTTCTGGCTGTGGTCATCAACAACCACTCCTGGGAAATTTGTTCTGTCGTCCATTTCTGGAGTCTCATTCATTTTCAGCAGCCACATTTTTTGGACTTCCAAAAAGTGTAACCTGTGACTGAAACAAAACCCCTGCCCATTCTGTGGACCTGGCACCACTGACTGTGAATTTGTCCTACAGGATTGTGTCACTGCTCGGCCGTGGTTGTTCCAGCAGCTCTCAAGTGCCTGTCTGACTGGGGATGTTTGTCCTGCATGCTCCTTTAGCAGTTGCTATGGAGAAGAGAAAGCGTGTTCTGTTCCACTGAGGCTCCTCCCGGGGTTCAGGTGATGCTTCAGGAGGAGCAGAGTGTGAGAGGCAGCACAGAGACACACAGTGTTTAAAGATTAAAACACAAATATCCACCAAGGCCGTTCACGAGGCCCCAGTCTCCTCCCAGCCACGGTGACTTCACTGGGAGCAGAGAAGCTTCTGGGGGTCTCTTGAGAATGAGAAGGGGCACGAGTGGCTGTGCTGGGTACCAAGCCCAGGTCTCCTCCCCCAAACCCAGCTATTAACGCTCCTTGATTGGTTATGGAACATTCTCCTACTGTGAGAACAACCTCTCATTTTCTTTGATGACTTAATGGTGAAGTTCAGAGGGAAATTAGCCCTTACCTTGGGCTTGGGGATTGAGAAACAGAGAATGCTGTCTCAGCAGCAGTGCAATAGGAGAATTAGTATCGAAAAATGTTGGAGAAAGGAATTGTAGAAAAAGAATGGAAAAATCCCACTGCAAGTTCATTTTCCCTGGGGAAATCACAAACTCCTGAAATTCAGCTTGCAAGGACATTATATTTTAATTCTTCATATTTATTTTTAATAACTTGCACTGAAGACAAGGAGAAGGACATGTTTTGGTTCAACACTCATTTTTTGGGAAATATTTTTTTTCTTTTGTGTTTTTAGAATCTGGAAGCAATGGAGGTGACAAGGGACCTGATCTGTGGAAAGCCTTAGCAAGACATGGATTTCTAAACCCCTGGTTAGGTGCTTAAGCCAAAAATCAGTGCTACAGCCCCTGGAATTGTCTTCTCAGTATTAAAATTCTTAAGGTAGCTCCATTTCTGGTTGTGGCCTTAATTTTGTCAGACTTGATGGGGATTTGAAGTGAGACTTGAGTTTCAGTCCCTGCTTTAATGAATATTTAATATAAATTCAGAAATATTAATAAAGCAAGGATTAGGTAGGACTCTCCTCTCTCAGGGAGTGCCTTGTGACTAATCTATGGAGTTCACCTTCTCTCTCTGAGCCAGAGAATACTTTAATTATTTAATATGAGTGGAACAGGTTCAACAGGCAAGAATGAGCATCAAGCTGAGAGTCAAAACACTTTTCTGCAAAAATGGAAAGTGCAATCCCTTAGGCAGAAGAGTGATTTGAGCCCAGACCTCCTGTATTCTGGGCAAATGCTGTGTCTTCTAAAGGCAGTTTGAGAGTTTTGGGAAGGCCTGTGAGAGGTGGCGCTGCTTTGGCAGCATCTGCCTTCTTGTGGGGTCTGTGGTGAGAGGGCAGACTGTAAAACACCGAGGGGGATGGAAAAGGAATGATTTCCCCTGCCTTCCCATTCACATGATAAAAAGCAATCTGAATTTAGTTGCTGTTGCAGCCTAGATTTTTTTCCTGTAGCTGCAATGCTTTCATTTAGCAGCCTCTTCCTGGGTTATAAATGACACCCACAAGAAAGCAATGATCTGAAGTGACTGCAAGTAGTTCTCATTCGGTTTCACACCATTATTTTGAAAGTGCAAATAACATTTGGGAAAATGGGAAATGGCCTCTGCAGTTATTAGTTTTGGCTTTTTTTTCCCTTTAATTTGCTGTAGTTCTGCCTAGAAATCACCCAAGATTAGGTAAGCAACTGTGTATGTGCTGATTAAAGTACATCCCTTGTGCCATCAGCCTGATTGTCTGTGCAGCCAAGACGAAGTGTAGGAGGAGAAGGAGGTACCTGAGTATTTGCAGGAATTCATCAGCTGCTGCTCGGTCTCAGGAGCAGAAGTAAAACCCATGTGTGTCCTTTTGGGATGAAAGTTCTACCCCTTAGATCAAGATGTCTAGCAGAGTCCAGAGCTTAATTTCATTTAGTAAAACACCCACACACCTGCTCTGGTGTCACTTCCTTGCAGTGTGGGGAGTAAATTGGTGCTGAGTTCGAAGGGGCCTGAGGGATTTGACTCAGCCTGTGCCTCTGTGCTCTGTGAGCAGCTCAGACACCCCCTGCTTGACGCTAACAAAACTCCTTTTTTTTCTTGAGGAGCGCAAGGGAACTCGTTCCTCTGGATCCCAAACTGAACCAGTGGCTGTTCATCAGCCCTGAAGATTGTTCTGTGGTTTTTTCCGTTTGCTGCCTAGTTCCATGGAATATATCAGCTGTCACCATTATTCTGCCATTTGTCTGTCTGACGCTGGTGGCAACTCACCGCCCCCAGCTCCTGGTGTTGGTTTTGCTCCTTGGAGTAAGGAAGGAGCTCTGGGTAACAAAGTGAGCAGCACACAGAGCTCCGGGGCACCTGGGCTGAGCTGCTGCTCCTCAGGGGTCAGCAGGTTTGGGGGTTTATTTATTTTTATATAAAACACAAAGGATGCTGCTGGAAGTGACTAGAGAGGAGCTCAAGGAACAAGAGAGAAACTTCAGTTAAAAGACCTATCTGTCAAGCTGTCTTTTTCTGTGAATTGTGGTGAAGGATTTTTGCTTTTTTTTAGACAGTATTTCCTCCAATGATTATACAATCTTGGCTTATGGGTCTGAATTTAGCTCTTATTTCAGCAGGCATCTTGACAGAAAAGTGGGTGTCAGAAGTCTTAAAAGGATTAGTGCTCCGTATAGAACCAATAAAATTGATTTGTGAATTAGGGGTCCCCTTCACAGAACGAATAAAGTTTTCTTCCAGCAAGCAGTGAAATTTCTTTCTTGTAAGGCGTCGGCGTGGTCGTTCTCTGGTGTTAGATGTCAACAGCGTGCTCAGGGCAAGAGCAGAAAAGGGCAGAACTGAGGGGAAGGGAGCAATCACAGCTGAGTGGAGCTGTTCCACACCAATTGCAAATACAATAAAACTGGAAGGCCCAACTGTGCTCTTGGAAAAATGTCCCTGGTAACTCCAGTAACTGTGCAATGATTTTAGATGATGTTGGTAATGAAAATATGGCTCAGAGGTGCTGAAGCCTGCGCCTCCTGCACACCGGGGCTGCAATACAGCCACGATAATTATCCATCTCAGAAAACTTCCCCTGTCGGTTGATTTCAGCTGGATTAAAATGCTGGCTAACAGCCTGACTCCCAGCAAGATACACAGAAGATATCAAAACCCTGTACTGAAGTGAGTGCCAAAACAAAAGCAACTGAAAAAAGCCAGTTGAAGAAATCTTGACGGGAAAAGATTCTGGTGAGCAGGTTTTACTTCTCAGGAATTAGAATTCAACTCTAAGAACAGGAAGAGGGAAGAAAAGTGGTTTTTTTCAGCTGGAGATTGAAAGGGTGAGTGGATGTTAAGTGGACAGCTTAGCAATTAATGGAGAAAGTTAATGCTGCTCTTGCCAGAGGCGGATCTGAAAAATTTATTGAGGATTTTCAGAGGAGCTCAACTCTGGCTCTCTGAGAGAGGGAATCATCCCGAGTGCTCAGGTGAGTGGGACAGCACACGGGCTTACAGGAGCTGCCCCGAGTGCAGAGCAGCCCTGCAGCTCTGGGGGCAGAGAGCACGAGTGGTGCAGCACTGACCCATGGCTCCGTGCCACCAGCAGCCTCACAAACCTGAGTAAGCCTTGCCAGAGTGGTTCCTGCTGAGCAGAGCTCCAGCAGTCTCTGTGACCCAGATAATAAGATTTTTGGTGCTGGGGCAGACTGTGAGCAACCCTAAACCGTAGGCTGAATTGACAGATAGGTTATGTACAGCTAATAATATCCCAAAGGCTTTTCCATATACTCTAGACATAAAAATTTAATTGGACTCAATGTGTTTTGTGTTTTCCAGAAGTTGTCTAAGTAATGACAGGTATATACTTTAAAAAAAAAAAAATGGCAAAATGAAACAATAGAAAGGAGAGAAGAAATCTTTTGTGCTGGATTTGCTTTTTTCCAAATGAATTAGTTCCAGGACTGATCCTTCAGTGTGTTTGGCTGCAGAGAGACAAAAAGCTCACCAAACTTGGTGCTGTTGGACTGCAGAAAAGTGACAATACCTGAGCTTTTGAAAGGGTAGTGAGGAACAGGCTGTTAATTGCAAAGGCCTGAGAAGGGGCACTCAGGAGAAATTTAGATGGCCGTTCTGTTTTCTGACACATTTGGGCACAAGGAAAAAGCTTCTAGTAAGGTCTATGAAGTCCTGGTGGGGCTGAACCACAGCATCTGCAAAGCAAGCCCAGCCCCTGCCCCAGATTATTGCTTCATGTCACCAATTTTATAGACAATATAAAGCTCCACTGATGCTAGAGACTACTTTTTTTTAGGTTGCACAGCTTTAGTCATGCATGGGGAAGTACTCCTTCCCCAAAACCAGCATCTATTTGATTGTGCTTTATATCTTAGTGTACTAGAACCAATCTACTAAAATATTCATGTAGCAAAGAAAACCGGGAATAAAAACAAAAAATAAAGTATGTGCAGTGTGTCAGAATTAATGTACCTAGTGGAACATTAACTTTTGTATTTCTAAGATTTTTTCAGCCTTGCTACCTTAATGGCACTCTGATGCAGCATTTTACAGTTAATGTTTTTCTTTTTTAAAGTCCAAAGATTAAAAAGGAATAAGGGTAGGAAGGGGCGGGGTAAGTGGAAGAAAATAAAAGAGCACGAGGAACCACAGAGCTGGGTCCTTTGATTGGTAGGTAAAGCTCATAAACACCTTGAATTAATAATGTCCTACATAGGATGAAATTCCAAGCATGTAAGCATAGAAAGCTATGCAATAACTAGGTAAAAATTCAGAAAAGTCTTAATGAGATTTGAGTGAATCATAGAGCTGACCCTCAGATAGCCTTAAATGAATTTCACTCGCTCGTGGCTGCTTTTCTAAATGAGTGTGCATGAAACATTCATACTTTTGCATGGAAAATCCTACATCTGGATTGTATTTTCATTTTTGCTATGGAATTCTGCTGCACATGTGCTGAACTCTGGGCTTAATGAAGAGCAATCTTTATTAAAACATGATTTTTAAGATCATATGAGTAATTTACAGTGTTAAAGGCTTCTGAAAATACAAACTTTAAGAATGGTTTTGAAGATATTGAAATTGACCTCCTGACTCTATTCTGCCCCCAACTGCAAATTACAGAAGAAGCCCTTTATGCTCTGACTCAGAAGGAAACAATTTTGGCAACAAAAAAGCTGGGGAAAATTATATTCCAAACTGAAAATTTTATAAAACCGGAGAGTGTGAGAACAAAAGAGAAAAAGCAAACCCGGTGGTGTGTAAGGTAGGCAGCTTTAGCAGTGCAGCTGTGTCAGGAGCACTGATCCCTGCTGGTTCAGGCTGGAGGTGGTCTCCAAACCACCACGGACTCTGAATGTTCCTAATCCCTGTCCCAGGTGTTTGTGGCCCGGCTGCCCTGGGTCCTGCACAGCTGCATTTTCCTGCGGGCACCGAGGGCTCCCTGGCACTTTCCAGCTCTTTCTGCACAAAGTCGATGGCAAGAGCTGTTCTGCTGGCAGCTCCCCAGTGCAGCATCTCTCACTTTAGAGTTTGGGGAGGAACTTTAATCTTAACAGAGAAAAAAAAGACCCCAAAGCATCCTTGATTCACAAAATAAACTTGTATAAGTTTTTTTTTAAATTATATCTTTTAAAATGCATTTTTAAATTTAAGTAGGACCTCAAGCTTTAAGACATTCCTTTTTTTTCTGACTGAAAAAACTCCTTGCAGAATTAAATTGAATTGTGCAGAAATATTCATGGCCAAGCATACAGAGATATGAATCAATACAGGAAAAAACCCAGAATGAAAACAAAAAAAAAAATCCAGATATTTCCTGTCCCAGATTTCCCTATAAACTTCATGACATACTTTTAATAGGGGATAAAATGAAGTGTGTGCTCAGGTCACTGAAATGAACAAGACATCTTGTCTCTAAGTTTAATTAAAAGATTTCGTCATTGAATTGTGTTGTACAAAATTCTCATTTGTTTTGTGTTTGCTGTAATTACAAGCAGTCTCCTGTCAGGCAGCTCTGTGCTCTTCTCTCAACGTGTGCTTTAATCTGTTCAAGGGGCCACAAGGCACAAGCAGAGCATTAATCTCCCTGAAACAGCTTTTTCTCTTGCATAGGTTTCCATCTGAATAGAAATCTGATAATTTCTAAAAAAATGTACCTTTAGCAAGCAGGGACTGACTTTTAGTTTCTCACTCCCCCTGTTTCCTTCCCTGCCCCTTGGCTTCTCTAGCTGTAATTGTACCAGGGATTGAACTCACTGATATTTTAAACCCTTAATTTGAAGTGTGTGCTCGAATCCCACGGGCTACAACAGGAGCTCACTAAGTGTTTGTAGTGCTGTGATAAATTGGGATTAAATCCGCCTTCTTGGCAGAGGCTTCAAATGAGGACTGGTCCCTTCTTTCTGCTTTCTGTCTTGTGCCACCAAAATCGTTCTCAGCTGGTCAGGAGGAGGGGTTTGTGCCTTGACAGCTGTCACTGATAACGGGCCCAGGTGTGCCAAGGTTCATCTGTTCCCCTTGGAGGTAAAATTGCTCTGAGCTCTCCGGGTAGCAGTGCCTCGATGGCGAGAATGTGTTGTCCCGTGGGACTGATGAGTTTTCTGGGTGGTTACAGAGAGGACAGAGGGTGGGTGACACAGAGGACACACAGAGCCTGGGAGCTGCGTGTGCGGTGCTCGCTGGGTTTTGACTCCTGCACTTGGCTCCCCACTAACAGAGCGATACTTGGCTGTAAACTGAAGATACGACTGCAGTATTTAAATGACCATCTCCCAAATCTCTTTCCCTGCTCCCTCAGTTCCTGACTCGCCATCTGTATTTATCCTGTGTGATACCAGTGTTCTGTTATCCCCATTTTCACAGATGAAAAAACAATTAAAATCTTGCCTATTGAAAGGATTTCATGGTAAAGAAGAGCTCTGCCTGCTGCCTTGCTGCCAGAACATAATCAATAAACTCCTTGGTGTGGAGGCTGACATTTCTTTAGTGGTCTCACCTCATTTCCTGTTTTTGTTTTCCCTTACAGACTGACAGCTAAAGCCGTCGCTGTTCTCTTGCCAATCCTGGGAAGCTCGTGGATCTTTGGCATTTTGGCTGTCAATGCCCAAACATTGGTATTTCAGTATATATTTGCTGTTTTCAATTCACTACAAGTAAGTACCTGGTGGGAAAGTTTATGGCTACAGAAGCACTTCTGAGATCCAATTAAATGGATCATTAGTAATGTTTTCACATGTTTATGCTTATTGCATTTTATTCCGTGTTCCTTCCTCTGTCTTTTAAGTCTGTGCTGACCATCCAGTGCTGGCAATTGCTTGTCTTTGTTTGAACAAAGCTTGAATCCCACTCCTTAGTGTTTCCAGTAGCAATAATTAAATAAATGAGTCAGCACTGAGCTTGAGAAATGGAATTCATTCTTCCAGCACCGTGTACCACAGGCAGGATTCTTCAGTAGAGGTACCAGGCCAATTTTTCAGTGCCAATTTGAGGCTTCATTACTGAGATGAAATGAAAGCAAACAGAAGTTTATGGGAAAGATCAAAAGTGGAGCTGTTCCCTGTGCTGTACAGGACTCCTTCATGCAGGAAACTCAACCCTCATCTTCTTTGTGCACCAAACCAGAAAAATAGCTCTGTCCAAGGAGGAATGTAAACATCTCTTAGCTTTAAGCAGACATTTCAGTAGAGGCATAAACCTATAGGCGTGTTACAGTTCTTCCCCAAACAGTGGTTACAAAGAGGAAGAAAAAATAATCTCCTGTAAATCCTTTCTTGTCTTGGGAACAAACAGCACTATGGACACAAAAAGAGTGAAGCAGGGTTCTTGGTGCTGAATACTAACCCCCGGAAAAATCAAATTACTTTGTGAGGGAAAGGGGATGAGACCTTTTCACTTTGCATTGGACTAAAAGCCCAAAGAGCAAAATTCTGCTGTGAAAATTTTGCTATTGCTAATACCTTGCTTTTCTAAGCTGAAAAAATATTGATCTGGTGTTTCCCAAAGGGCATTTCACTCCACCTTGGTCTTTGCAACCACAAACAAAAAGTTCTCTTGTTGTCATAAAACAAGAATTTCTGAATATTTTCAGCCAGATTTCTCCTTTAGTACAGCAAAGTTTAGGAGGTGTTTTTTTACAGGAAAAGTTGCAGACAAACCTCACAGTAACCTAATGCTGCAGGTTTCCCCAGTTTCACTCGGGACACTCTGGTTTAGTGCACTCTGATATTTACAGGGCTCCAGCTGCCTGATGCCTGCTCTGTACAATACTGACAGAAGCACATTATTGTGTTTGATTCTTCACAGCCAGACCTCACCCTTCTCCCTTTTTTCTGTTTTCAGGGATTTTTCATGTTCCTGTTTCACTGTCTTCTGAACTCAGAGGTATGTAACCAAACGGTGCTAACAATTTGGTGTTACCAAATTCAAAGAACATAAATGCGAAGCAAGAACACACTTCCTCCACTATCATTGCCTGTTATGTCACTGATTTCCTTTTTCTTTTAATTAATACATGTCTGTTCTGCCTTTGTGACTTGCAGCATTTTGACCCACGCTTGACATTTGTTTGAATTAGCATAAGAAAGCTTTGAAACAAAGAACAAAGATCAGAGGAGCAGTTCAAGAGTCGGGAGAGGAGCTGTCCTGGGAGCTGGAGGGGCTGAGCAGGGCATGGACTGCACTGCGAGGGGAAGATGCTTGAAAAGTGGGAGCAGGACTCACTCTGGCAGTCCCTGCTGGGGGGCTCTGTTACAGCTGCAGTTCCAGGGAGGAAAATAAATATTATTCTCAGTGAAACATACTTTTGGATGGTGCTCATGCAGTCCTTAATGGGAAACCAAACTGAGTAGAAGCTATTCCAGGTATTTTTCTTGGCAGGAAGTTCAGGTTTTTATAGAGGACTGAGAGATCTTTTTGCATTAAGGCTGCATTAGAGCAACTGAGATAAAGCCAAGGCAAGGCTGATGTAAATTTGGCCTGCAGCATCCTCTCCTCCCGTGGCAGAGAGCAGAAAATGCTCAGCAACAAGTGGGACTGGAAAGAAGTGTTTTTTATGAGAACCATTTCCAGCACGCTGCCAGGGGAATGCTCAGTGGAGACCCTCACAGCTCTGGCTCTCCACAGCTCTTTTTTCTGGATGTCAATGGGTGGCTCTGCCCCATAACCTGCTGCTGCTTCCCGTGCAACAGCAGCCTCCAGCTCTTCCGTAGAGAAAGTATTATTTATTAATATTTGCCAACCTATTCAATCTCAGAGCATTCAGTGATGTGCTCGCTGCCAAAATCAGTTTGGAGGGTCAGGTCTGACTGTGAAACTATTGATCTTCATTGAAATCAACTAAAATTAAGCAGGCAGGTTAAAGGTAGGGAGGAAAAATTTTTCTTTATTCTATTCTCCCCCAGGCTTAGAAATCTTCAAGTTACAGGTGGTTTATATCAAATACAAATATTTGAATTGCTGTCATTTTTTCAGGAACCTCATGAGAAATTAAATTCAGAATCTGTTCAGAATTTATATCCCTGAAAACCAGTTTCTACATAGCTGATGTGAGCTGTCATTTTTGGAGAGCAGGTCCTACTGGCTCCATCATAGGCTGTGCATATCTAAATACTCCTTTAGCTAAACAGTGGGAATCCTTCTTGAGAATTTATTTTTGAGAAGTGAAACTCAGATATTGTAAAGAAACATCTGTAGGCTGGGTATAGAAGTGACTGGGTAGAAAAGGGCTTTATTCCCAGTGCACCCAGCCAGAAATGCACATGTGTTATAAAGAAGCACTGGGGAGTGGGCCAAGGTGGTCTGAAAATGTGTCCTTGATCTCCCACCTAACACTGGTCAGTCACTTCCAGCCAAAAATCCCTGACAAACCTCACCTACTTGTCTCACCAGCTTTCCTTTATGCAGCTGATTTTCTCCTTGGTGACAAATATTGCTCCATCTCTAGGGAGTTTCATCCAGCATCTCTAAATGACTCAGTTTACAGCAGGCTGGCAGCTGCTTTATGTCCTTGTGGCACCTGGGTACCTCAGGGTCGTGTGAACCCCAGGGAGAGCCTGCTTGAGTGGGGGACCTTGTGCTCCAGCCTGGGGCTCTGTGTTTGGGCAGAAAACATGGAAGTGTCCTACTGAGCTGCTGAAATCGGGATGGTGGCACCCTATGAAATCGTTCAAACCAGTACTGCAAATGCTGGGGGTGTGGGTTTATGTGCACCACAGCTTTGGGGTTCTGCTTTTATTACTAATTTTTAATGAGATGAATGGTAACACAGTCCCACCTTGGGAATCAGGGAGGATGGGATTACCCAGATAATGTGAAAATATTGCCAATGAAATGAGATATAAGTGAGATTATGCAAGACTTTTTATTTAAAATATGGGTAGCTGTAATTAAAGTTAAATTTTAAACTTTAAAAATTATGTAATCTTTAAAATTTATGGACTTCTAAAATTTTAAGTCCATAAAGACAAAGAAAAGTATAGGGGTGGATTGTTTGTTGTTTAATAGCACAGTGACATTAATGTGGAGGAAGGAAAAAGGGGCAATGACTTTAGGCTGCACCTGTGAAAATAAACACAACTTTTTCAACTGGTTTCTGTCAACTGTTTTTGCCAAAGGTTAGAGCTGCCTTTAAGCACAAAACCAAGGTCTGGTCCCTCACCAGTAGTTCAACACGTAACATCAACGTGAAGCCCTTCAACTCCGACATTGTAAGTATTGAAGTGTTGCTCCTTTTTCTTTCCCCTCTGTTGTACTTGAAAGTGTTCCACATTAAATTCTGTTGGAAAGAACAGGGCAGGCACATGGGTATTTTTAGTACTAACCTAATGCAGGGTGTGGACAGGTGGAATCAGCAGGCATGAAGTTGCAGCTACAATATCTGTTTTGAAAGCAAAGGACAAAATTCTGCTTTCAGGTAAACTATCAAATAAAAGCAAACACAGATCTATGAACTCTGGATATGGTTCAGTAAGGCTATTCCCACCAATTTTAATGGACTTCTGCATTCCAGCAGCATTTTGGCAGTGAATTGCTCTGATGCTGGTGGCTCTTTTATAGGTCATTCTTACTTTTAAGCCAGCACGTGAATATCCTTTTCTAGCTCTCTTAAATAGTCTTGAGACAAAAGACATTTGTTTTTATAAAGAACCAGACATCTGAAGCGATAGGTATTATTAAGTGATCGTTGCCAATCACCTTCGATCCTGGCAATAACTGTTTAAAAATCCTTTATGGCATATGCTCTCGAGACCCTGTGACAACACTGTAATGTAAATAGATGCTTTCAAGCTTTTATTTCATCCAGGCAAGAGTGGCTTGGCAAAATAAATAAATCAATTTTCTATACTATTTTATTTTCCAGATGACTGGGAACAGGCCAGGCACGACTCCCACGAAGCTGAACACCTGGGATAAAAGCAGCAATTCAGCGAACCGCATTGATTTATCAGCAGTCTGACAGTAATACCAGCTCCTCAGAGAAAACCAAGCCATACATTCAGGACCTCTGACACCGTGTCCACCAGCGTTTTCTCACTGCTAATAACAGTAGAAAACTGGGGTTTTTAAATCACTGCCTAATGAATTGGGAATTGCCATATTGTTTTGTTGAGTGAATAGCCCTCGTTGCTTGCCTCCAAAACTGTAACATGTTCTAGCACTTGGCTATTAGCAATATCTGTAAAAATAACCAGCACAAATATACACTGGATGGTTTTGTCAGCAATGATGAAAACACTAGGTATGCAAGGAGGGCTTATTGCTCCCTGAATCATTCCAGCTCCCAGAAGTGAGGGAAAGCAACATACCTCTGAAAAGATGGATTTTTATGCTCTAAAATGAAATGCTTCCCATTGTGATGTTGTAATGAGACTATTCTGGACTTGCTGTGCTCTCTCTGTTTACATTTATTACCTTACAGAATCCAATTATCAAAGTGAAGTTGATTCAAAATGCACAGTACGGTGTTTAATCTAAGTGCTACAAGGAGGCCAGGACTCGAGGGAGAAGCAGGTTCCAGCTGCTCCAGTCCCATCGTGGGTGTGGATTGGCAAAGCTGGCAAACACACGTGTGTCTGTGTGCACACGAACAGCACGTGTAGGGTGTGCTGTGGCCTGTCAGTGTTTGGGATCTTCCTGCTGCCCTGTTTTCTGTCAGAGGCCAAGGCTGTCCTGCACAGCCCACAGCACCTCTATTGCTGATTTGTGTCTGCTGACACATTGCCAGAAAATTTATTCCACTGCTTTGCCTGCACCTTCGAGATGCAATCAACAACTCTCCATCGAGTGAGTGCATTTTGCAAACTCACTGTGGCTTTTAGAAATCAAAAGCTGGCGCTGTGACTTATCTTCCTCCTGTTACTGGTCATTTCAAGACACTGAATTCCTGCCACAAAGATGTAACACACTGATAAACTGTGAAGACAGCCAGCCTACAAATAAGTCTATGTATTTTTTCCTGCAGACAGCTTTAAACAGGTCTCTGCAGTCTCTTTTGTGGTTTTAAACTCTGCTCAGCATTTAGCAGCTTCTGCTTCAGTACTGCTATGAAGTATCTTTAAGGAGGAAAAAAACACTGTAATTTTTCTTCTGACCAGTGTTTTGTAGGTTCTCAGAGTGGCATTTGGAGCACGAGGCAGGGGCACCTCGGCTGTGCCAAACGTGCACCTTCCCAGAGCAAAGCAGGGTTTAAATCCCAGCGGTGGTCAGAGCCCTCAGGGGGCCTTGCTCTAGGACAAATTCGGCATCCAGGGTCTCCAGAGTGACTTCCAAAGGTGAGGAAGTGGCTTTGCAGCCACAGCTCCTTATCCCCAGCTCTCCCTTGTTTGCAGCAGCTCTCCCTGTGACAGATGGATTATAAAGGTCTGCAGAGATCACCAAGGTAATTCACTTTCCTGATCCACTGGGCCAGCAAAGCACTACAGGCAGAAAATATGCAAGTTTTCAGCCTCTTGTTTTGCTAAGATGTTTTGTGCTGGGTTTTTTAACCTTAATTAGATATTTGTGTCTTCAGCAGCTCAGAGCATTCCTGGTCCCCGTGAATGTGCTATTGGTTTCCAAGAGAAAAGGTATTTACATTGTAATGTGCAGAGTGGAAATGTTCTATTGGAGAGTAAATTTATCAGAAAGTAAAATGAAAGTAAATTGATCTTTAGGGAACAGGAAACACCCATCAATTATGACTGAATTTAGTGAAGTGTTTAATCCAAAAGACACGGAATTGAAAGTTTAGAAAAACTCAATGCATTTAATTTCTGTTTGATCCAAAACAAGTTTTGTCCATGTTTCCTTCCTGCACTAAAAAAATGATCTCTTCCAGTCTGGTCCAATCTTTTGTGCCTTTTCCCCTGCCTAGCCAAGACTTTTTGGTGTGATCCCCAAAATGGAAGCCCAGAGCCCACCCAAGTTTGTCGGGCTCACAACTCAGAACATTCTACAGAAATTATTTCAGCTGCAGCAGGTCGATGCTGGATTTCTGCAGCTGGAACAGAGCAGAACTGCATATCACACACATCCATGCACGAAATACACAGGCTTTAATCTCGTGTTTCCTGATGATAAATAACTCCAATCACTGACAACTAACTCCAAACAGAGGGTCAGTAAAAGCTAAATATGTGAATGGCTGTGTCTTTATTTTGGCTTCTGTGTATGGTTTTCTCCTAGCCTTTTCTGCATCGCTCTGTCTTACAGCTGTGCAAATATATGGGCTTTTCTTGGCCTGAAAATGGGGTTTTTTCCCCAAAAGACACAGTAGACAGAGCCCTTGGAATGTACAGAGGAGATGGAGTAGAAGAGTACTGTGATAACAGTGTTCAGAGTTTGTATTGTGTGCAGACAATGTATTTAAGCATATTTTTTATACTGGAGCATATGAGAGTTTTTTGTTTTGGTTTGGTATTGGTTTTTTTACACTGTGACCACAAATAGAGATTGAAACCCTCCTTGATCATTTCTCTTCTAATCGTTGTATTATAGCACAAATTTCTGTGAATGAACCAGACAACATTTAAAAAGCTTTTTTTTTTTTTTTTTAAATCTTAATTTTTAAGAGTATTCCCCTCTACACAATTTTCATTGCCTGCATTTCCTCCTGTGCTGCATTGGTCATTTTGTGACTGCTCACGGTCCATTTGAAAAAAACCCAAACAAGTGACCCACCAGTGGCAGTAACAATGGCAGTTGTACAAAGGGCTAAATCAGCTTTTCATCCAGATGTGCTCTGTTTTAGAATTGTTCACCAAAAATAGGGCGAGCGTGGAAATGTGTTTGGTTTTATGCTTTTGAATGGGACACAGGAGTGCTGTGTGCTGAGGGAGCATTCATCATCCTGTATCTGCTGAGGTCCTCCTGCATCCCGGGCTTTGACTGGTGCTCGTGGCCGAGCCGTTTATCAGAAGGCACCGTGGCACACGAGCTTTGGAGCACTGAATCTGCAACGCTGCACTGGGGATGGGGCTTCTTCTGGTTTTGAGAAACTGGCAAAAATCCCCACAAAGTACAAATGTGTTCTGCTGCCATCGATATCCGTTCTTTTTGTTTGATTCAAAGTGTTTTTCTTGGTACTGAATGCAGCAAATGTACTGAATAAGAAATGCTCAAATGAATCTTTAAGCAATCTCTTCCTGTCCTCAGTCTTTTGAAGCTTGAAAATCTTGCAGTTTATTTATGGGCTTGTATATAGCTGCTATTGCAATATTTTTTTCTGGACAGCATCATTTTGTCAACAGTATGAAATCTTAATTGAATGAAATGTGAGTTTTAAAAATAGGTAATGTAGCCAGAATGACTTTGCCAGTAAGTAGTAAAATAATTTAGTTTCGTTGGTTTTTTCCCCCTCAAATAAATAAGAAATCCTAATTTCCTAAAGGGACTTTGTATTTGTTATAATTATTCTTTTGCCATGGATTAGAAACAACAGCACAACAATTGAGGTTCCCTCTCAGTGCTATTGCAATTACTCAAGCAGAGCTTCACTCCTGTGAAGGACCTGATCTCTGTGTCAGGGGTGCTGAGGTGATGTGCAGGCAATATTTCTGTGTTAAAGGTTATACCCAGAGAATAAATGCACTGAGCCTTGCCAGCAGAAAGAGAACTTCTGGAATTCAGTACAGCCAGAGCAGAACCAGGCTCAGGCCTTGCCTCAGAGACTGAAGTTTTGGCTCTAGGATGGTTTCAGTCCATAGCAGGTCAAAAGTGGTGGGTTTTTAACTCATTCTTCTTCTATGAAAGCTTCATTACTGTTACACTTTTATCTGAAAATGATAATGTAAGTTCAGAAATGTCACATCTCAATCTCAGCTCCATCACAGGGATGCAATCCCACAGCTCTCGTTTTCAAGGTTAGAGCTAGTTCTGTGATGATTTAACAGACTTCCAGCTGTGCTGCATAGGTGTGTAGATGTGGAAAAATAACTAGAGCAATTATATGCTGAAAATTGAAGATTGGAATTTAGATAAGAAAGATTTTTCATTCCCTTTCAATAAACCTTCTTCCCTTTGTATCCTTTAAAATCATATAGCAAGGCATACATAAAAGAAAGCTTTCTTGCTATTTTGTGAAACACAGAGGTTATTAACATTTATCATTCGTGACAGAATAATAAATTAGATCATTTTGGCACTGGCTTACATCATGTTTGCCTTTAAAAATATTTTCATTATATCTGTGTTATGCTTGGCTGACTCCCTGTAATATGTCATGGATAGTTATTGCTATAATTGCCCTTGTTCACACCATTTTCCTTCTCAATAATCCCATATGTTCTTGGAATTCAGAGGCCATATTTCATCTTGTCAAGGATGATTACAACACTAAATGTACCACTGACATCAGCATCTTCACCAGGTGCTGACACGTGACAGAAACACTGAGCCATAGGGGACCTCTGAGCACTGCTCACTGGATCTCTACCAAGCACCACCTTTGCTGATGGTTCATTGGCTCAAAGAGAGCTCTTTTAGGCTGTCTCATTTACCTATACCAAAGGCAGCTGAAATTTTCTCTCACCCCTGTTATTTTCTGTTGTTACTGAATAAAATCAGGTTTGATTGGCCATTGTATGTGTTCCTTTAGGCATTCTCCAAGCTAAGCATTTGCTGATACCTACTCTCAAACAGAGAATAAACCATAAAACAGTCCAAGACAAAAAAAAAACCAACAACAACAAAACCCATCAAAACTGCAGCACACTTGGCAACTCTGCCATTGCAAAAACCTAGTTTTAGTTCCTGTTCATAACATTCTGGAGGAAAATGTAGAATAAAACAAAGCCAAGTTTTTACCCTCCCAAAGTGTCTCAAGTTAAGCAAATATCAAATGCTTCTTGGGAAAACTTGGGCCTTATTTAATAGGTTTTAGACAACTTAAAATTCATGTCATGTTGACTGTAGAATGCTTCCTTCAGGCATTTTTGTTTCAGACTCTGCACAGGTCAACAGAATGTGACTTTTCTGTGATGTGATGGCTTCTCACTTAGCCGGTCATGTACCACTAATTTGTCATGGTTTTCCACCTCCAAAAGGAAAGAAAAAAAAAATGAGGGGGGAATACATGAGCCTGTGTTCATGGAGGAAAAAAGGCAAAGCTCAGTCCTCATGCCTCAGGGCCTTTCCCCCTCTGTTGGCCACTTTGTGGGAGGCTTTGGGTTCTGGAGCTTAGCAACTGTGAATATTTGCAAGGACAGCTTTTTGCAGCAGCAGCAAAGAGCATAATTAATTAAAAAATTATCTCTGGTGAGCTGAATATTGTGCATTTAGGTTGTACACTACACATTAAAATCTCTGATGTGTAGTCAGTAGAAGATATTTCATGTTTACCTATCAAACCAACATAAAGCATGCAAGAAGTATCCCAGAATTAGTCTTTAAAAGCCAGGCTCTCCATTATTTGGTATTTCACTGCTTATGGCCTCTTTAGGAGTGAATTTCTCCCAGCTGGAACCAGAAGCTGCCTCACGGGGTTTGGAATTTGCATCACCTAAACCTTGCAGGGGAGAGCCCAGCAGCTGATTCTCCAGCCCAGCTGCAGAGCCAGGATGTGTTACCTGCCTTTGTCTCCTGTCTGCACTGTGCAGTTGCTGCTTCTTTCCATCTCAAGGTACTTCCTCTTCCTCAAACCCACTAAGGAAAATGAATAATCAGAGATAAAGTCATGTCAGTGCATTTGTTGCAGACAAAAAGCCACCCCAGTGCAGCATTGTGGGGATTTCTTCTGGGTTTTTTCAGTAGCGGAGCAGGAATCACCCAGAGTGTCACAAACCTGGATTTCTGCATTCTGGATTTCTGATGTAGATGGAAAAAAAAACATGTGAAAGACACTTTCTGGTTGTCGGAAGGCATTTCTGTCAAATTCAGTTATTATTTTACACTTGCTGAATAGCCTGCCTCAGACACCCAGTGCAGGATACATTTGTGCTGCAAAAGAAAATAACTCACACTGTGCTCTGCTGTCTTAAGAGCAGAGATTATCTGGATCAGAGGAGCCACTTAGGAGCATTTCAGTGGACAGAAAGGGTAATAGTTGTGCCACGACTTCGAAAAAGTCTCTTCTATGAATAATTTCTCTTTGAATCCACAGCAGTTCAACTCAGGAAAACTTCCGAAATCACACTTGTTTTCTGGGCTATCACCAGCCTAGACCCATGGAAGGAGTGGGCACCCCAAGCCCGGGCACTGAGGGGCCTGAAGGCCATCACTTGTGCCAGGCCATCACCTGGTGCAGGCACAGCTTTGCCCCGGGGCTCAGCGATGTCCCCACAGCGCTGGCACAGCACGAGAGCCTGGCCAAAGGCAGCTGTAAGAAAGCTGGAGGCAAAGACAACACCTTTAGCTCTGCTTCGAGGACTGACCTCAGCAGCTGAGCACTCAGCAAGGTTCCCCTGGAGCAGGCTCCTCACCTGGAATCCACCTGCAGAGCTCAGGTGTGTCTGCAAACTCCCTGAAACACCTTCCCCTCCTTCCCCTGCAGCTCTCACATTAACCAGAGCTCGTAATGACCAACAACAAAACACTTTGCAGAGCAACTTTTAATAACGTCTTCTCATTAAGGAAATGGTTGGTCCTGTGAACATCTAACTGCGAGAAAAACACAGTCCCTTCTGGCTGTGCATCAGTGCAGTAATTTAACAAGGAAAGATAGACAATCTTCTTCCTCCATATCAGAGCTTTTCATTTAATAGAGGTATTTTTTCAGATAACTGCCTTGGTAATGACACCACAAGAAATGAACACTGGGAAGCTCAAAACAGCTAAACTCTACTTTCTCTCTCTGCACTATAATTTGTGAGACATTGCACCTTCCCAACGAGAAAGGAAGAACTTCGAGCTATGGCCCCTTGTTTTCACTGCATTAATAGACACCATCCTGGTTTTTTAGCAATTTGAAACCTGAATTTCTTATCTGACCATTAGCTGCAAACAATTTTAATACTTTTTTAACATTTTCAGTTTGAATTGTATTTTTAGTTCATGACATTTAAAAACAAGCACATTTCAAACTCGCGAATTCCAGTTACCTATTTGGCAATTAACTCTCTTAAAGTGCGTCAGTACCACTAGGTGCCTCCCACAATCCTTTAAGAACAATTTTATTTTTCATCACTTGTGTAGTCATTCCCCTAACTTCTCTGTTTCACCTATCTGGCATTATCTATTCAAGTGAAACTAGAACAGATGTCACAAAATATAGGCAATTGCCTCCTACATGGTCTACAGATACTGCTGCTTTTGCAGTGTTCATTTTTGGGACTGGCATAGGGAAGAGGTTATGTTACCTCCACTTCTACCTTCTGTTTTCTTTCCCTACAGATGGTGGGTTTTATAAAATGAAAGTGAGTGCAAGTCAAACTGTGCTTGTCTGGGAGGTGAAGGGCAGCTGGGCTCCGTTCATGGCAATCAAATATGTTCACAGGTCTTGCTCCCTTCTTCATTCTTTTAAGCTGATTACTTCCCTTCCCTTCCCATAAATACCTCTTCAGTTCATTTAACTCCTCAGGCATTTCTTACTTGGTCTTGCCAGAACTTACATCAGATACTGTAAATGTCCCTTTCTGCCATCTGCATTTTCCTTTTTTCCTTTAACATGGGCATGTGACATTTCTCTGCCTGGCTGGGGGGACTGAGGTTCTGTGAGAAACAGAAATTTGTGGCTATCTATGAAGCCCGGGGGGTAGGTGGTTTATTTGTAAACACTCATTTACAGGAATCCATCCTTGGCCCGGAGTTTTCCTGAAAACATCCTCTCCAGACACTCTGTGAAACATATCCTGAAGTGCTGTGAATTAGCATCAATTCAGTTATAGAGCTGGGGCCACCCGAGGGCTGTCTCTGGCTGATTTCTGCAGCAGCTAAAACCGACCCCAGCCCTCCTGAGGGCTCTGGTCCTGCTCCTGACCTCCCCTCTGCTTTTTGGCTCATGTTCTGAGAGCCCCCTGCTTCTTTGGGCTGGCTTGGAGTTTGGAATGGCAGCTGCTGGCTGAACACCACCTCTCACTGCCTTATTTGCTTTTATGCTCTGAACTTGGCAAGTGAGGGATTTTGGGGCTCTTAAGATGCCAGTTTCTACAGAAGGTATTTCTCCCCCATGAATAGATCCAGGGCACAAATGTAGAAGTAGCCAGTTTGAATTTCTAACCATAAGTAGTAGTTATTATTGTTTGCCCCTCAGGTGTGAACCCAGTTCTCCACCCTCTGCACCGTGCAATGGGCACAGGCAAGGGAAGATGAATGGATTCCCACAGTGGAGGTTATTTCACCCTTTGCCACTCAAAGCCAGCAGAGTCCTGTGGGAGCGTGGCCTTACCCAGGCCCCGTTTCACACCCTCGACTTGAGGCAGCCTTTGCTGGATGCTTCTTGCCACTGCTCCATTTCTCTGCTATCTCATAACCTGCAAGGGTGCAGCAAATAAGGGATTTATCTGAAGAAGGAAACAATTGATCCTGAAATTCATAACATCTGGATAAACCCCGCCTCGGATGTGCACAGCTGTAATTTGCTGTATTTTCACCCAAGTCACAGCCTGTTCCCAGACAGGGGCTGCTTCCCAAGCCTGCCTTGTTCCTACAGGAGGTCAGCAGTCTCCATGGAAACCCAAACTGGAAGCAGCACTTAAAATGGATGTTCTTATTAATAATTTCATTGGCATTCAAGAGAAATAAAGAGGCCCTTGCTGAGGGTTATGTCAGGGCTCCTCTGACAAACTACCAGAAGGGCAGCTTTAATTCACTCTTTTCCCCAGGCCAGCACCTGCAATCTCTGGTTGGACTCAATTGCTCCAACTGCTGCCACAGCCCCCAACTCTCCTGGTCTCCTGTTGGTTCTCTGAGGGCCCCAGGCAGTAAGGAATTAAGTTTATCACTGCTCTAGGAGCCAAGCACCACAATAAGAAGCATGACAGGAGTGTCTTCATGGATCTGCCGGATGACAAATGCAGTAAATCCTGATGCACCTCAGTCAAAAATGCATTCACTTCTCTCTAGCAATTGAAGACACCAGGACATTTAAAGACAGAACAGTAAACTGTGTCCTAATCTGTGAAAAGTGTTCTCTTGAGCAGTTCTGTGTGCAGTATTTACAGTGTTTACATGCTATTCACTGTTATAAACACAAATAATACTCCTGATGACAGCAGAAGTTTTGGTATTAACAGCAGTAAACTTTGGACCAGACCTTGACCCACACTAGTATTACCACAAAAAGCCAATTTTCAATAAAGAAAGGAAAGAAAACGTTTTAAACCAAGTCAATATAGCAGCCAGAAATGAAGAAGATAAAAGGCTTTTGTTTTTGTCTTTTCTATAGGGTATGAGTAGTTACCAAATCTATTTTGAAACATCATAAAATTCAGAACAAAATTTTTTAAAAAATTCTCACAATTTACCAGCTATTATATTATTTAGTGTTCCTGGAAAAAGACAGTCCAGGTTTATGATGCAAATTACAGATAAGAACTGGCAGCAAAGCAAATAGAACAAGAAATGTTATTTTATATAAGGAAAGTGGCAGAAAGAGCACGTGTTTGTTATCTTGCTCAGAGCAGCCCAGTTCTCTGTCAGAAAAAGCAACATTTGCAATCACCCTCATGAGGAAAAGTAGATAAAAGAGAAAAGTAAGAAATGAAAGGTGGCTGGGGAGAAAGGAATAATTTTCCCTCCCTTCTATCTGAAAGGCCCAGCTGAGGGAAGGCCAGCACATGCTGCATTTTCTGTAAGCACAGGTTTACTCACGGAGCTGAGGAGGCTCTTTCCCTTCCCTCTCCCCCAAGGATTTCTGCCCGGAGGAAGGCGAATCCTTCGAGCCCTGTAGTGCTGGAACAGATACAGGCAACCCACATCCCCTCTCCAGACTGGAGCAGCAGCACCTGAACCTGCAGAGATGAGCAGAGGGCAGTGTTAGGCAGAGGCATGAGCACCATGCCAGTATTGGAGCTAGGATAGAGTCGAATCCTTTGGATAAACTGAAAATTCGCCTGTAACTTTGACTGAAAGCTTTGATTGCATCAAAAAGCTTCGTACCTATTGCTCTTGGCTTCACTGTGCTCAGGCCAAAAGGTGCCCATCACTCATCTTCAAGTGAGACCAAACTGTTTATGGACTCCAGTTATAGAAAAATACCAAAGAGGCAGAAGCTGCCTTTTGTTCTCCTCTAGATAAATAAATTCTATGAGACAAATGGGCCATAACAACTTAAATGTTTAGCATTATTACACTGGCTCCTTTTTTTCGCTGGTATACTTATTCCTGATAAACTTGCAACATTTTTCAATCTTCTAGTTACTGCCAGCTATAACACAGTCGAAGTTTCCCTTAGAATTTACACCCTCAGGATATTTGTTGCTGATGGAATCCTTTTCCTTACAGTTAAGAAGAAGAATTAAAGACTTACATCCAGCTGAACAGAAATGAGTCATGTGCATTGCTGTCAGGGTCTGTCTAAGGAGTGATTGGTGACTACCATTCCTCTGCTTCTCATTCAGGCAGAAATCATTAGAAAAGATTTAATCAAGAAAGAGTAATGAACTTGATAGAAGCTGGCCAGACAAATGAGAAAATCACTTGACTTCTGTTAAAAGATGCTGGATTTTTTGAGTTAGAGTCTACATTTTTCATTGAGTTAACGTAACCTCACTTGTCTATTTCAGTTGAACTCCTGTTTCCCATCTATAAGTCAAATTACAAGTCAGATGCAAGCCTGATACTCTTTAGAGATTTATGTATGCACATAGGTATATATCAGTATGTCTGTACACCTTAAACTTGTGATCTGAAAATCTGAGCTGTTTTGGCTGTCTTGTATTTTCATTACTATTAGTTTTCTTACCTCATTTATCTTCCAGTTAAACAGAGGATGGTGAAGCAGAAAAACACAAGTTGCCATCAGGCTGTCATAATTCGGTACTGACTGTTTACAGGACAAGAAGTTTCAGGATTGAAAGATTTTTCTCACAGAAAGGCTACAGACATTTTGGACAAATATGTTCATTGGCATTATTCAAAGATAAAAATATTATAATTAGTAGTATGCTACAAATAATAGAAACAACTGAATACCATCCCATTTTAGCAGACAAGCCCTCCAATTTGAGGCCTAATGGAGTCAATTTGTTGAAAGACTTCCAATCATTTCAGTAGGATTTACGTCATGTCTCATTCTGGAACTGGCTGAGACACTGACATTTATTAACTCCTTCAGAGTCACTACTGGTGTTCAGACTGTCTGCTGAAATCTTGTCACAAATGCTCATAGTTTGCCATTCCCATGTCATTTTTACTTGTATGAGTCAGGTGGCAGTGATTCACTGCAAAAATACTGAAGACTTACAAAAATGAAACATTGCAATAGGTTATACATAGCGCCAGCTAGAAAACATTTAGTCACTTGCTGGGTCTGTTTCCTCATTTGATAGAACTCATGGTGAACTAGAAATGTGTGCATCAAACTCAGCTTCTAGTAGAAGAAAGCAATATTGGAATAAATCAGCCCCACACTTTCATGCCTACTTTTTGTGTTTAGGTCGAACACTCAGATGTTCTTGGGGAACCAACACAGGTACGGACCCTCTTCAATCAAAGTTTGTTGCTGAGTTCAAGTAAATAAAGTGCTACTCTTTTGTTCAAATTGCTCATCTCAGGATATATTTGTGGTTCACTCGTTACCAGCAAGGAGTCCTGAGCAAAACATTACTGTTTAAGACAGCAGTTTACAGTACATGCCATTTCACTTCAAAAAAGAAAAAGACAAGGTTATTCTACAGAAATGTAATTTCAGAATGGAAATGTAAGAGGAAGAAAAATATTTGTGGAGATCAAAACCAGATACTGTTTCTTCAGAGTATTTCTATCCCATCTATGAAAAGAATTCCATTCTCTATCTCAATATTGTCTTTTCACATCTCCTGGGGTGAATCTCATTCCAAATCTGTGTCACACTAATCCATCGTCTCTCTAATGAATACGTAAGGGACATTTCCAGGAAAAATGGAAACAGTGAGGTGAAAAAACTAATGTTTTGTAGCCAGGTGTACGTCTCTGAAGTGCAACCTCTCCCTCATACTGCATTCCATGATGAAGAAAATTATGTTTCAGGGAAAATGCCCTAACTGAAAACAACACAAGGTACACAGCAATCCAGTATTAGAGTAGCAGTGGAGATTTTTAAACCCATTAAACGAGTCCCTGATTTTCATCTCTTCACTAAAGAAGAGATCTTCACTAAAGAAGTGGGAAAAGAAGTAAATACTCTGTGTTACCCTGCAAACACAAGTGTACTGAGGTGCTTCCTAGACTTAAAAAAGCCAAGTGGAGGTGCCCCATCAATCCTACAAAACTCTTTTAGAGGAAAAGCAGAACTCTGCGAACAGCCAAATGTTAAAAGAACAATCTAAAATCTATTTGTTATCGAGGCAAAGAACAAGCAGCTCCCACATCCCCAGCAGCTGGGCTCGGTGCCCTTCTCCCAGGCAGGCAGCACCTCG
Source organism: Falcunculus frontatus (assembly GCA_013398115.1). Classification (NCBI taxonomy): domain Eukaryota; kingdom Metazoa; phylum Chordata; class Aves; order Passeriformes; genus Falcunculus; species Falcunculus frontatus. Next base: position 322,907 of record VZRV01006478.1, on the reverse strand, counting down.
GGGAGCTGGAGCTGTGCTGCCTTTGGCTCTTTCAGCTGCTCCAAGCTGGGCACTGGCTCAAGCACAGGACCCAGCCCAGTCTGCTCTGGAGCTCTGAAAGCTGCTCAGGGCTGGGCATGAGGGGCTCATGCCCTCAAACGAGAGGTGAAGGGGGGACAGTGTCAGGTGGTGGCACTGGACAGGCTCAGGAGCACAGGAACTGTCCCACAAAACCCAGGCAGAGCATTCCCTTTCGGGCCTGGTTGATTTTCCTTCCTTTCCAGGTACTTCCCATTTCAGAACCATCCATGAGCAGAGAATCATTCTTCATTTGCATGAGGATAAAAGGCATTTGATTGCTTTCTCCGTGCACTAATTGGACCCTATTCAATAAACACCACGAGCACTTCTGTGGTTTTTGCTTAACCTCAGCTCAAGCCTAACCTATGCAGGCATTTATAATATGCTGCTGAGTACTTAAGCTGCACGTTTAAGTAACCTGCTTCATTTTTTTTCGTGCCATTGCACTAAGCACCACAAGGTCTAAAGGATTTGAACAGCTAAATCCTGCTTTCTTAAGTGATTGGGCAGCTGGAGGGCCAAGAAGTAAACGGCACTGAACAGGTCTTAAAGTCTAAATCACGTAGGCACAGATATTAAAACATCCTGAACTCCTCAAATGTGAATGGAGACCCAGAAAAATGTTCAAATAGCAGCTATGTCCAATTACTTTCAAAAATGTTTTTGAAGATCCAGCTATGTGGCTTTGGTCCCATGTCACTAATGATGTGACTCAGACTCCTAAATCGGCTAGAAGCTTTCAAAAATGTTTCCTTTTTTTCTTTCTTTAAAACACAATTTATAATAATATTGGGAGGGGCACTTCCAACGTTACAGTTATTACTTTCTAAAACTTTTAACGTGTTATGTCTTTACACAGTTGCAGGCAGCTCTTGCTTGGCAGCAAGAGACTTCCCTTTGCCAGAGATTTCAGTGCAATATTTCTTTAGTATTTGAATGTTAGTCTCTGAAACAATAATGATCTAAATTATTTCAGTATTCTCTTTGCATCCTTGCAAAAGGAAAAGAAATCTCACTCAAGTCAAAATGTTTTTTACTGTCCATTGATCTATATAACCAAAACCTATAGCAACTAATTTCCCAGATTAAACTAATAAATTAAGATTGCCTCACTAGAAACCTGACTATGGCAAAAAATAGGTACTAAGGGAAAGAGATTTACTGACATGAAAGAAATCTCAATTTTAGCTGCACTTTCATAGCTCCTTTGGTCAGGATTAGCTGACAGTTACCAGAGTCCAAGATAAAGATATATAATGTTTAGAAATGGTGTCTAAGCTATTATTCCAGAGAACAAGCAGAGTGTGTTTTTAATCTTGGGTTCTTAGACCAACTAAATTGCTGTCAGTAAATCAGTAATTATTTATGGAGCTCCTTTACAGTGAGTAACTAAAGGACTGAAATTATTTATCTCATAGTTGCTCTGCAGAGTAAATTCAGCAATTACTTTTTGCTAACGTGTAGCCCATGAGGGTGCACTTCCTGGGGGAACTTCAGTCGTCACATCGTGCTCAATGGTACGTTGTGTTCTTGTGCCCAGCACAGCATTTTGGGTCAGTGTCAGCCAGACCCTGTCCATGTGAATTCAGCTCCTCTTTGCCCGAACTCAGCGGAACTGAGACACACAGAAACCTGGGGTCCCACCAAGAAACCTTGTGCACAACAAAATCTGGGTTACAGCTTTCCCTGTGACAGTCACCATCACTGACTTCTGTGCTTGCAGCGTGTCCAGGGCTGGAGCTGGTTCCTAGGGAGATGGGTGGATTCCCATCTCCATTTACTTACCCCTAGCAGCAGCCAGAACAAAATTGAAGAATCTGTTAATTTGACAAACTTGCCACATACAGGATTAAGTCCACAGCTCTTGAACAGTGTGAAGAATGAATTGTCCATACTACTCACAGGTTCCCAGGCTACTGATCCCCTGCAAGTCAGAGAATTAAAAATAATGTGAAATTCAGCAGGGTTCAATATCTCTATTTTTAATGTTATGGCATTAAAAGCAATTTGTACACTTATTACTTTGGGCAGATATACATAATAAGGAAAACTCCAGACTGGCAAAGGCTGAAGGTGATAAAAAAATGGAATTTTGGGGGGCAGATGGATTAAAAAGACTGTAGCAAGAACCTGTAACTAGAATCTGCAACAATTCAGACAGTAAAGACGACCATTTTTTGCAATACCAATATTGCTGCTATTTTATAGGAAATAAAATTGTATCAGAACTGCCCTTGCTGAAGGAGGCCTAAACAGGTGTGCTGCTATTGCTCACACACCTGGACACCCTCAGACCCAGGACAGGGAGAACAGCATTGTTGTGCTACAGGTGTGTGCAACAAAAGTATTTTTGATCCTATTTTTGTGATTTTTATAAGAAAAAAAATATTTTCCGATTACAAAAGAACAGTCTGGGGACTGCACAGACATGAAGTAGATCAAAATCCATAGTGAAACTAATGGAATGTCTGGAATAACATCTAAATTAACAGTAGGAAAGACTGTTCAAGTATAGTGAACTCCTAAGAGCTTCTCTGCAGAAAGCAGAAGGTGCTGGAGGTTTTGCAGATATGGACAAGCACCTTGGAGCAGTGTCTCTAAAACCTCTGCAAGCTTTGAGTTAAAGAGACTCCTTGTTGCCCTTCTTTTCAAACACAGAGTTTGCTGCAGTGGAAAGAGGCCAGGATCTCCTGAGGAGAGCCTGCCAGGACCCGGAATTGCTGCAGGAACCAACTCCTGCCATTTGCTTGGATTTTGCTGCTCGTTGCGAAGAAAGTATTAGAAGGCATTAGTTCCACTCCGCAATCATGAAAGCTGTTTTGCAGCCAGGATTTAGGAAACCAGCAGCATCCTGCAGAAGCCAAGCTGGCATAGCTCTTGGGAAGTCTTCCTAAAGACCATCTGCATGGATGGGGAGGGAGGGAGAAAATCATCTGGATCTGATTAAAGATTTTAGATGTGGCATAAGTGAGTAATAACCCCGGCAGAACGCAGCACGTGAACAATTCTGCTCTGTGCAAAATCCTCTGTGTGCCTGTTAAACATTTAAACACTATGTACTTTTCATTTACATTTAAATTAAACTGGAGTAATTCAGTTCTCAGGCAAACACCCATGGAAGTTGCTGAAAGAGTTTGCAGCGCTTTCAAAGGGAAGGTAATCACAGCATCACCTTGCAGAGGTACTCCATGTTCCTGGAAACGGCAGCCGACCGATTTCTTCAGAGCTCTAATTGCTGTGCCCTTGCCTCTATTATTTCATTTTGCTCAGCACGAGCATAACCAGATACCGGTTTTTCAGAACAGAAAAAAGTGATGCTTCAGATGTGTGAAAGTGAAGGGTTGGAAACATGATAAAACCAATTCCCCCAGGAACTGATGAGAGATCAGATGAGAGAGACTAAAGAAAAGCTAAACGATACATGTAAAACTATTGTCATTGAGGCAGCGCACAAACCTCGGGAACTGGAGTACACCTCAGTCAGAACTGACTTGAATTTACAATTCATTACAAACTGAGAACTCAAAATGGATTGAAAATGGGATAAAAAAATATTTCAGTTGTGTTCAAGGCAGCAAGATCCATTTCCACATAAAAAGAAGCTTCCAAATGGCTCCACATTGAGAATAAAATGAGGAACCAGTGAGGTGTCACACAGGAAAGTTTGCAAACGCCACCAAAAACTCGCAGAAATGTTTGGGGCTAACAGGAAGTAAAGCAGGAATTGAACCCCCTTGAACTGATCTACTCTTCCTGTACCCTGCTGAGAAAAGCGACGCACCCAAGAGAGGTTACCTCAGTTACCTGCAAGGGTGGTCCCTGGGCTCTCAGGATGCCATCAACCAGGGACTGCTGGACATTTCCTACTTAACCTTTCATTCCAATGCTGCCATGTGCATTCACTGCATGGTTTCAGCAGCTCAAGGAAACAAGGAATGCTCTGAAATAAGTACATACCATCGACGTCTGTCTGCAGCTCAGAGCAGGGGCTGCGGCTCGAGGGCTGTGGGGCCTGGAGGGACACGTTGCTCTCTGACCCTGAACAAATCTCTTGTCTTTCAGCTACCAGGAAGCAAGAGAAATCTGTGGACACATTTAGCAGCCAGTCCACATTCTGCATATATTCACCTTCAGGGCTGCGGCTGAATCCAGGGTCACGGCTAAATTCAGATAGCACAGCAAGGGGAAAATAAGAAAACATGTATAATTACCTGCTATTTTAATGAGCATTTCTGGCTGTAAATCTAATCAGAGTAATTATAAATACTGGGACATTGGCATAGCAGAAACCAGAATGATTAAATGTAAATGGTGCCATATCCTACCTGCTGCTGAGAGCAAAGAGCTGCAGACAAACTGGCTGCTGTGATCCCTGGGCCTGCTTTTACCTTATAACTCAAGGTCCTAGATGCACTGAAGCATCTCACATTGGCTCAGGCTGTGCAGTTAACTAATTTAACTGACATTTTATTTTAATTTCTTTGGTACAAGATCAGCCCCTTTTGTTCCTCTGTGCCGTCTGCGAGTACAAAACATTATCTTGTCTTAATTTAAATGATTATAACAAGCCCATTCCAGGTATAAATTCTGGCAAGATTTCAGATCTTTGCAGAAGGCCAGTACCACACTTGTGGCCAAGTTAATCCCCACTTAAACTTTGTGAAGTTTTGAATTTGATTTAACTGAGGCACAGAATCTGCTACAGCTTCTGTTCAAAGTAGATTACATGGGATTCTGTGCTGCTGCTGCTTCAATGAACTCTTCTCTCCTGCCTGTGGACCTGCCCACAGCTGAACATCCATTCTTGAACAGAAATCTAGAGCTTTTATGAATATTTTTATTCAAGTCACATAAGGCAGAAAGATCCAAGCAAGAAATAAAATCTTGGTGGTAGTTGAAGACTTGCAATGTGCTTGATTAGATAAATTGCTTGAACTACTACGGTTACCAAATAAATCCACGCACGATTCCAAGTTTACTTTCAGACAAACAGCCAAGGGCTATCTATAACCAGCACCCTGAGTTATTCAGTAAGTTCCAATCTGATCTGTTCAGAGCTTTCTACAAAGAACATTATCACGCTATCTAAGCCATATTCTTTAGTTTTCAGTCCTAAAGCTATTTTCCTTCCAAATATAATTGTCTCCGTTATAACAGCTCCCCTCTGTCTCTCCATCTGTAATTATAGTGTAATAAAATGTATTTTATTTGGTCAATATCAAGAAACACCCTTTTCTGTGTACTTGCAAACAGGGAAGGAATGTTATTCCCAGCTGCATTACATCCAAATGCAAAGCATCAAACTCTTTCATTTTGTGTCTGATTTTTTTATAAGCTAAATCAACTCATTTCTTAGTTTGAAAACGTAACTATTTGCATGTGTAGGTACCTATGCAACCAAATGCACATTTTAACCTAAATAACCAGGAAGTGATCACAAGTCAGCAAAGAGTTTTTCAATAGAGAAGAAAAGAACTTTGACAGAGGAGAGGCAAAGGATCCAGGGAAATGCTCAGGATGGAGAAAATGCAGAGCTGGATGTGGCATGAAGGAAGGAAGGGCCTTACTACAATCTTGGACAAATATTTGGCAGCAAACCCAATACTCTGCAAGTCAATACAGTGAGGGAAAGCACAATACTAAACACTCAGCATTGTGTTATGATTAAAGAACCAAAATTATATTTCTACAAGCTGCTTGACAAGATAAAAAGAAGTTTGTTATCTCAAAAATATGAACTTCCCCCAAGACAAATCAGCTGAGGAAAAAGAGTAACCAAAATCGATCTTCTGATGGACAGAAAGACAATGTGTTTATGTTTCACATCTGGCAATTTTGTTCTCCCACCTTCAATTATCCATAATCCTCCCCCCACCTTTCAAGATAAACGGAAGCTTTTTATTTTACAGAGATTTGTTTTTATCCTCAGTCTCCTGTCGAGAAAGGCACCTGTAGCTCTGACAAACATCTCCAGGCCTCACTAATCAGTGCTTTTGTTTTCTTTACAGCGAATTTAATGCAAAGGTTGTAGGGAGAGTCACGGAGACTGACGACCCCCATCTAATGACAAATAGGAACAGCCCTGGGAGCGCAGCAGAGGCTGCTCCTCGCTGATTAAACAGGCTCCAAGCCCAGCTGAGATGGCTCATTTGTAAGGGCGAGCTGGGAACTCAGCTTTCAGTTAGTCTTTGGTGTGTCTACCCAGCCTCAAAGAACAGGCTCCAATTAGCGACATCAATCATCTATCCCAAAACTATTATCTCACAACGACCCCTTCATTTTTGATCAACCACGGAACAGTCTTAGCTGGGAGCAAATAGATTGTCCTTTTCACATTTGGAGTATGACTTCAAAATAATATTTGTTGTAGGCAAGAAATATTTTTGACAGATATATTTTCTAAATGGTCTGAGGGAAAAAAAAGGGTTGAAATGTTAAGAATAAAAGTGCTGGATCCATTAATTAAAATGGGATTTGATTAATATAATCATTATCTATGAAACAAAGGTGTGTGATGAGGAAAGATAAAAATAGAGTGAACACGACATGATAAAGCTGAAAGACTGCTGTAATGCTGGCCTAAAACACCTATAGGTAGCTGAGCCCAAAGAACTGGATGTCTTTTGTTTATCAACATGCTTTTGAACAATTTTAGAGAGAACAGCACTGAAGATTAAACAAAAAAATATTTTGCATATTCCTCAGATGTTTTTTAAAACCTCTCCTCCCTCTTGGAACACAGGCATGAGTTTGTTACTGCAAATTCATGCCATCATTTCTTTGTAGGCCAGCCAGGAGAAACACTTCCTGATATGGACTAACAGTAAAAAGCCTGAGTGTGTACCACTAAAAACCCAAGAAACCTGAAATCACAACTGTTCGGGTTATCTAAAGGAACAAGAGCAGCATGTTTCTGGAAACAACGAATTCCAGAATTCTCTCCTGATTTTCTGGTGTATTCCAAAATGTTCCTCTGAACTCTTTAATTTTGAGACACCAAGGCTCTCCCCCTTCCCCATTTCCACTCACCTGCAGGGACGTGTCTGCCAGCACATTTGTCTCAGGGAGAAAGCTCTCCTGCTCATGAAGGGTTTAGCATCTCTTCTTGCTTTTTCTACTAAAAACAAAATGCCCCATCTCCTGGGTTCTCATTCATCTTATTTTTGAAATAATGCATCTACACATTAAATACTTTGAAATAATCTAAATGCAGACCCCTTTGGCTTTCTTGTTCCACTATTTTAATTACTACAAATATTAATAAGGTGCACTTTAATCTCTCTCGTGAGCTCCTAGAGTATGAAACAGAACTCTACCAGAATTCCCTGAGACAGTTGTTAGGCCTCAAACCCAGAAACCTTGCTGGACCTTGGCTGAAAGTCTGGCATTATTCTGCTACACGATGCTGTGGGGAATGCCAGATGATGCTCCTCCTGCCTATTCAGTCTTAACCTTCAGGTCTCCTGCACAGCACTGAATCTGTGCTCTTCCCTTAACAGCAGAAGGGCTCATAATTGTGTTAGAAAGTGAGGGCTGAGAAAGCCCATTATAAAGCACAAACCACCTCTCACAGCTGCAAATCATCTCTTGGTAACTAAAGCAAATGAGTCCCCAAAGATGTATTTACTGAACCAGACAGCTGTACAGGAAAAGAAATGGCAGCTTACAGCTTCTGCCCATGGTAAAAATGAGTTGCTTTTCATAATCATAGCAGTGCAGATTTAAAAGAGACGAGAAGAAAAAATTTCTTTGCTGAGGTTTAAAACCAGTGACTCTCTCCCATCACGGCACTTGGCAACAGGCTGGACTACCCAGAAGTGGTACCTAATTAATCTGTGATGCCAGTCTGTACCAATGGCTTTTCTTTAAATCAGAGAGGGTTATCAAAATGTGGCTCTGCAAATCAGTGTGTTTAAAAAATGGCAAAATAACATCACGGATTAAGCCACACAAAGTGGTCAGGGCTGTGCCTGCACACACACAGAGCTCTCCTGCACCGGGAATGGCTCGCAGACACCGTGGGCTTGGGCAGCCTCGTGTTTTGAGACAGTGCAGCTCAAAGCAAACTCTTTGCTCGAGCCCTTTTCCATCCCCAAAACAAAGTGTAAGGAGGCGCACGGGGAAGGAGCCTTTGCTCTTTGTGCATCCATCTCTGCTCGCTCTGTGTCAGACCCCTCGAGCTCAGGACTGAACTCTCTGTGTGTCACTTGGGCAGCTCCACTGCCTGGGGCACACAAGATGCAGTTGTTCACCCTTTTATAGGGACTAAGTTTCCAGAGGTGGAAAAGTCATGTTTTGCTGGAAATAAACTTGACAACATTAATCTTAGTAAAATGCAGAGGGACTGAATAATGAAGAATTGCATATGTCATTGTTTTATCACCAATATAATGATCATAAATTATTTTCATTTACCTTTTAAAAGTGCTTTTCAACTTCTTGGCCTCCAAAGTGTTCTATAATCATTGATTGTGATTCTGAATTTATGAAGCGTTTAAACTAATGCTCAGCTTTTGGCACATTTCAGCTCACCCGGACTGGGCACAGTCATTTTGGTCAATTTGCACTGAGACTGAAGCCTTGCTGGATTTAGGCTGAAAACCTTCAGTGCCTGAGATCATTTGACTGCTGCTAAGATGCTGAATAGGATAAAGAGGATGTGGGAAAAGAATGGAAAATGGATGACGGGCAGAACTGGCTAATGCTCTGTATTTCTCAGCTAAGGTTTCGCTGGATTTTTCCTTATGAACTTTCTGCACAAACTCTCACATGTCTGAGCCTGTTCCCTGCAGGAACCTGGCAGGATGAGCAATGCACAGCCTCTGAGATGTCTGTGTCAGACAGTGCAGAAAGCTTCCAGACTCGCACAGTTTAGAAGAACAAATAAACCACGTACCCAATACACAATAGCTCCACTAATTTGGAGAGCAAATTGCAAAACAATTATTTGATATAAATATTTAATATCCTTAACGCTTCCAACACTTCCGACACGTCCAACATTTGCTTGTTCTTTTTTTTCTCTTCAACTCTTGGCTTCTGCAAATGCTAAAAACCAGCTGTGGATCACGATTACATCAAATTATTTTACTGAGTAAACACTGGGTCAATCCATTTTCCAAACATGTCAACAGAAATTTTTCACATTTCTTTTATAGAGTACGAGGCTGATTCTAAAGCAATTATAGTCATGACAACTATGGTCCAAATGTATCTCATATTTTTCTTTACGTTTTTAGCATTAGTTTGACTGAAAAAGTCTGAGAAATCCCCAAGGCAACTTCAAATACTCCTCTTCTGACCTTATTTTGCCAAACTTAATTAAAACCAGAGAGCAAACTGTCACTTATTTCCATACCGGTTTTTGTTCCTGTCATGTACTAACTGAAAGACAAAAGGAAGTTGATTCTTTGGGAGTCATAAATCCCAACTCCCTTCATCAATGAGAGCTTCAAAGTCTAGCAGCTGGTTTGAGAGCAGATTTAGAAGGAGTGATAAAGGTTTTGTGTCATTTGCATTTTAACATCAGGTTTGTCTGCTGTTTTTTAAGTTAAATTGGGGAGATCCATTCTTCCCACTATCTCTGTAACTGGTCTTCGTTTTCTTTTCCCCACTTGTTTCCATTCAAATCCATGGCAATTCTCCTGACTTCACTGGCAGAAAAAGAATGGGCTTTTAATCTGTAAGCCCCAGTCTCTGAACACAGCAGGTGGCAAACAAGTTCTGAGTTCCTTGGTGAGAAATACTGCTCATGAAAACTAAGGTGGAAATCCTGAGGACACCTGAAGATGTTTGTGAATAGGAGGTTTTTTCTGGTGGACATCTCCAAGATCAATGTCCAAATCTGGCACTCTGAGCCATACAGGTGGCAGAGCCTGCAGGTGCAAGGAATTGTTTCTTTGCTAATGCCTGTCTGGACATAGAATTGTGCCTTTATCTATAATCTCAGTAATGTCTTCTGAAAACAGGCCGAGGAAACCAGATCTACTTACTGTAGGAGTAATTGGTATGCATTATAAAGAAAAAAACCAAAACCCATTTCAAATATAATTTCAACTACCCTCTAGCTCTGGCCTTAGGGAAAGAAAATTCTCTTACTTTCAATCTTCCCTTATTTTGAAGAACATTTCATTTTGGTTTCAAAATTATTAGCAGCCCACTTTAATCTGGTGGGCTCCCAGGTGTATTCCTAAAATGTAGTTACATTAGAAACAGTCAGGAAACTGCATTTTGTATGTTCCAGTAGAGAGAAATGGATGGAAAGTTTCCTGAGGCTTCATTTCTCACATTTTCATATTTGATTCAACTTTATAAGCATTTAACTTGGTTTTGACTGTTGTTCAATCAGTTTAATTACTATCTTCTATTATTTTCAGCCTTTTGTCCATCTCCTAAACTTCTGACGTCCAGTTCAATTCATTATAAGCCCGGCTACCTTGGCATTTTAAGCTCTATGATTTGTACGACAAAACCAGCAAAATGCCTGGGATAAGGATCATCTTTCCGAAATGGGTAGGAACTGGCCTCTCTTACATTAATCTTGGGAGAACAGGAGAATCATTCAAACAATTCCCTTCTAAATTAGGTCTTCTAGAATACAAAACTTTATTTAAGAATACACAGCCAAATTTCTCACCTTTATCCATTGGGGGCTGACCTCTTTATTGCTTCTTTAGAGACCTTTAGAATATAACTGTCTTTTATACAAAATCCCTTTCTCACTGTGTTGGCAGTTTAAGAGGATCAGGAAAAAGCAACAAATAATTTACTCCCACTTTAATGCTGCTTTAAATGGTCAGAAAAGAGTTTCAGTGCAAACTGCAGTCAGATCTATTGCTAGTACCCAGCAACGTATCATGAAAGGAGACGTATCTAAGATTAAAAATAAAAATAATAAAAATCGTCCACGGAAAATAATCCATCTAAAGTTGTTATTCAGCGGCTGGCACAGAAAATGCATTCTCTACCTGAGACCAGTAATGAGTCATCCAAGCAACTTGAAATGAAAAGCATATCGAAGGGATATTAAAAATAAAAGGCTTTGGAATTCAAAAATAAATAAATATGATGATTCCAGGCAGGTAAATACTTCAGGAGATTACTGAAAAACATAGGATTAATATCAATCTTATCTCCAAAGCAGCGGCCTTAAAAGTACATCTGGCAATCTGCTGGTGTTATTGGTATAAAAATGCATGCTAGATGGCAGACAGGGGATTCAAAACAGACCTCTTCATTCCCCCGCCCCCCCAGATAAAGAAGGTCTGAAAGTAAAAAAGAATAACTGAGTGTGTGAAAACATGGACTGTAAGAAAGGTAAAAACAAAATAGAATTCAAGTCTCCGTGACAAATCTATCTATATGCAGGCTTCATTTCACACACTTTTAGAAATTAAGATTAAGGCGTGGGGTGCAGGGTCACAGCAGTCTGGGTGCTTTGAAGCAATATATTGAATTACATTGTAGGTCAGATTCCTCCAGAGACAAGAGATAAAGTCATCTTCAAAAACCAGAAAGGACAGATGAGAAATGCAGGCTAAAGAAATCTTAAGATAACTAGGAAAAAAATGTAAAGGTGAAAAGAAGAAGCTGTTGGAGAATATTAATGTGTCCATTCTACCGTCCCCAGGACAGTGCCAGGGGAGGCACAGCGATGCCAACGGCCGATTGCAAAGTGTGACACGTGTTCTGCAAATTGCTGGAGCTGAGCCACAAGATCCTGGCTCACTCCACCAGGGAGTTGGGGTGTATCAGTCAATCCCAGAAACAAATCCAGACCCCCAATATCACAGGATTCTATCCCATGGCTCTAGGTCCAGGACAATTCTTACACTGAAGAAAGGTAGGTACCCAATCATAGGAAAATTTATGAAGATAATGAGAATGACTGATAACTAAGAGACCAGAGCTGCCTTTCTGAGACTGCAGATATTCAAAGATCACTTCACAGGACTAAGGCCAAATTTGCAAACCTCTGGGTACCTAAAGGTGAACATTCCTGTCTCTCTGGGTTCACAGGAGCTCCCAGGCGAGTCAGGCACACAGAATGTCAGGGAGGAGTCAGAATGTGCTGACACATTTCTGCACCTGGCAAATGTCAGCGAGGTCTGTCTGAGCCTTCAGACCCTGAAATCTCTGCAGCTCTGAGCCTTCAGACACTGAAATCTCTGCAGCTCTGAGCCTTCGGACCCTGAAATCTCTGCAGCTCTGAGCCTTCAGACACTGAAATCTCTGCAGCTCTGAGCCAAGCGCTGCTTGCTCGGGCAGGGCTGAGCCAGCACAAGAGGAAAGCCAAGCCCACTGCATCTCCAGCCTTACACTGTTTGCATTTCCCCCACAAAGCTGGATGCTTCATGTTATTTTGAGCCATGCCAGATCTAGAGCTGCTCTGTGTCTCAGCAGCAGCCTGAAATAATCCTACAGTGCCGCTAAATCTGGTTTGTTTTATAAAACTGGTGGCAGCAAAGTGGGTACTACGGTGCCCCGAAAGGTTTCCGGTGATACAGAGCAGTTCAACATCTAGAACAGCACACAAGCTCTTGCAACAGGCAGGTGAAGTCTCAGTGGAAAAACAGATAAGAGGTATCAGTGCAACAAAAAAACCCATTGTCCATTTGTCCATATACTGTTACTATTCCACATAAACCTGTTTAAACACAGGTACGTTATGTTTGTTAATTCCCTCCTAGACCTCCAGCCAAAACCATCAAAAACTGTGATTATTTGTCTTTTAAGTGCTTGGCTATACCCTCTGAGATGTTCTTACATGCATTAAGATCCTATCTGTACAGAGCATATGTATCAATCTACAACAGAGAGTGGTAATTTATTGCAAATTAGGAAAAAGGGTAGCTAACATCCTAAAATAACAATTTCTGCAGAAGGCCTTCTAATCAATGTCAAAATCCATGCACTTGAGGTATCCTTGAGGAATTTAATGTTCTTTTTGTACTAATGATATTTTTTTCTGTAAAGTTAATGTAATAATTTTCACATCATTTTAATGTGTTGGTACTGTTCATTAAAGCAAAGATTAAATTGCCAGATGATAGCATGCTATTAAATCTAAAAAAAAAAAAAAAAAAAGAAGAAAAAAAGAAATTAACTATTTTGACACTAACTAGGTATAATTAATGCTATCTCAAGTGAAATTCCAAGTAATAGTACATAGTTTGTTGACAGCAGGACAGAAATTCCATGAGAGCAAATGTGCCAAACTGCATTTGAAGCTCTGTAGAGGTTTGTATGAAATATATATAAAAATCACGTGACGGAAATCTGAACTTCCAGCTCGTGTGGCTGCACCATGATCTATCTGTACATATCAAATGATATATCAACAACTGCTCAAGGCTGCTAAGCAACAGGGAGAAGAAAAAAGAAGTACAGGTAATTTACACTATCTGGAAAAAAGGGTAAAAGTTTTTTTAAAAGACTTTGTGCAGTACCTGTTAAAAACCAGTGACACTTCAGAAGTGCCCAGTGGGTGTGTTTCTCAGTTCTATATTTAGAGAAAAAAGCTGATATGATCTGCAGCCAGAAGTAAATGTCAAGAGAACTCACTGGGGGTGGTTGGATGGGGCAGTGCCAGCGCTCAGCTGGAGAAAGAAATGAGTGCTCCAGTTGTGCCCGAGCCCAAAGCAGCCGTGACACCAGAGCCGAGTGCTCCCGTGCTGTTTCCAGTGCAGCAGAGAGGTGAGGGGCAGAGCTCACGCAGTCAGCCAGGGCTGAGCTGCAGAGCAGCCAGGTGTTAATCACACCTTTAATACAAACACAAAACAAATAATACAAATTACTACCGATTTCACAGCTCTTTTTTCCCGCTTATATTGTAAAATATTGGGAAAAATGACCCCAGTGAAGGTTCCTGGGACCAGGTTACTGTCAGTAGCTAATAAGGAAAGCCAGGGCTCAGGCCCTTGCTAGCAAATGTTTATTACATCTGCCAAGGTGACAGACAATTAGAAATGCTGGTTTGCACATGGATGATTTTCTTGTAGAAATTCACTTAAGCATGTCTCTATTATTTCAGGTTTTGATACTGACTGTGTACACAAGGACAAAGAGCAGTGACAGGACACAGATAAGGAGCCTGGATCTCAGATCATGGGACATTAATGGAGGAAATTGTGCAAGATACTCGGAGTTGATGGCTTTATGCATCTGCTTGAGAATGAATTGGGCCTTGGGTCTGCATTTTATACCAGCTGCTCCGTTCTAGCAAAAATCTTCTGCTCTTTAGTTGCAAAGCTCTGTGTGAGCCTGCACAGCTCGAACAATGAGCAGCACAGAAGTTGTTATTGTGTCCAGGCTTTTCAGCTCCACTTTCATGGCATATGATTTTAATATTTCTTTCTGAATCCCTCTTATACCTTTTTTTCTTTTTAACAGCACAATAATCCATCGCATACCTATTCATCCTTCTGATTATTCACCTTGTCAGGTATTTGTACATTTGTACCTTTTGTAGGAATGCCACATGAAAGAATAAACTTAATAATAGGGAACATTAATAAACACCCTTGCATGTCTGGCTCTTTCAACTTCTTTAATCCACAGTTTGCTCCCTCTTTTAAGCAAGGTGCCACACAAGTCTCACTCAGCTAATCTGAGGATAAACTTAAAAGGAAGAGATGAATAAATCACACTAAACTGGGAAGCAGTCAACATCTTTTCCAAAAACCAAAGGTGAAATCTCAGCCCCAATTGAAGGTCCTAGCAAAACTCTCCTTGATTCCAGGAGGATTCAACTCATCATGAATGTAAGGCCTTTGTGGCCTGTCACTTTTTGCCACGTGGAATGAGACTCAAAGCTCTATGAAACGAGAAGGCTCCAGCACACACCCAGAGAGCCCTGTTTTCCCAGCAAATACAGAATTATGGCTGTTTTTCTAAGGATCCTTGGCTTTGTTAGTGATTAGTTTTAAAATGTGCTTACAGAATTTGAAAATAAGAGTTCCTGATCTCCACTTCTCATTGCACTTAATTTCTCTGCAAAGTATTTTGTAACTCTTTGCAAAAATGTTCCTTCCTAAAATGATATGGGAGAGGAAATAAAGGTATTGCTTCCTGGATAGCAAGGGATCTGGGGGGAGCGAGGAAAAAAACAACCCACGGAAAAAGAACTGCCTCCATTTAAAAAAAGCAATCACTGAATGTTTTCATACCTTCCAGTTATAAATTTAATTCAATGGGTCACTAAATTAAAGCAGTGATAAGCAAAATCAACTTTTCGTGCAAAGAGATGAGAAAAGAAAGTAAAAAAGCTCCCTGAGAGATCAGATTTGTTAATCATCTGGAGAAAACAGATGTCCAAAGTACCTATTGTACCTTCTGTGAGCAGCAACTTGCTTTCTTTTTATGTAATTGTCTTTTATGTAGAGACACGGCTTCAGAGTCATAAAGACGACGTGCAGCTCACCAGAGGGACCTGGCTAATTATTAGAAGTATTCAGGCCAGTAATAGTAATGAACCCAAAGCTGCCTGGCACTGCAATGGCCCCAGGCCATTTGACAACTTGGTACAGATGTTTTGTGAATTTCTGGAAGAATCCTTTTCTTCATATGATCAATGTAAGGGAGGGATGGGGCTTTTCTTATTGATCTTAGAAAAAAGAATTTCCGGTGCAAACAAAACCCTTTTTCTATCCTTTTGCAGCCCAAATATCATTGCCTCTCAAGGAGAAGAAAATGCTGAACTGATTCAGAAAGGGAGACATTTTTATAGAGAAAGAGACACTTTTACCTATCTTTTAGCACTAATTATTCACATCCAGCTGATTGTTATAGCTTTGGTTCCAAGAGGATGGATCATTACTAAATGATTTATGTGAAGCACTGTTAAAAATGAATACTTATTATAAATAAAATTGAACAAGAAGGGTAGGCCTATATCTTAGCACCACAGGGGATCTGAGATCACTTCCCACTTTCCCACATATTTATCTGTGCAAAGAATGAAACTCTTCTGTAGACAACTTCACTTTTGCACAGCTGGGGTAAAAAGCCTTCTTTCCCCCCCCGTATTTTTTGCTTTTGACATAGAAGCTGTGAGTGCTTTGGGATGGTCATAGGCAGATACAGCTGCTAGCAGAGTTGCCTTTGAAAAAATCTTTGCCATCACAATATAGTAATTAACTTCTCTGCAAATCTGCCCTGTCCTTTCACCAGATTAATACTTCTTGAGGTGTCCCATGGAATTGGGGATCACACTGCTCCTGCTCCCCTCAGGCACACACAGGCCTGTATTAATCACATCAGCTCAAAACAAAAAGAACATCTGACAAAAACCTCTTCAGGTAAAGGGGGCCTTTAAGTGCTGTTCTCGTTTTAAATGACACTTCTGTTTCTTGTCCTCTCTGGATTTACTAAATCATTTTATTTAATACTTGTACTTGATAAGAGCCTGTGACTCTGGCTCAGACTTTGACATTGACTTTATGAGTTCTCAAGCATTAAATTCTGTATAAATTGAGTTTCATATCTGGAATTTGAAAATAGCTTACTCAAAGTTAGCTCATCTTTTGCTGAAAAAACAAATATACCACGACACTGAGTACAACAAGGTGAATTAGACAAGAATATTCTGGGAGAAGAAAGCAATTTAGCAGATCTTACCGAGGTCTCAAAATATGGCAGATTTAGAAAAAAAAATCCCCTTTTTACCTGTAATACATTATACTTGCTGAAATTTGTATCTTTTCTCTTTAACCAGTGTTGATTACTGTTAATTACTTCTCTTTACCATGAAAAATAGAAGTTCTAATCAATTCAAACCTTTACTGTCTCAAAGATCATATCAGCTAATGTGACAGTGATCTCTGGCTCTTCAGAGAAAGAGGCTCTCAGCAGGATCTCGAGGCATCCTGTTATAGTTCAGGGTAATTAATGTTTTCCTGTTACTGCTGTGCTATGGACCAGAGTAGGCTTGATTAAAACCTTCTGCTATGGACTGCAAAGCTGGATTTTTACCTAAGTATGTGGATGAACCACAAGTGTTTTTTCATGTCAGTTTTCATTGCTAATTTCTGGCATGTAAATAGGATAAAAGTCTATCTTCCTGTCAAGTATAGTTTGAGAACTGTGTTAAAATTCTATTATGAGGTAAATGCAAAAATAGCCGTATTTACATAGTGGACTTTGAATCAGAGCTTACAAGAATTGTATGACTTGCTAATCGCTCCTGTAAAATGAATACAAAAAATGTTAAAAATACAGTCAATTCAGAGAGTGACATCCCAGGTAAACCATTAAAAACTTTAATCTTTTCATCTTCCCAAAAATCACCTTCTCAACTCCTGAATTTCCTCGGTGTCTTTCTTAAAAACTTGATTATACATCCAGTTTCTGGTCTTCGTCAGTGCAAAATTTGAATTTGCTTTGATTTGAGGTTCAGTCCTTCCCGGAGTGAAACCAAAAAGGCAGGATATACATGCATGCCATTATAATGTAAAATACGAAAGTAGAAAAGAGCCAAAATTGCCTTAGCATTTCTCTGTAGCTTTAGATACAGCTTTAGCAGTTAATTGAGCCTACAGTGGCTCTCTTTCATCTACAGAACTTTAAGGTGTGTGGTGTGCCTTGTTTCTACCTTCACACGCTTCTGTGGGTGAATTGCAAGAACTTTCTACCTTTAAAACACATTTTTTTAATGCAGTGTAAGCCCAAAGCAAACAACATTTGGCTCTTTTTGAGGAAGCTGCTGCAGAGAGGAGACAGGACACTCCCATGGGGATCAGCTTGGCCAGCACTTGCCTTTAACACTGAGGCCCCAGGTGCTGCTGCCATGGCCAGTGACTCCTGCATGGGAATGGTGCTGGGCACAGCTCAAGCTGCAAAATCTGAGTGAGTCTCGTGGGAAAGAGGTTGGGAAAAACCCAAAGCCCCCAAACTGGCAGGAGACAAATTACAGATAATGTGTACAGCTGCCAGGCCCTCACAAGCTGGACTCCAGACAAGTTGGAACTTGCCACTGAACAACTGGAAATAGGAAAAACTGTATTTTTCAAATGAATGAGATAAGATTAATGTTTATCTGAAAATTGGGAAGAAAATAGCATTATTTGTTTTGCTAGCTTAGTCTATCCTATTACAGTATTTGCATTTTCTCATGTTCTGATGCTTGTGGTTTTCTCCAAGGACATAAAAGTCTGCTGCAGAAACTGAGGCAACAGGAGAAGAAAGATAATATTGGAAAGAAGTGCATCTCACCATCTGTCCACTGTGGTTTTTTCCTACACATCATGTAGAAGCAGAGTCCAGTTTTGGACACTTTGATCCTGAAAGGTTCAGAGTTCTAATTCAAAGTTATCTTTGTCTACAGAAAAATTGCAGCTGCTCTGCTAAGTGACTAGAGGATCCTGGAGATCATATTCAGTGCAGGAGCTACAACAGTAATTTAACTAGGATGTCACTCCTGTTGTACAAAAGAGTGAACGAGAGCCAAAGCAAACTAGTTCCTAAGATCACAATTTAAATGGAGAGAAACAACCAGAAAGGCTTCTGTTATCCAGGAACATCGGGTTCATTTTCTCCCTCACATAGCATATGCACCATTTTTACTTCTCTTGCTACAGATGACACCCCAGGTTACTTTCCTTATGCTGCTGCATGGCACTGCTCTGGAGGAACCCATCCCAAGTAGGATCAATCTGGATAATCAGCTACAAACCATTTTTGTAATAAAACTTCTCCACTTTGGAAGTTTGCACTTTACATTATCCTTTTTTGTCCCCACAAAGTCAATAGTTCTGATTTTCTAAAAGATGAAAATGAAGTGTCCATTATACCAGAGAAATGTCAATGCTTCTACTGTGTGCTGTTATGATATTGCTGTAATTGTCTGCCCACTACCAGTGAGCTCTTTCATTTGGGCCCCGGAACTCTATAAACAGCCTTCCAAACAAAGAGAAGTTCCTGTGTCCCAGCCACACTCTACATCCTGGTCTGCACTAAAAATGATGAATAATGCTCAGCAGCCACTCCCCAACCCTTTCTCTTTCAGCCAGTTCTAAATGTAACATCACACAGGATGAGGAAAGTTTATAGTTGCTGAAACAGCATAGACTTAGTTTCAGTCTTTCTCATGCCAATTTGCTAAAGAAGTTCAAGAGACAGTGTTTGCCTTAATTTAACAGGTCCTTGAAATTCTCTGTGAAGAGTAAGAGAGAGCTCCCATCACTTTTGTAGCGGCTGATCATTTAAGAAATACAGCACTGGTACCAGTCCAGCAAAGCCTTTAAGCCTATATCTATTTCTAAGTTCTGTGTAGACGTAAAGTAAGTTTCTTGTATGAATCTGTAAAGCAAGATGGAAAAAAAGATCATCTACATGGGCAATTCATCTGTTGAGTAGAAGTGAGCACATGTAAGTAGATCTAAGTGACAGAAAAGAGGACAATCTAGAGACAGAGAAGTGCTTGCATTACCATAGCAACAGCAGAAGAGCAATTATGTGAAACACCATAGATAGGAAAAAAAATTACTTATTTTTACCTGGAATCTCATATCTAATGGCATATTTTCTTTAGCTCCAGATATTACACACAGTGTGTGAATCTCTCCCTTTCCCACACCAATTCAATCATAGAAATGCTTGGGTTGGAAAGACCCCGAAGATCATCCAGTTCCACCCCCTTGCCATAGGCAGGGACATCTACCAGCCCACAAACATCCCTCCAGGAAAAAAACCCAGGATGCCTAAGTATTATCTTCCTGGACTGGCATTAGGGGGCAGGTTATGGCCACACAAGCCATCAATGACTTAAAATCATTGAGGAGGACAATTTTCTTTAGTAACGTCAAGTGGGTTTATGCTGGAATGGAATAGCTATGAAACAGTTTAATAAAATGATTTTTGCAATAGCAAAGGTCTCAACTCGTCTTCAAAACCTATTTAACTGGAAAGAGCCTTTTATAGCCACGTAGACTCCAACACATCA
Organism: Falcunculus frontatus; assembly: GCA_013398115.1. Taxonomy (NCBI): domain Eukaryota; kingdom Metazoa; phylum Chordata; class Aves; order Passeriformes; genus Falcunculus; species Falcunculus frontatus. The sequence continues at coordinate 302,908 of VZRV01006478.1, read as the reverse complement.
CCAAAATTGCTGATAACTGCTGGTTTGAGCATGAAAAATGATCCTGTTATAATGCCATAAATCAATATATCTTCTTGTACTAGAACAGAGTCCACTGTTAGTGGCACTGGGGGAATGGTGCTTCCTGGGTGGAATTAGAACGGGGAGGGGAAAATGTTGCCTGTCAGCATCTCCAAACAGCACCTGTGTAGCACTGCAGAGAGAGAGAAGGAACAACAGCACATCTTCCTGCCCCTCTGCATTCATTTTTGTCATTCAACCAACCCTCCAGCACGCTGACCTACATCTATTACTGCCTTTCCTGGTTAAGGAGAAAAAACTTCCAAGCCTTCGAATAACAATTCATGATGTCTGCATTCGCTTTAAGTGGAAAATATTACAAACTCTAACCTGTTTAAAGCATTCAAACAATTATTATCCACTTCCATCACTCTTTCCATATTTTGTTTTATATTTCTTGCCAAAACAGAACCTGTTATGTAAGTCTTTATGCCTCATTTTGCACGGTCCTTCAAATACATTTCTATTAATTGATTTTTCTCTGCCTTCCAAATTTAGCTCATGCAGGCTTTTTTTTTTTTTAGCCCAAAATTTTTGCAGTCTGCTGGTTTTGAATTAGTTTTTATTTAACATTTCCAGGTCGTCCATTTGGCAATAACATGCCTTTTTGAAGAAGAGCCGGGAAAACAGGCTCTCCCCAGGGAGCAGCGAGGGACAGAGCAGGAAATGCTGCAGCGTTTGCAATGCCCAGGCAGCAGCTTCTGCCCAGCTGCAGTCAGGCTCTGCTTCCTCTGCCAGCCTTTCCAGTCAGTGCCAGTCCCACAGAACTACAGCTCTTTCCATCTGCAGTGCCTGTTTTCAGCCCTTTGGGGCAAACAGCAAGTGCTCTAAGAAAAAAGGATGTTAATTAGCAATAAGCCTGGGTGGACAGAGCTGAGGAGAAAGGAAAGAGTCACCAGTACAAGTGTTTGGGGTTCAGGTTATGTAATTACGGCAATGGAAAGCTTCATTGTGAAATTACATAAGGTTATATATCGTAAGTTTATAGAAAAGGAGAGAGTGTGTGGTTCAAGACTGGACTGCTTCTGGCAGTGTTCTGGGCCCTGAGAAATATCTAAGGGAGTATGCCTCGGGCTGACACTGTCAGCACATTCTTTCTCAAAGACTCATCCCACTTCTGCAAGGCTGGAAATCAGGTAGCTGATTTCAAAGAAAATAAAATATTTTGTGACTACCTCTTTGCACAGGAGTCTGAGACTGTACAATGAAGAGATAAATGACCTTGTGACAACCCCTTCAACTTTGTGAGTATCCTGAGAAACTTCTTTCCTTATCACAGCAAGAATGGGAAGATATCTTACAATCTATTGAGTTAGAGGGGCAGAGGTATCCACCACTGATATTTCTGCACCGTTTGGAGCTAGGACTGTGGAGATAATACATCCTGAGTCAGCCTAGATTGTGATCTGGATTAGAGAGTCTCATTTTCAGCAGAGTACTTAAGCAAACACGTGTTCACTGAAGTGTTGCCATGGTCAGCACGATGGTCTTGCCCTTGGCCGTGTGTTGCTGAGCAGCTCTGTGGCAATGACACACAAGCCAACATTTCCTCTCTGCTCTCATTCATTTCTGTAGATCCTGTCGTGCACCATGAAAAAGAGCAACGTGCCTCAGGCAAGATTTGTTTCCCAGTCTCTTGTAGGAAAAGTAGTTGTCTCCTGATAAGGGGGAAGTCACAAGTCACTGTCCAGACCTGAATAATTAATTTTGCCTCCTCCCGAGAGACTGGACAGGCTGCTGTGGAATTCTGGTGGAATTCAGACTCTGAGTTCAGACCATGGCAGCCTCTCTACCCTTTAGTCCTGGTTTAAAGTACCATTCAAGACAGAGGTGAGATTTTGTTTAAGAATGGAAAAGGTTCAGGAATTAGGGTTTGAACACAATCCTACAGTAATCCCACAGCTGAGTTACTCTGTAACTGGTTTGCTGAACTAAGGCATCAAAAAAGTTGTCTTCTTTTTCCTTGCTAATCATACTTAAACCTTCTCAAACTGATTTGTGGTCATTCCCATAACATCATTAAAACATTCTGCCTTTCTTTACAAATAAGTAGATGTTTCTACTGGGTTTCACCATTCATTGTCATCTTTGCTCGGACATTTTCCTTCTGACAGCCTCTACTGATTTCAGTATTTATCCCATCCCCTGCTACAGGTGACAACTGAGAGAAATGAAAATACCGTAGACTGCGAAGCACCTAAAGGCTTAATTTTTTACACCATCAGATTTCTGCTAACTTCTGAAGAACAAATCCTGCCCCTTGGTAACACATCACCAGCTCTCTGTGTTAGAGAACAAGCACGGAACGAGGTTGTCAGATGGTGGAAGGGTTAAACCAGGTTAAAGAAGATTGCTCTGTCACTGGGGATGATTCTATCTGTGACAACCAAACACTTTGCAGAGGCTTCATTCTGCAATCACAGCAAATTTTTCAGGCTCCTCCTGATGCCTGAGATCAGCATCTTTCCCAGTGTGAAATCAGAGCAGATCCCGTTGTTCCTCCACACCAGCCACTGCTGCAGCACATCCCACACCTCCTTTTCAAGGACACAGATTTCCTCTTGCTGGTGTTTCACATCCGTGAACCTTTCTGAGAGTTTTGCTGAGTCCCCCCCTTACATTCCCCCGGGGTGAGCGTGAGGCTGAGCCCCACAGGGGAGGCCATCCTTGTGTTCCCTCTGTGTGGGGAAGCACAAACTGCTCTCAAGGTCTCTGTACTGCTGAGAGACACAAAGTTTATTGCTGTAACTCTTCTGCCTTTTCAGGCCTTTATCTCCTGGGATAGTTCATATGTGGTGATTTGATGTCACATTTACATAACACAAAATCCAATAAAGGACTACACATAAAAGAAGGCTGGGTTTTTCAATGTAATGTATGTAATACAAAGAATATTCGCTAGATAAAAAGAATAAAAGCATAAACCCCCAGCATAAAACAAACCAACCAAACAAAAAACCCAACAAAACCAACCAAGCAAGCAAAAAAACCCAACAAAAACCCCCAAAAGAAAAACAAACAAACAAAAAAAACCCAAACCAAACCAAAAAAGCCAACAATGAAACCCAAACAAACAAAAAATTCCTTTAACAAATGAACCCTGAAGAAGTAGTGCAGGCTGACGACTTCAGTGATTATCAGAATGTGGGAACACCTCACATCACCAGGAAAGTATCACGACATAAATGACAAGATCTATATTTTAACAGAGCCATACTCACAATATTTTATTGTGTCCTGATGCAGAAGAAATATTTTGTACTCCAGCTCCCTACCTGACCAGGAACTGCAGCACTTCATGAGCTGAAAAGCAGCATCTACCTGGAGTTGTGGATACAAATGTATGCACAGTGGAGATTTAAGGATAGAAACTATTCCATTGAGGACAGCCAACAGGTTCCTCATGGCCACAAGAAAAACCAGATCATTTCCTACAGTATCAAAGCAACCTTGAACAGAACAGTAAACCCAGCTGCATTTTCAAACCACCTGCAGGCAGCAGGGAGAGGACAAGAGTCAAGAAGAAAAAAAAATCCTGAAAATTATAATAGAAATACATTTTAGTATAATTCAGAACTATAATGAGATTGTGAATTAAGATCTGCATAAACATATGGACATTTTCCCAGAGTAAATAATCATCTTTCCATTTCATTCACAGAAAGGAATATATATTTGGGCAGGAAATCATTAGGAATAATTAATTTATATGAACAGATATTGTAATTTTTCTAATTTGGCTTTATAGCATTACCCACTCCAAACAAATTAAAATGTTCAATTGCAGCTGCAATAATAATTTCTGGAAAGTACAACATTAAAATATTCACAAGGTCAAGGGAATTAGAGACACCTGAATGAGGCAGTGAAGGTTTAAAGTACTCCTGGAGCTGGGAAGTCACACACACAGACACAGATATCCTACCTCGAGATGCCCAGGGACTGTTTTGCTAAGAAGCAGCTTGAGCTGCCATTACAAGCACTGCTGAAGTCACAGCAAATTCAAAAGTGAATTTGATTTTCTTTTCTCAAGTGACACCATGTAGCTCTGGGATAAATTACTTTCAGATGCTTTAAATGTAATTTAAAACATACCACTTACAATCAGGAAAACATTATTGTTTATGAATGTTTCATAATGATACTATGGAAAAATCCATCTTTGCTCGGATGATGGCAAAAAAAGAAAGACCGAAAAAAAGCTTTGGAATGATACTACTTGGCAGGTTACTCCCATTAAGTCGGGGGACTGCAATCACTGCTTTTATTTATACCCAGCAGTACAGATAGGAAAATGACACCAACTTAAAATACCTAACAACTCCAAAAATTATTCTAATTGTTTTTTAAAAAATATTGATAATTAAAACTTACTCCCAAAAATGGATCAAAAATAATTTACATATCTACAAAACCTTGCAGGAGCTGGGAATATAGAAAGAAGCAACATTTAAAGAAATTAGACTTATAAATTTTGTAGCATTGTGTTCACCTCAGTGGAGGTACCAATAGCACAGATTAGTAATTGATGATGATTTAAATTTATTTCCAGCCAACATGATGAAATGGCAGAGGAGGAGGTTGTGACCTGTGCTACCAGCCCGGCTGTGCGAGGACTCCACAGGAGTCAGGGCAGGATTTGTAGGGTTTAACCCCAAAAGCTCCCACCCTGAGCCCAGCTCAGCGTGGCCATGGAGCCACATCTGTCCCCAGAGAGAGCAGGGAGCAGGAGGGGAAGGGGATGGAGCATTCCCCGGGCAGGGGAGCCCCGGGCTCAGGGGGACACCAGCCCAGAGGAGGAGCCGAGGCTGTGGCAGGGGGATAATGAGGCTCTGGATCAAATCCCACAGCTACAGCCTGTTTATCCTAAAGGAGCACTGGTAGCAGTGCCAAGGAGAAAAATGGCCCAGAGCACTTATCCTCAGCTCTTTACGGGACAATGCAGGAAACCCATCTGATTAAAGAGGCAGCTCTGTATTTTATTGCTCTTGATTTCTTTCCTATTCATGCATCTCTGGATAAATTCAATCAATTCTCCAATACCATCAGAACAACCCCAGGAACATTAGAGAGCTAAAGTGATGATGTGATCCAGCAGTGTGATGGAGCAGAGATAAAGCTTCAGCAGCCACAGCGCTCGCTGATAAAGACTGAGTATAAACATCCCCTTCCCAGCCTGGAGGAGGAGGAGCACTGATGTTTCTGTTTATGAAATTAATAGGCCCAGGAAGTGCAGCAAGCTGAGACATCGGGCTGTTAGCAGGAGCCCTGCTGGCACCCACTTAGGGAAAAAACACCAAAGCTGTGACAGCAAATCAGGTTGAGGAGTTGCGGGGTTTTGCTTTGGGTTTTTTGAAGAAGTACATAGAGACGTCAGCTCTATTTCAATGACTGCTTCCTCCACATCTGAAAATAACACACAGCTCTCTGTGGCTGTGGCCAGTCAACAGCTCAGGCCAAACACCCAGCAGATGTAGGTGACACCTGGGGACAATGGAGGACCTGGCTGGAAGCAGCTTGGTGGCAAAGGGCGGACAGTTGGCTACGTGGATAAGAAATCACTTGATATTTAAAAAATTGTCACATTCATATACATTTTATGGGTCTTGCTGAGGTTATCTCTTTATTAATGGTTTTTTTACAGTAGTTACCAGAATTTGGGGTAACTGCTTCATGGCAAAGTATCAAAAAAAAAAAAATTAATACACAGAACTGGTCACCAGATGTCACTGTCTTGTCATTTCAACATGGCCAAAATGACACAAATCCATCAGCAGAAAAGAAAATCATATATACAAACAAGAGGTAAGAGAAAATCCAGAATATGAAGAAATAGTCTCCTTGTTAATCAGCAGAACTGGAAGAACAAGATGTCCTTGTTTACTTTGTAACACGTTTGTCACCCCTGTTGTAATCCCTGATTTATCACATTGATTCCCCGAGGGCTCTCCCCAGCACTGGTACCTGTCACTGATTACCCTGCAGCTGGAGAAACTTAGGACGAGCAGCGACTCTGTGAAAAGATGCTCCCAAAGAAACCAGGCAGGTCTGTACACTCAGGATTACAGTAACCAGCCAGACTGCCTGAGGAGCTTCTTCCATTGCACATCTTTTAGGAAAATTCCAGTTTTGTGGACATATCTATCTGCCATAGATAGATTTCTACCTGTTCACCTATAGATGTAAGATAACAGCACTGTCTTCCAGAATAAGGTCGACATTTTATGGACGTGGAACATTCTCATGAATAAAAGTAGCCTATTCTTCCATAAAGTGGCTACGTTACAATAAACTGCTGAAAATCTCCATGTAAAAACTGCATCTTGCAGCCTGGTGCACCTGAGAGCTATCTAATTACAAATATTCAAACCATGAGAGGCGTCATACCCAGAGAATGAATAATGCAATGGCTCTGCATATGTGCTGCGAAAAGGGTGAAACAAAAGCCTCCAAAACTCATCCTGATGCACGGCAGCACGAGCAGCACGATGTGAGAGGCAGCTCAGCCCTGAATGAACTCACAAGCCATGTGCATTTCCCCACAAGGCAGGGACAGCAGGGTCAGTCAGTCCCTGGGAATGTTCTGCTCTCACTCCTTCGCTCAGGGAAGTTGTTACTCTGAGGGAACCTCCTGAAGCGAACCTGAGACCTGAGAGTTTGGGAGCTCCCAGCTTGGCTTAGCTCAAGGTCAGAGGCACTCAGGGATGCCAGAGGTGGTGCTGGGGCTGCTGCCTTTCTCCACTTTCAGCTGCTTTGACCCCTGCTTGGGCTGGCACTTACTGAAGTGACAGATGTGTAATTGTGTAATTAACACAGAGACAGATCACCTTAGATATTCAGTATGAGCTTGTCTGCCTTGGCCTTCCTTTTTTCCCTTCCTCTCCATCTAGACTAATCTACGCCTTCTCATTCCAAAGAAAAAACTGGTGCTGGATCAAGATAAATTTGATACTTTTTTGTCCAGTGCAGATATTTCTTATACTGGACTGGTATGATATCACCACCACAAATTTTGGATTTGATCATAGAATACCAGGACAAAAGAAAGTAAAATTCTCCTGCTTATTGTTTAAATTTTTGCCTGAGTGAGAATTACAGCATCAAGAATACTTTGGAGTTAGATATTACAAGTTAAAATAGCTAAGGGCTGTTAATGTTGGTGCTGTAAGCTTTCCTGTTGATACCTGTGTGCAATGTTTGTTGGCATCGACAAACAGCTGCAGGCTCAGTCTTCCTGTGAGGACAGGCAATAGTCACGTACTTCTGTAAAGGTACTGCTTGGTACCACAATTCAGAGAAGCTGCGAGTGACTCAGAGTAGAAGACTTTGAAAAGACTGAGAAGTAGCTTAGACTACATTAATTTGAGTTCTTATTCTGGAACAAAGTATTCTGGCTTGTAACTGTTACAGAAACACATGCAATTATTGGGAGTTTTTTTCATGGCAATTTTACTTCCATTAAAGCTCTGGAAAACCCATCAATATTTGTCAAATGAAAAAGGCTAAAACGATAGAGAAAAATGTATTGAGCAATTGTATAAATTGAGAGGGAAAAAAGCTACCAAGCTTTCCTGATTAAAATTTTCAGTCAGATCTCGATTTCAATCAAGTTACAACCCCAGCATGATAAGCATTGTTCAATAATATAGCAAGTGACAGCTCCTGTCCCAAAGAGATCAGCTTATTAATATCATTTGATTTATAAGATGCAGTAATTATATTATGCATGAAACTTGCCCCTAATGATGCCAAGAGCTATACGTTGATCTCTAAAATGGAATTCTGTGCTAGTATTTAGTTACACATTCTCTGATGAATGCATTTGCAATCTATGGATACTCATGGTGTAGGACTAAAAATAATTTCAGATGACCTAACTTATTTTTTGACAAAAAGCAAACGGATTTGTTTGTCTATTTATTTGTTTGTTTATTTAAACAAACTTACTGGGGGTGAAAACCTTATTTCCTGTAGGACCAGGACCAGAAACAGCCAGTATCCGTGGGGTCCTTCGAGTGGTCTTCAGAGTCTGGTGAAATCTGATTGAAAACAACTGAACTGTTGGATTGGATGAACCAGGATCTTAACTAAAGGGTTAAAATGGCTGGAGAAGGGAGGAACTGGGCAGTGTGTGATGATAGAAATGCCACACTGCTCTCCCACTCAGAATCATAAAGAGAACTGCACTATGTTTTCATTTAAAAAACCTCCTGCTTTAGTGAAAAATAAACCGTACGAGGAAGGGCGGGTGGAGCACGTGAATTCTGGTATCACTTAGAAGCACTTCTGAAGAACAGGGGCTAAAATGTCATAATACTGTCTTTCACATCATTAAACATCCTAAGAATTCAATCAACATACTCCTTGCAATTACATAATTAAAACCCAGAATAAAATAGCATAATTGCTGTTTTATGGTCATCATTATATAATGAGTGGTTTTATGGCAATCTCGGCTAAATCTGGATTTGGGTAATTTTAAAAAGTTGTTGATTTCCACAGTACCATTCACAATTTTGATTCAGAATTCTTCAAAATAAAGAGGAATTCTGTCAAAGATGTTGTTTGTGGTTTCTTCTTCTAAAAAGATTTGAGAGGGATTTTCCTTTTGAAAGGGTTCAATAAAAGCCTAAAAACTCAAAAACTGTAGAGAGGAAATTTTTTTAGAGGCATAAACAGCCAGCTTCAAGCTGATTAATAGAAATGCTCAGCTCAAAGTGATTCTTAACGAAGATGATAAGCCCCAGAAAACAACCATTTATGGGCAATATATAACTTAACTTAAAATGGCAGCTCAATCACAGAGCCTCTGCCTCCCACACACCACATTCTGTGCTGTGCATCTTGAGATCTGAAGAATGGAAAACACAGCCTGAGGAAGAGAAGGGGAAAAAAAAACCTAAAAAGAAATACATCTTTGTGTGTGTGTGTATTGTGCCTCAAATATTGGTTCGGTTTGAGAAGCTTTCTGTCCTCGAGCTGCCTCAGCCACGTCCCTGGGAGATGCTCTGCAGCTCAGCCTCTGTCTCTCTCAGTTTCCTCTCATCCCTGAGCTTCACCCGGCCAGCCCTGGGAAGGTGCTGGAGCACGGGGAAGCTCGTGGCAGCTCCACCTCGCTCCTGTGCCGTGGGAGTTGCTGTGGGCCCTGTCAGTCCCTGCAGTTTTAGCTCTGTTTTGTTTAACACGACACCGAGGGCTCCGAGACGAATGGCAGCAGTCGAGCAACGCGTACAAATCCCTACCCCAGCCCCTGTGGGCATCCCAACAGAAACCAAACCACTTTGTGTTACACCCCACACAGCCACGGTGGCACAAACACCCACATCTGACCAGCAATCTGTCTGCACTTGCTGCTTGTGTAGATGAACCAGAGCTAAGAAAACAAATTATTGCAAGCACGCACAGCACCAAGGTTGGTGTCTCACTGCAGGCTGAGAAAGTGGGAAAATTTTGGAGAGGGCAGCTTACAGAGCTTTTATCAGTTCCCAGACTAGGTGGGACTGGCTACATATAGATATATCTACATAAGTCAGACCTTTAACTAATGTGCAAATGTATTTTTGGATCATCTCTTTCATTGTCACTTACCAAAAAAATCATAAGCTAAGGCTGCATGAAAAGCTCATCTGTTCTCATTTCACATACCACAGAATATTCCAATGTCAGTGTTTGCATTTTCCTTGCCAAGGAGAACAAAATTACAAAACTATGCAAGGGTGTACATTACAGAACATGTTACTAATGGAAGCTGAAAGCTGAACTCTCGAGGAGTATTTAAAATATTGTAGAATATTCAGCACTGAGAGTGGCATGAATGATTTGAAATATTTCTCAGATTTGTTGATAACAAAATAATAATTACAGAAAGCAGTTTCCTACACATACTCCAGTGAGATAGGTAGGTTACAGTTTAAGCTGAGTCCTCCTTTCACAGGGAGCAGCTGTGTATGGATCTGTGAATACAAGCTTCTCATCACATTTTCATGTTCCTTTTCTGGACTATGAACACTGTCTTAATTTATGCTGAAACAATCTGCTGGAACCACTCATTCATCTCGTTTTTCAGGTCCATAAACATTTGCTCCTCCTCCAGATTTGATATTCCGGTTTTTGTTTTCTTTCCTGCCTGCACATGAGGTAGAAACAAAGATATTTGCGTAGTAAGCAGCAAGAGATTCCTTCAGGAAGGTTATCATTCAGTGTCTTTATGTGAGTCTCTTCAAATGTGAACACACTGGTGTGTGTTTCCACAAATCTCCCTACCTTTTCTAGAATTTAATAGCTTACTTTTGAAGCAGAGGCACTCCACATAGTGGGAGCCAAAAAGTACATTAGTGAATTCATCTAAGGGAAGTGTGCTGTTAAATAATATGTAGACTAATTAATGTAAATGCCATGGTGAGAACATGCTGACATTGTTGAAGTTAATGATCCAGCTGCATTATCTTTTCCAACACTGAAATGTTGAGAAAACCCAAGAAACTTGGTTTTCTGCATTCTGGCACAGTATTTTCACTGGCATCTTGCAGAGACAGCTCAACAGCCTTTCTGTACTTCAGTAAAGACCACTGTGTGATTTTATCATGGAATCTGGGACAAAAGGTTAGCTTTACCTACAGCCTTGAGCAAATTTTAGCATTTATTTGATAAGTCAGAGGTGGGGAGGCCTGACCCGTTTCCATGCCTCCATCCTCTCACATGAATATTATACTATTATACCCATGCATAGAAACAATATTAATGCACAGCATTATGCAGAAAGACAGCCTTTTTGCCAGACCTGGACCATGCAAAAACCATCTGTCTGCTTTTCACCTATGAATATTCTGATATTCTGTAGCTGGAACACCACTGACAGGTCTAATGAAGATGGGCGGGGTAGAAGGGTAGGCACATGGACTAAAGTGGTTCTTTTTTTTATATCAGCAGGGGCAAAAAGCACCCATCCTGCCTGCTAGGCAAAATAAGGAGATGCTCTTCAAAGTTTACTAAGGAGCTGCTCTGTGGAATAATTGCTTGCCATTTCTGTATAATTGGGTTTTGACTGAAACTGCTCTTCAGACAGAGGTATGAGATCTGAAGCACGGGCACTTCTCACCCTCTTGTCTGCGTGTATGGCAATGAAGGAGGCTTGTGAAAAGTCAGAAATCCACATCAGCAGCACACAATGCTCTCAAAGAAAATGAATAAAAGAACATGGTGCCCTAAATGGCCTAAAGACCAGCACAGTCAGTGATGAGTTTTGGTTCATTTCATCAGGAGCATTTTTGCTGCTAATTTTCATGGTCCAGAAGGAAGGGCAGCTCTTTACAAGCATCAGAAAATCACAATGAAAACAGTGCAACATCATGGGCTCAGTTCATATTGCACGAGTCAGGAATCACTGACGTCTGATTTCAGCAGGGCTGAAACAACCCTGACTCACAAATGCATTTAGCCACCAAAGGGCTTTTTTCACTGTGAGAATGAAGCTCATGTGTTCCAGTCCCTGTCTCAAGCAGTGCTGCCGTAGATTCCTTTTCTACCTAAGTGTGATTCATTTTACAGTTTTAATATTTCCTTTCAGCTACAAGTCCTGCACTGGGACTGCTACTTAGAAAGGATAAAAATGGCAAGCGCTGTTGGCCATCTTGCCTAAAGCCAGAGTTTCTTTGAAATCACAGCAACACAGATTACACTGGCCAAGGAAGAGATATGATAAGGCCCCAGGCAGACAGACAGACAGACCTTTGCCTCTCCATGGCCTTTTCTATGACCAGACAATTACTTTGAAGATTATACTCTGGGGAGAGATTTTCTGGCGTTTCAGATATGCTCTAAATTCCAAAATAAATGTACAGATTCTAAAAAAGTGCTCAGTGATGGAAAAATACCAAATAGGAGATAAGGCACTACAATAAAATCACATTTTATGAGAAAATGGAATCTTTTAATTGTTCTGTTTTTTCCTTTCCTGCAACTTGTGGTTTTATTGACAGTGAGTGGCTGTCAAACAGGAACAGGTTTATTTGTGAGTGACCTTCTTGGACAGCCCTTCTTTTGATGCTGAAAAACACTGTCAGAAATGGGGGCACCTTACAGCGTGCAATGCAGCCTTTCAGCACAGAGTGGCCGGTTTCACAAAGATAGCAGCTCCAGAGTTTCTGGCCAAGAAACCCCTTACCAATATTTGCAAGGGATGGTGTGCCACGCCAGCTGCCCATGGGCTGGCTGGAATTTTACATAGGGCATCACATCCAGGAACTCTTGTGATACATCAGAGTAATTCGGTAAAGGAAAGTGATTTTACGTGACCTGGAGTATAAAGCCCAGCTGCTGCAGGGGTTTGGGAATCTGCCACATTCAGGATGATGTATCTGCAGATAGGATTTATATTTATGCATCTTTTTAGCTGAAAGGTTAAAAAGTAAAAAAGGAAAAACTTTTTATGCGCTAAACAAGTCAGCTAGACATAGGCATTATGCATATGAGCAGATGATAAATGGTAAATATATTTACCCTAGGGAATGCTCTACATAACAAAGCAAACACATGCCCTACTCTCCATTTCACGTAACTCTCACAAAGTAAGAGGAAAAACCACCACATTTCTCCTTCTGAGGCCATTGGCGGGGTTTCCAGTTGATCTACACTGTTAGGTACATGTTTATTATCTTTTTTCTCTGCAGAATATGTTGTATGAAAGATTAAATAGCAACATGTGCACACAATAACACCAGGGAAAGACAAGGGGGAGGGGCAGACATTAGTTATAGACTGGCTCAAAAGTTCACTGGAACCAAGAGAAAAACACCACTTACTCTTGGATAGCTTCCACTGGAGCCCATGAAATTGTAGAAAACCCACACAGGGAAAAAAACCCATGGTGAATGTAAGCACACAAGGAATTCCTTGTGTCAGCATGGTAGGTAGCACATCCTCAGCCTGCTCACACTGCAGGTGAAATATGTTGGCTTAAATTTAAATTTTTCTCCTATGAAGAAATGAAACAACTTGCCCAAAGGAATTTTAAGCCGCTCCAAGGCCAAAGTCTACATAATTTCAGCACTGTAGGTTTCATGTAAGAAGTTTGAGTCCTGTCCAAACTCTCAGTTCACAGTTACCTACAGAAACCCAATCAATTGTGGGTCTCACTGAAACGACATCCCAATTCTTAGCTACCAAACCATCCTCCTTCTCTGAAGGCCACTGAAAATTCTTTCCGGTGGAATGAACAGAGGATTCAGAAGACCAGAAAGTTTTTATTTCGATTTGAAGTCTGCAAGAAAAGTTATAAAATGACAGTTCTATTTTAAAGCTAATCACAGCTTTGATGCTCCTCATCGAGTGCATGTACAAAGAACCTTTGGTTGACTACACAGCAGCTAATTTGAGGATACCAACATATCATAGTATTTCTCCAAGGATTTTTTAAACTGACCCTTTATTGCCTCTTTTTATCTCTTAAAAGCTAATGTCACTACAGCCCTGGCAGCGTGTCACTGTGTAAAGCTTCCAGCACTCAGTAGCCTTTGGAAGAGCATTCCCATGGTAACACTTCAAATCCTGATGGCTACATCATTTCAGCACAATAAGCTTAATATCAGATGCTTGAGCCATCTGTCCAGCTCCTCAATTAACATAGTTAGCTGCTGAAACTTCAGCAATTACAGATGTTATTGAAATCACACTGCAATCAAGGAACAAATCCACAACACAGAAGCAGGACAAAGGAAAACTTAAAGCCAGATTCGAACAGAGCTAGTATGGGTGAAAAGAGAAGGAGAGCTACTTCATCCAGAATTAAATGCAATTAGAACTTAATCTGGCCTGTAATATCTGCCTCAAGTCCTCGTTTGGACTGTGAAGCAGTTGGAATCCTGTTCTCATTACTGTAAATGACTGCAGTGCAAGGAAACAGAAAACCAAGCTCAGCACTTGTGTCCTCTATAAATAAACTTGAGAAACACCTTGGGACTGAGATGAAAGCAGAGCAGCCCAAGGCTAGGCCATGAGAAGGAAGATGCCCTTTTCTGCTGGCTTTGGACTTGAGGTAAGTACCGTGCAGTCATCTGGAAATATCAGAAACCTGGTAGATAAAAGTGCAGTGAGCACAACCAAACCCTGTGATCTGTGGATATGGAGCGCAAATCACGGGGTTAAAGCAGGTGAACAGGGGCCCTGCAGGGACAGCAAACAGTACAGGGTATCTCAGGGAGAGACCAAAGGTGGCACCACATGGTCTGTGAGGGACAGCAGCTGCAGGGAAGCTCAGGCACAGAAGGCAGGAGAGGAGCTGGTGGGGAAGGGAGGTGCTGAGCTGGCTGCAGCTGGGCACTCGTGGCTTGGGCTCTGCCTGCGGTGCCCGAGCTCTCTGGCTGGTCTCCTGGAGGGCCAGGCTGAGGGGCTCACCTCACCTGCCTGTAAATTCAGAGGTCTTCAGCCAGTTACCTGCACCCCCTCAGCAGTCCTTAGAGAGACATAGACATTTCTAAACCATGGCTTATATGGCACTTTAGACATTTACTGTAGAATAAGACAAATCATTCCCTATTTCTCTCCACGGGCTATAAAAGCACTCTGTACGCTCAGCTCAAGATGTCTGTACAGTGGATATCTAAATTAAGGCAGCAGAGTCCTACCTTGGAGTATTCTGGTGATTGTGGTTAGAATTGTTTTCTTGGTTTACAGGGATCATAGCATTGATGAAACCAATGATGTTTCACACTACAGCTGCAAGATTTGAACTGCTAAGTCCCTGCTAAAGCATTACAAAAAGATGCTCAAGATCTTGCCCTGCCAGAAATGGCAGCCTGTTACCACTCCTGAGCTCAGCACAGCCTTCCTTCTGTTTGCAGCAAGAGAAATTCTGCTCCAAGTTATAAGAGAACTGCATGAAACTGTATGAAAACTGTATCAAACAATAAGTTTATGTCAAAAGACATTATGGTGACACATGTCAGCAAAAGACAAGGTACAAATGAATGCACTTGCAGCAGTTTGTCCCCTCTCAGCAAGCACTGCTGCACAGCGTTTCATCTTTCAGCTCATGCTGGGTTTGATATTTAAGTGTTACTGTCAGCCCTGACTGTTCCAGGTAGTGCTTCTATTTCTCGATTGAATCCATTATGGGAAGCAGTAAAGCCCAGGTGTCTTCCCATACAGCTGTTTGTTTTGCAGTCTCACATTCCCAGAGCCGCCACCTGCATGTGAAGAAAAGTTCACTTTGCATGATCCCCTCCATCAGCCCGGGCTTTTCCCTCAGGTCACTTCTCAGTCTGTCCCCACCACCCTCTGTCTGTCTTGTAGCTCTCTGCGTTGCCTCCACCGGGAACCACAAGCCCATTATTCACTAATTCCTCTTGTGCTTGAGGTACTGTCCGTGAGCCATCCTTCGCACAGAAACTGGAGCCCTGCCAGCCTTCGGCAGCTCCCTGCAGCCAGGTGTCAGCTCCTCCTCTCCCTGCTCGCTTTTCCCCAGCAGGCTCAGTTCCCACCCAGGAGGCAGAGAGATGGTGACAAAAAGGCTCAAACCAGATTCTCCAGGCTGGCGGGCTGTCACCTGCATATTTATCTGTTTATAGCTATTACTCTATTACCTTAAAAAGAGCATATCATGGAGGAAATCCTGTTTCTCCTTAGAGGATGCAGGGGATTTTGAGAGCACACCAAAGCTCCCTTGTGTTCCTTGAAGAGTTGTGCTGCTCTATACTTCTGTGTTTTTGCTGGGGACTATTAAGTCTGCTCATTATTACAAAAGACATTTTTCTAGCTAGAGCTGCTCACAGCACAACATTAATTTTCTCCTCATTTCATATGAATGTATTGATTTGACCGCAGCTACAACCCATGATGTGTTTTGCTGCTATTACATTCAAATACTTGAAATAATATTGCCATGTAAAGCAGAGCTATTAACTGCAGCCTAATATCTACCAGCCAGTGGTGTGTGATAGAAAACCGGGAAACTATCTCAAAGGGAAAACTCAAAACATGTAAATATACTTTAGTCATTCAAATAATTATCATTGTTTTCAATAACATTCAAATGCAACATTCAGATTATGAAGTTAATTCTCCGCACCCACTCATCCATTGGGTTTTTAGTTATTATAAAACGCAGCTATTACAAGGTTCTTTGTACAGCTGAACAGTAAATGAGCCATATGTGCCAGACTGACCTTTTGTCACATTCTATTTATGAACTCAAGCCTTAAAACACTTATATCTAAAATCCATCCCATGTTGATACAAGAGTGTCCACCCTCTTGCAATCAGAGACATATTCCATCTTTTAATCCTGTGTGTCATCAATATTGGGACTCTGCTGTTAAAAAATAAACCCCAACTATTGCAGATCTTGTAGAAGTAACTTGGCTGGAGCCACTCTTCATTTTTGTTGTCTGAAATTGGAATATGGCAGTACCTTTAACTCCTGCCAGCAACGCCAGCCACATGTGTTTTTGTCTGAGAGAAACCATTTGTAATGAAAACCTGAATATGCTTTGGGCTCACCCTCCTGCCCATAGAATCAGCTCTGCCTCTGAGTACTTTCTGTGATTGCATCTTTCCCTGGGAGAAATCTGTGGTGCTCCCCAGGGAGCCAGAAGGCCTGACTTGCTCTCTCCTGCAAATCAGTTATGATTCTCCTGGGTCTGGTGAGGCATAGATGGATGAATAATTAATGCCCTGTCTTTTACATCCAATTATATTTACCAGAGAGTGTTTTTTGCAGCTGGCAGTGGTGGTGGTGTTTGTTTGGAGTTTTTTTGAATATCCAATACATAACTTAAAATCTATTTTCCCTTGCATTTTCTCTGTGTGACAATCACAACACCTACAACTGCAACTAAACTGAAAACAACAAATTGTTAATCCTGTGAAGGTCCATAACAATTCAGGGCCTCAATTTTGAATTTATTTATCAGCAGATTGTTATTAAATCAGACAAACATATGCATACATTAAACACTTCAGTGACCCAGTATAGCCCTAGGAACTAAACCATAAACCAGCACATGCATAAGCTTTATAACTCATTGCCAAATTGTCCACAGGATACCAGAGGGCAGAGTTCTGTTTGAGTCCTCAGTAATTTTGCATTTCAAACTAGCTTGTTTGGTACCATTAAATTGTAGAAATACTTATTTCAATTGGTGTTACTTCATAGTATAAATTCTACTGTTAAAAATTTTTAGGACAGTTTTTAATAGTGCGGTATTTTTGCACAGTTTTGTGACTTAAGATGAAGCCTATTTTTATTTTTAAGTTTACAGAATATTTTGTGAAAGTATTAACTTTAATTTTTAAAGAAGTGAAAGGAAGGTAAAAATTTTCATGATCTTTAAAATTATTAGTTTGCGATTTTTCTGGTTTTAATCCAGTTTTATGATTTGCAGACCGTAATAATAAGCTTAGAACTTTTGGGGTTGCCATTCCTACCCCAATATCTAACTTTTATGGAAACTGGAGAGGCACAGAGACTCCTTCAGTACCGAGCCACGGCCTGAAAAATGATTTTATGCTACTCAAGTGATACAACAGGGTGCAGCAAAAGTGTTATTTTGCATGCTCCTGACTGGCAAATATGGAAACCAACAGCCCACTGAAGATGAGGAAACACTCAGCACATCACCTTCAGGTACCTCCTCATAGGTACTACTCATTGTCTCTTATCTGCCCATCTGATCCTCCTTATCTCTTTCAAAAACCTCCGTATTTGAGCCAAAGGAGGCGGGGGAAAGAAGGACTGAGGAAACCAAAGCCGTTCTGAACACGCTGACACCAGTGGCCCTGTGTGCCAGGACCATCCATCACACTCAGTGCTTGGTGAAGTTGCTGGTGCGGGCAGAACGCAAATCCCGTTCCAGGACAAGAGGTTTGTGAGCACCTCTTTGCCCAGCAGAGACACGGGCCGTAACCACAAGATGAATGAGACCATTCCAAGTGTAATGCTGCTTGTGCTGCACCACATTTGCTGATAAAACCCCCCACGCCTGAAAGCCACAGAGCCTGAGGAAACGTGCTTCAGGAGCTGCCTCAGTGTGAGCTGATTCGTAACAGCGAGCGGTCATGAGGTGAAAATGGCAAGGCAAAAGTTAACACAAGACCAGGCGAAGCTGTTAGGAGCACACAGCTCTCTGCAAAATGACAAATAAGGGTGTCTAAATTCCACTGCAAACCTGAGAGACTGCATGCTGAAAGCAAAGAAATGAGATGAACAAGGGCTCATCTGCATTAGAAAGTTTTACTGCTTTAATTAATCCAAAAACATAATTAAAGCTGTGAAATCTTTCTAGTGTGAATGCAATTTTACTGGTTAAATGAGCAAGCACTTGGAGCTCACTATGGTTCAGATACATCATTTACCCATCTGACTGTACCCTATTTTAATATACCCGGTTTTCTTCCACAGACAGTTCTGGCCACCAATCTAAATTTCACAGAGAAGTTTCATACCACAGAATAGTGCTGAAATCACACAAGTCTTTTAGATGATCAAAGACAAAATAATTCACATTAAAATTTATAACGTTTGCAGTTGTGTTGAAGTCATGTAACTTATAAGGGTCATTTCCTCTCACTCAATATATAAATATTCAGATTTTCTTTCCTGCTGAGCACTGAGGTACTAAACAAAGCAGTGAAAGTCATTTTGAGACTAAAATGACAACTGGCATTCACACAAAAGTGACAGAGCATTTTATATTGCTGGCAAATTTAGCAGAGAATCTTTCAGTTGCTTTGCATTCGCTTTCCAACTGATCTATATCAAATAGATAAAAATGATCCTGGGCCTTCAGCTGACTCTGGCTGCAACTGCTTTTACTTGATGTTGCACAGCAGCTTCCTCGAGTGAAAGCACTCAGAGGAGCCTCAAGGGAACAGCATCAGCCAGGACTCCCAGCTGACATCCAGGAAATAAAGCGGGGTGCCACTCACGTGAGAGCTCAGAGCACCCAGGGGCTGGTGTCAGCCTGGACTTGGTTCAGTGCTGGTGCTGCCAGGGCAGAATGCCCCTGTTACACCACTGTGATCCTGCAGACTCATGGTTAACGGGAAGAAACTGTCAAATAACAGGCAAACTGAGTTTTCCATCTCTGATTAAGACTGGGTGACCTTCCCCCTTGTAGAGCTGAATGCACAATCAGGAGGGTGTTTGGTATCTCTTCCCTCCTGAGCCCCTGTGGCACACGGGGCTCTATTAGATAAGAGCACTCAGCTGTCATGTTCTGCTGTAAAAAAAGCAGTCTCCTGCTACTCAGGTACTGAGCAATATTGATGGATGTCAATCAGTTTCCAGACTGCAGCGTGGCTAAGGGAGATTGTGCTTTTGCATTCGTGTTCACGTGGGAAGATGAAAGCTGCCAGCACTCTGGAAAAATTCATCTGCACTTCACACAGTCTGGGTTTCACACAGTATCACATCAAAATTCCATCCTGGTTTGCTTTCTACCGACGTTAAATTAAGTAGCTTTAAAAAAGTTGTCTCTCTAAATATATCAATATATAGACAAACAGATGAGCACACAGGAGCTTGGATATGCTCTTGAAAATGGAAGGACAAAGCAATTCCTCTGTGAAGAGTCACCCACAATTTGTAATCAATGACACTGTGTGTCACCTTAACTGCTTCATTCCTAGTATTCCTAAGGAAATACACAGATTTTTCATCTAAGAAAACTCTATCAAGGCAGAGGACATTCAGCAGTCTAAGTAAGCTAATTTAAGCAATGAAGGATAAATAATTTCTCATTTCTAACACAATTTTGGAGATTGTTTATGCTGACAATACACACTGAGCTATAATGAGAAGCTTAGAGCTTTTTGTTACAGCACAGCATATTCAGAAATTGAAATTTATAAACAGAATATATTAAGAATCAATGCATGCATGATCACCAACAATCATGCAGGGACAGCAAAACACTATAGATTTAAGTAGCACCTTGACCAGAATCTGCTCGCCCCTCTAAAACAAGGGGGAGAGGTGTGATACAGTTCTCTTTGGAGAACACGGAAATTACAGAAATGTTTAACTGAAACCTATTTAAATTCCTCTCAATACTTATTATTGAGTTACTAGAAGCATGCTTTGAAAAATTCAAATGGATGTTCTGTTTGAAATACAGTTTGTTTTGCAGCAATCTAAATATTTCATTTTGCACTAGGAAAATCAGATATTGCTGAAACATGGTTTTGAAAAAGTTATGTCTCTGCTATTTGACCGTTTATTCCAACTTGATAGAGAAGTTTTCCGTCCAACCCCAGCTCTATCTGGATTCTCTTCAGCCCAGTTTTAATAAACACACTTGGAATGGTGACAAAAATGAAACATACCCAGAGTGACAGTTGTAACTCACCCAGAATTATTTGAGAGTGTAAAAGGATGCTTTTTGTGGTTACAGGCAGATGAATCAAAATAGACAAAAATCTTCCTCAAAATTCAGTCCCCCACCTCCACTGTATTTTTCAGTGTTTCCAAAACCCTTTCCCAAGGTTGGAATAGGTCAAAATCATTATCTTCAATTATTTGATGTGCCTAAAATTGTGATATAGCAAAGCAATTAGGTGTGACTAAAGAGAGAGTCATATTAGTGATACCTCCAGCTCCAGTGGGGGCGTGGGCCAGTGGCTGGAGCTGAGCACTGTGCTCCAGCCCTCACCATGGGCCCAATTACGGTGTCTGCTCATCACCGAGCAGGACTCTACCTCAGCTTCAGTAGGAGCCTCGTTACTCGGAATGAGCAAAGTTAATTGGCATGTGGTTCCACTTGCACAAAATGAAGGTTTTGAAAAGGTCTGTTTTGCACATTACAGCAAAGTCAAGGTCTTTCAAAGGTTTTTGTGACTGTGTAGATGAAAGGACAGACAGAAGGAAAATCCAGCCTGAGAAGCGAGTGCTCAGGGTTTGAGGTTACGCTGTCTCTGACTCAGACTGGTTTCCTCAAACACAGGATCTCCGCATCATCCTCCAATTTTCTTCAATTTGGCACAGATCTGTCTGGTTTTCACCAGAAATCCCATCCTTGAACAGAGAGGCCTCTTTGAATCTAAACTTTCAGAACATATCCATGTTCCCAAGAGAAACTAAAAAGCTCCTAATCAACTTTTAAAGTGAGGAAGGCTGCAAGAAACACTGCAGAAGCGGACAGTGAAGCAGTAAATTAGCACAGGATGATATGAACTCACTTCAGTGATGTGTGGCACTGCCAGAAATCAGCACAAGCTGGTTTAAGGAACATAATCATTAGGATGAACCCTGCACTAAGAATAGCATCTGTGTTTTACACACAGCTGATGCCTCAAATGACAGAAAACCAAACAATAACGTCACTATTGTCTGTGGGGAGTAAACAACAAAATAACACAAGTTTCAAAAACTCAGATACTTTTTCCAAGACCACTGAGAGTGTTTAATTAAATAAAATCACAAAATGGCACTTGTTTGTGTTTAAAAAAAAAAATTGTAATATTAGTACACTAACATTGCCAAGCTCAGGAAAAAAAGCAGTGAAGAAAAGTGTCAGTTTTCAAAAATTTCTCCTTGGCTTCCCTGTAAATTGCATTTTAAAAAGCCCTGCTAGCCTATATTCTTCAGTTTCTCTGTGGCTGTTAAGATAAATAACTCCCTCTTTAAAAACTTCAATAAATAATTGAATTAGATACCAAAATTTCTTCCCTAAGCCCCAAAATTGGGCCCATTTCCATCCTAAGTATTACTGCCAAAACTGAGAAAGGTTATTGGTGTACTTGAAGGATGCAGGGCCATTGGAAGTAGATTTTTCTCATCTAAATAATCTTCCTCTGTAGTCAAAAACCAGAGATAGACGCTGCCATCCCACAATATTTTCATCTGTCTCAGAAATCAGTTCACTCTCTGGTGTCAGCTTTCCCCCAGATTCTGACTGCAGAAGTGAATGCATTTACATTAATGTATTAGATTTAGAAATTGAAATATTATAAAATGTAATTATAAAATATGATAGAAAATAAGTCTGGAAATGCCATCAAGTCACACAGTCTGTCCTTTTTCCAAGAGAAGTTTGAACTCTGTGTTCCTGGACACAGGCTTTCCAAAAAATTATTTAGAAAATTCTGTGATTGAAATTCTACTTTCTTCCTAAACCACGTGGTCTCATACTTCTCTTTAACTGACAAGCCGAGACAGCTAAAGCAGCTAATACGATTTAATTGACTCAGGATTGGCAATTCTCCAAAATAATGAAGAAAAACTTGGAAAGAAACATTCCTTTTCCCTCTTCCTTGAATATAAATCTAAGAGACAAAATTCAATGAGGATTTATTACGTGTACACAAAGAAGTTGGGTGCACCATTATCTTAAAAGCACTGGTGAAATTTAATATTTTAATTCCTCAAAACAGCTTTGAAAATCCCTATCTAAAAGAATGAGAGTTGCCTGTTCATTAAAGGAACCATTCATTATAACGACATTGATTGTGTATTAACTTAATCCACACACTTACATTCAATTGGAACTTGTTAAGCACCCGTTGGTGTGAACCACAAACATCAATGAGTGGCACAGGCAAAGCTGCTGGGATAGACCCAGCCATCCATTACCATGGACAGCATTCCAGACTAAAAGGTAAATGCATGAAATACTTTATCACAGAAGCTCAATGAAGCCACAGGTTCTAAGAAGCTTCAGAAGTTGCTTGAGGAGAGTTGAAACAGGAAAGAAAGGTGGAAATGCACAGTGGAGGATTAATCACTTACACAATGTATTATAAAAATTGCTATTTAATATCAAGCTGGCCCCGACCTTTAAACATTCCATCTGCAACATTTCCTACAGAAAGGTGAGTTTCAACTCCTGGTCCTTCACAGTTTGTTTGGATCTAATCTTCTATCTTGGCTTACTGAGATCAGGGCATTATATATTTCAAACTATTTCTTTTATTTAGCACATACTGTCCTTTCCGCAATGTTTTTCTCTGAAGTCGTGAAATTGTGCATTGCATTGGTTTTAGGAGTAATAAGCATTAAGCATAAAGATAAAATAAGTGGAATGTCAGTCATTATTTAGCTGCTTTTCCCCTTTGCCCAAGTCTGAAACCCAATGCACAAATTTGCATTGGCAATGCAATAGCAAAAAAAGTGAAATAGTTTTAATAAATTATTCTGAAAGATATTAGATAGAGGTCAATTCCCAATTCTTTTGAACTCCATCACAGAACTCTCATTTAATTTTCTGGGAATAGAATTTGGCCCCAATCACTTATAAAATGGGATTAAACTTCTGGCTTTTTTCCCAGAACCTAAAATGAAAGTACACCAATGAAAATCTGCAGAATCATAAAACAGAGCTTCCTAAAGAAGGGAAAGCCTTACATGTAGCTTTACGAAACAGATATTTTAGTTCCTTAGATTGCCACCTTCAACATGAGCCATCTTATCCTGTTATTCATAAATTGATTAAAATGCCTGAAGTCAGAAGCAATTTCTTGAACTTGACTTGAATCAGTGGGTTTTCCACATTTAAATGTTTTTCAGCTTGCATTTAAAATTGAAGAATATGAGCAGCTATCATTTCTGTAAGACGATAATAAAGGTCAAACATTTATTAGATTGAAAGTGACATTAACACCTTCTGAATTCTTATTAGAGAAGGTCCATCACAGTATCATTTTCTTGGAGAGTAATAGGTCAGCTGTCAAACCTATCACCACGTCTGTCTCCCTTTTCCTACTGTCAAGCCAGGACCAAAGAGAACAGAAGGAACTCAAGGAAATACACTTCTCAGAAGCACCAATTTGACAGTTTTAATTAAAGACACACATTCAAGCATATGGAAATCCATTACCTGGAAATTCTAGAGTTGATTCTTCATTCTACACTGACTTAAAGAAATTGAATTTAAATATAGGACTGCACAAGCCATTTGCATTCTTACATAACCACCAACTCAAGAAATTACTTAACCCAAAACACATGGAAAGCTAGATTTCAGCTGGGGCTGGCTTCCTACCTGAGAGAATTAAAGAATCACCCTCATGGAGTGATGTCCTGGCCTTAATGGGAACAGGTTACTGAAAGGAGTTAACGCTTTCCACTCCAGGGCCAAGACAGCTGAGCATGGAAGGGTCGGTGACAGGCAGACCTCTGGCTCCATTCCACCTTCACACTCACACAGAAAGAGTTGTAGGAGAGTCCAGGTGCCTCAGCCCACACCCTGCTCACAGTCGAGCACTTCTGCAGACCTGACATTTACCATTTGCATGATAAATATTCAGTAAATGCTGAGGCAGCAATCAGGAGTGCTGACTCCTTCTAGGAGATGTGGATGCACTAAACCTTCTCTGACAGGTGGGTACCTCAATGCATCACAATATTTAGGTAATAGATTAGGATGTACTTTTAAAAAAGTATTTGCAAAGCGAGAAATACAATAAAATGAAAAACACAGTAAAAAGAAAGACGTATTTTACTTAATGTAGTCACGTTTCTGGTTTTAAATGTCAGTGAGAGCTACCCAAGTTACTTGTGTTTTATGTATTTGTGCATGTTGGTTTAAGAAGATCATAAAATTGCACAAGTGGAAAATATATCATTTTAACTGCAGAGGGCAAGTCAAGCAAGGGAAGAAAAAGAATATGGGGGAATTTACTCCTGTGTTGCTTGTCATTAAGAAGTAACTGCACATATTTTTTAAACCAGGGTAAGATGCAGAAAAGCTTTGCAAGATAACAATCCATTATTAAAAGAAAAAGGGTGAGGGAAGGGAGGGAGGGAGGGAGGGAGAGACGGAAGGAAAGAGAAGAGAGAGAAAGGAGGCACCAAAACCTCTAAGAATCAATAAAAAATGAAAATACAGGGCAGCCAGGGAAAATCAGGAATAATTTCCATAAACTTCTCCAATTTTACACCCAGGATGATTCACTGATAGTCTGTGCCACAGGCATGAAAGTTAAAAAATATGAAAGCAATTAAAACAGTCAACAATCACAGAAAAAAAATTCATGATGTTTAAAGAGGCCTCTCTCTGCTATTATACAGTTTGATAAATGGGTATTTCTGGTAATCACTGCCCAAAATCAACTGTGTTCTAATGTCTCTGGTGGAACAACATTGATTTTTACCAAGAGAGACAGAGGGAGCTTTCCTATCTCTGACAGAACTGAAAAGCTCCTTCCTCCAAGTCCACGCATCCAAATCCAAATCTAGGTCCTGGGTTTTGCAGCTCAGATTCCACCATGAATACACACATTTTTGGTACCAAGTATTTCGAATTTCTTTATATAATTTCACAATTGTGCAATGATGATTCACTGTGAATATACAGTGTATCACATCGCTTCACAGCACACAGACTCCAAAGTGTTGATATCTTATAAAGAACATCCAAAAGCTGTGCTAAAATGAGAGATTAAGTGAATTTTGGCTGAGAAGGGAGGAAGAGATATAGTTTTGCCACTTGATAAAAAAAGTCTCCCCGTATAGAACAGTGCTGAACTGAGATCGGATAAACCATTTTAAGTGATCATAGTTACAATTCACAGAATGCAAGCTGAATACATGACAATTTAAATTATAGGAATGAAGAAAAGTTTTAATGAGACGAATGGATGTTCTGAAGATGCCACTACATTTATTTTCTGTATTTTTTTAAGTATGAACACGTAGGAAAGTTTTTGACCTGAATAATTTCTCATACTGGTCTAAAATATATTTGTCAGGGATTCAGCTTTCACGAGTAGAGTAAAACTGATAAAACACTAAAAATATGACACAATTAAGGAAGGAGAATAGACAACCCTAGCAGCATACAGGTACTTGCAGAAGTATCTCCTTCCCTGAAGCACTCTGCTGGTACCCACACATAAGCTGAGAATACAAGTAATTATTTCTTTAGCTGTTAGATGTAGCATGTTTGGCATCCTCCAGGTTTTATCCAATCCTGTAAGTCCACTAAAAACTTCTGCATGTAGTGCACATTAATATTATGCATTTAGGAAGAGCTTTTCCTGGTTTTAGCTGCTTCCTAAAAGATCGTAGAAGACTTTCTCATGTATTTAAAAATCCATTATTAACTTCATATTAGCATTTTCAGTCTCTAAGGAAGTAGATGTTGTTGCAGGTTACCCACAAAGAATCTACTTTCAGTAATGAGGAGCGGAACTCTGACATCTGTCAACTGAGTAAATTCCACTGTTTTGTAAATATCGATCAAACAATCATGGTTAATGATACAACTCTAAGTGAATTAGACAAATGTCCCCACATGGCCATCAATTTAATTCCCAGACTAAATTATCTTCTTTTGTAAAGCAAAACCCTTTTAAGGAAGATGAATTGTTCAGTGACATCAATGTCCATTTCAATTACGGCTTTATTTTGGTGGAGGCTGTTCTGCATAATACACCTGCTGTTCCCCTGGTTGTGCTGTAAGAAAATACGCTGGGAACCCCATGACACTAACCTGGAACATTTATTTCCCTTTCTCTCAAACATGGGATAGCTGATGTAAACGATACACAAGAAGTAATTACTTTTCTTTGTACCAGCCCACGCCGTCAGCTGAGCTGAAATCGCCATTATTAGGAAAGACACTGATTTAATTTATCTTAGCACAAGTGTGTTTCAGAACTGCACTGGAGACAAGGGCTGCCACCTGAACATGGACTAGGTGAAGGTGAGCCAGAATGCACCAAAAGGATACTTGCAAATGGGCAGAAAACACTTCTTAAAACCCCACTAATTATCTCTCTGAAGTAATTTGTGCATCACTCTCCAGCCTGCTTCAGTGGAGACAAAACCGCCTGAGGTTCAGCCCTACCGGCCTCGAGAAGGCAAGAGGGGAGGGGTGGGAGGGCTGGAATTGGTCCCACTTAGAGAAGCAGGCAACTCTTCTCGACTCTGCTCTCTCTTCAGGTCTGAAATACTGCTAAGTGAAGTGGGGGAGCAGCTCCCCTCTGGCTTCTGTGGACTTTTGAAAACCTGATATGGAATATGTACTGCCTTCTTATTTCTGTGTTTCAGTCTTTATTGGCAGCAGTTCATTAGTTTTGAGAGACTAGAAAGGCTCCTTAAAATGAATCTCAACCAAAGTGTCATTTAATTGCAAGCAGTTTATTTCAAAATGTTTCAGTTAAAATAAACTGGTTTTTTTGTAAACATCACTACATTTCAAACTCAATTTTGTGACAAAATGACTATAAACTTTGTCTCCCCTTTTAGAATATTTTCCTAACTACATTCTAGTAACTTTTAGAGGATGGAAAGAAACACCTGAGTAGGTAGTTATTCAAAATTATAAGTACTTTTCCCCCCACAAGAAAGACAGCTGCTGTTTAAATGATCTTGTCTCACAATGGGAAAGAAAAAGCTTTACCACAGTTCTGTACAAATACGGGCTGCCCACAGGGCAGAAACAGAGCGCAGCATGAGCCTCAAAGCCCTGCTGTTACATTATGCAAAAGCAAACAGTAAAAAAGGAAGAGGTTATAGAGGCAATTTGGTGTTGCATTTAGAGGTTAATAAAGATATTTTTTGAAGAGAGGGTGAGCTTTTTAGGATATTCAGGTGGCTAACTCAACAGAAGTGCCTAAATGCCTTTAAATCTCCCACATGGTGTTCATTCTGACAATTCAATTTCAAGAACTGTGATGTTATCAGAACAATGAAACAAGTCATATTTAGTCTGTGAGAAAATTTCTGTTTCTTTTTCTCCAATTGCTTTGTGTCTTTTCCTGTATTTGACCCCATTTTGAAATGACACAGTCCAAGGATACGTTTGAATAAGTGAGAAGAGAGAATCCCAGAATATCCTGAGTTGGAAAGGATCCACAAGGATCACCATGTGCCACCTCCTGGACCACCCCAACAATCAAACCACGTGCCTGAGAGCATTGTCCAAACACTGCACATCCCTTCCCCTCCCAGACCACGGATGACCATAAATTAGTATCATTTTTAACACTGCAACCCAGCTACCCCCTTGGAGTGACCAAGACTTATCCTCCCAGCAATAAATCTCCTGTTAACTGTCCTCTTTCAGCTGAGGGAACGTCACGTGTCACCTCAGTCTGGGGCTGCTCTGTTTGCAGCTCCTTCTTGTGCCCTTCCTGAGCAAACCACGTAACACACAACACATCTGCTTCTGCCTTCTATTTATTACAGACACCTGAATCCAACTTGCAGTATTGTTGGAAGAAAAATTTACCAGAAGTTCTAAAGCATGATTGTGAATTATTGATGGCCACCCTAGGGCTGGCCAGAAAATGGAACATCTTCTCCGTGACTCATTCCAAAATTTATTTTCATTCTGAGTCCAAATGAAAGTCAATGAATCAAAATGAATGGTACAAATTCATGTAAACATTTCCTTATAATCAACAGGCTCCTATGAATCATTGAAATGAAAGTATTTCCAGGAAAAGATGGATCATTTTGTGAGCAGTTGTTATCTGGGAAACAGGTGATGGCAGGAAGGCTGATTTATGATCACGCACATTCAGATCATGGAGAACTGGATGAAACAGTTGCTTCTCCACAGTGCCAATCTCAGGAACAATTATTCAAATGAAAATTATGCTCTATGTGGCTTTTAAAAGGTTTACTTTTCATTTCTCCTAGGCATCACTGCAGAAACCCCTCTCCCTCACTGCCTGCCCACACCCATCACCCCAAACGCAGAGCCCCCAGTTAATCACTATTGCTTCCTGACCCACAGAGGATTTAAGACATACAACATTGATGGGGGTTTTCTTTAACGTAATGTAGGAATTAATTTTCAGGCAATAATTTGTTTTCTTTTCCATTTTTTATACCTCCAATGTACTAAAGCACTTTGGATGCTTTAGAGATGCACTTCTTTGCATCTCTAGAATTGTGATGACAGTGCTAATCACCAATTTAGTATTTAATCTGAGTGAAGGATTATTTAATAGTTTGTGTAAGGAATGGTGTACAGACAAATGTTCTCTTTTCGATGGCTTCTTTGGGCTCCGTTTCTGTTCTTTTCTCTGAACTGGGTCACTCTCCGACTCATTAATTGTCTTCTGAGATTTGACCCATTTTACTGAGTAGTCCTCCAAGACCTCTCAAAAAAAAGGATGAAAGCAGTCCAAATTGCTGGTATGGGGTTTTTTTAGGTTGCCTGAATAATCTGAGCAGTTATCTGAATAATCAGGAAGAACTGAATCAAGTCTCACAGTATGAAAGCCCTTGGGGGAAGACAGTCAAAGCTCAGCTTTTGGGGGAAGTGAAAAAGATGTTGAGCTGGGATGGAGGAGGTCAGCATTCCACAGTCCTGTCCAGGCCCAGCATGGAAAAGGGGGCACAGGCCCCACATTTGTGCATTTCGCTCTGTGTAGGTAGAGGTAAGTACTCCAAAGTCTTTTTTGATGTAAAATTACCATAACACTTTCATTCCTCAGAGCACAAAGAATCCAAGAGAAATAGCAGCCTGGCAAAACAAACACACTAATACTCTTAATTCTGAAAATTGACTGCTGCAGTTAATAGACTTAGTTGCTGTTTAATATCATCAGTGAATAGTAGGCTAAAAAGAAAATTTAAAAGGGGAAATTTTCTTTGATTAAGTGAATTGTCAAAAGTAAATCAGCATAATTGAAGAAATTGAAAAGGCAAAATAACATCACGAGTTTGTTAACATGGGAAACACTTTACAGTGTCCTCTCCTGGGGCCTGTTGCACTTACTATGGATTAGCTGCTTATCGGATAAATTGTATGTTTAAGTTTATCCAAATTTTCTCTCATCCACAAATCCATCATTAAAGCAAATTATATATCTTAAAGGAAGTATTTTGTGGGATTTTTTTACCACTAACTTCATTGAACACCAAGATAGCCATTTCTGAGTGCTTTTACCTAGCTGACATGGGTAAACATCACTTTTAAAATTCCACTGTGATATTTGCAAGAAAACATATCTGCTCTTTCAGAAATGAAACCTCATGTCCCAAGACAGCTAGACAGATATAAATATAAACAAGAAATCTGAGTCACTGAGAAATAGAAAAAACCAATTCAATGCCAGGAAAAGGTCTTTATTTGTGAGACAATGAAATGCTGGTTTGAGATATGTAAAATGATGCAGTCATAAATTCTCAGGGCTTTATGCTTAAAATATTAAGCCTAGAAGATTCAAGATCTGATTCAGTGTCTCTTCTGGTTTTTTTTTTCTTTTCTAAGAAAGCTACATTTCCTGCCACAATTTCAGTTTACTGGTATTTGTCTCACTGTCATAAAACAAAATTTTCAACATACTCTTTCTCCTTTTTATGAGAAAACATTTCATTGTTTCAGTACCAGCTTCAAGTCTAGTGCAAATTCAAATAACATCAGCTGGATGACTCAACAGCAGCCAAATGAAGTAAGAATCTTCTACCAGACACTCCTTTCCCCAGAGACAGTGTAATAAACAATGGCTTTTTCTGACTGCAGACATTTTATTGTCTGATTGAATTTGCCTCACAAGTATGTATGCTAAAACCAAACCGGAAATGCTTGTTCATTTTAATTACTTACATATATATGTAAATATATCAGTCTTGTCTCTCAGTCTTCAAAGGCCCGTTCTAGAAACTGAAACAATTTTAGTTACCACTTCTTTGTTTCCTACAGGCTACTGCTAAGCTGGCTGGAACCAAGAGTTTAAACTGCACAACTGCTGGGAGCTGGCTCAGCAACAGACATAATTTCAGCAATGCTTTTGTGTTAATTAGTATTTAGAATTAAGCACATCACTGCTAAACACTGCACTGTGATTGGTCTCCAGAATGATGCTTGCGGTGCATTTATTTTGTAACAGAAAAGGTGTCGTGGCATCAACGCTTTGCAGTTGTGACTGGCAGTGGAGAAAAGAGCAATCCCAAATATAAAAAACTTTAATATCTTTTAATAACTGTAACACCCATGGAAATGCAACCTTTTCTGAATTTAGATATGGGTCCAGATCAGAGTTTCATAATCACCATATTAAATTACTAACATAAATTACTATAATGTATCAAATTAAAACTGCATGTCCAAACATCCTCAAAACATGACCTAATGAACCATGACCAGTGCAGCAGGTCATGGCAGAATCAGAAGTGCTGAATACCTACGAGTGCTCTGCAGAGATAGAGTTGTTGTTTTGGTCTTTAAAACAGATGACTAAAAATATTTTCACAACCAGTTGTGTAAAAGTACAGACTGATTGATATGAACAATGTCAGTTTTTCAAAAGCATAAGAAAAATTACTGGGAAGCTATGCTGTGATAGCTAAAATAAACTCCATAAACTGGTGTTGTGAATAATGAAAGAAATTCAGTTTTGGCTTCGAGTTCTGCATTTAAATAAATGTCAAGGGGGAATAAAGGGCGGGACCAAGGTCAAAGTCTGGACTGCCTTACATCTTGCTTGATCTTTGTCTATAGTAGAAAGCACATGCAAGACATTTTAACTTCTTTTCACTTCTTCAGTAGAAAACCAAAGAAAATAAAGCCCAAAGACAATACAAAGTAACCGGGGAATTTATCTGAATCCTTTTCTTATGAATCTATTAAGAGAGAAAAAGAAAAGAACCTCAACAGATAAAGCAGAATGGCAGATCTCACCCTCAGTGAGCTAGACCAGAAAGCAAGCCTAAATATGCCTAATACAGAATTCATCTGGGTTGAGCATCATGGGTCTGCATAAGGGTCAGTCAAGGAGAAGAATTTAAAACAGGACCAAAAAAAAGTAAAAATGTCTCCTGACAAGTTAGTGCAGCAGAGCTGTCCAGATTTGTGAGACATTTGTTCAATATGGATGACAAAAAGCACTTAGCAATGAGTTTTGTAGGACCCTGGGATTAGGAATGGGGAATATCCAGAGATATTCTAGAACTGTGTCTTTGTCTAGAACTGGCCAGACCAACTGTCCAGCTCTGCAGGGGAACAAGGGTAGCAGCAACCGTGAAATCACAGCTGTACTGTTTCTGTGCTGAAATGTATTTCGTTGCCTTAGTGAAACAATTACATTTGGCAGCTGCTGCACTTGCCTCTAAGAAATATTAGAAATGCCACCACAATCATTAAGAAAAGTTCAGGATCAAATGACATATCAGTTTATAGCAACATCTGTTTTGGGGAGGAATTGGGGGAGTGATGGAAGGGAAAAATAAGAGAGTTACCTCAAACATTTGCAATAAAGTTCTGCTTGCAAAAGAGATTTGTGGAGTCACTGGGAAAGCCAGAGCAGCAATGAGTGTCACTGCATGAAGTACCACTCCAAGGTGACACTACATGATTTGCACGTTCAATCTTCAGAAGAACTCTGTGTTCTACAGCCTAATTCCCCCAAAACAAGTTCCTGAAAATGTAACTTTGGGGAAGGGCAGGGTGGTCTGCTCCTTATCAATCCCATTTGGAAGCAGTTCTGAAAAATCCATCCCCTTCCTTCTCCCTTCAAACTGGGGGGAGGAAGGTTTAGCCCAGCTCCCTTTTCTGGGGAGAGACCCCCGAGAGCAGCTCCCAGAGGCAACATCACTGCCTCAAACAGAGACAGCAGTGGCTCACAGCCAGCAGAATAGATACCAACCTCAAGAATGCCTACACCTGTGAATTTGCATCAGTGTTTACTTGGGTAAAGGGAAAAACCTCTCAAATTTCTCCAAGAACAGTTCATCAAAAAATTCTGTATCATGCTTAATGTAAATTAAATTCTAAACAATTAGTCAAAGAATGGCAAGAAGGCAACATCGGCTAGGTAGGTGGCTACAAGCCAAGAGTGTCTGACATAAGCTCCATCTTCTGAAGCCTTGTCTGGAACTAAATTGTGCGAGACACTTGTTTAATTTTAGAAAAGCTGTTCAATGTCACTAAGGAACAGAGACAGTGGCTGTGATGGTGTTCCATGCTTGGCTTTTCTCCCGAGAGGTTTTGCCAGGATCGAAGTGCCTGTGAGCAGTGGTGGCCAGGAATAAACATATTACACAGAAACTCGAATTAGAGAAGCCAAAGATGAAAGAGTTGGGCTGGAGGCTGGTGCTGTGTGGGCTTCCCTGTAGGAGGACCAGGCTGTGGCAGCGGGTGGACACCATCCCCTCCAGCTCACCTTGGAGAAGAGCACGAGCTGGAAACAAATCATCTGTTTTTCAGTGAAGAACTGTGTCAATTAAAATAAACTTCATAATGAGAGAAATTCAGATTGGATGTGTCGTCCTGTTTCCCTTGAAATACAGAGATTAAAAAGGAGGAATAATTAGACAAAATAAACTAGTCTGCAAGTGAAGGGAACAACTGTAAATAAAATATCTGCCTATAAAAAGGCATACTAAAGCATACTGGAAAGTAAGAAGATGTTTGGGGATTATGGAAGCTGTGTGGTTAGAAAGGACCAAAGTATTTTAACTTGTATCAAAAAAATGCTAATAATCAAAATGACATTGAGAAATCAGAGCAGTGGAAAGAGAGCACATCACAGGCAATTTAAAATGTAAATTCCCTGCAAATGCAAGAAAACCCTGCAGATACTCCAAAGGCAATCAGAGAGCAAAATCAAAATTACAAAAGCCATAGACGAGAACTTCAAATGTTCAGCACATATATATAAATGCTCATGTGTATAAATACTGCTGCATGCCATTCTAATATTTCTTAATTCTTGACCTGAAAACAGACACATAATGCACGGAACAATGGGTGAGAGTTTTATGTCCTACAGCCAAAAGATCTGGAGTGCAGCTGTACAGAACACTTCCTGCAGTGTCTCCCACTTACCCACAGATGAGCTGTGGGACCTGACAGACCTCGGTGTCTGAAGAGAGGTGAGACCACCAGGAATTGAGATTCCTAGGAATTACACAGTTTATGCTAGGATCCATCCAACTACTCTTTGCTCGTGAACCAACACAGCTAACAATGTTCCTCACGTTGCTGCAGCCCTGCTGAGGAGGGGAGCACTGCTCTTCCCGTCGGACAGAGCAGGGTACCCATGCTGCAGGCACAGCAAAGACTGGTGAACACACGCCCAGCTGATCTGGGAGACAGTGGCAGTAAATCTGCAGTAGGATGTGAATTGCACACATTAAATACCCAAGTATTTCCCAGATAAATCTGGACCATCCAAACGAATTCAGTTCCAATCTGTTGCACTGAAAGGTTCTATAAATGTTAAGTGAACACTTGCACAGAAGCTCACGAGCTCCAGTCAGAGCATGGCTCCTGTGCAGGATCCAGGCATCTTATTCTACAAGCCTGGAAAATTTCCTGAACTTCAACCACCCCATTTCAGTCCAACCTCATTTCTTTAAGTATCTCCACTCCAAACTGCAGAAGCCTAAGCAAGCTTTTTGGACCTCGCTGCACTCTCGTTATAGCCATCATTTAAATGACTTTGTGAACTCTGCGTCCTTGATCATCTGTTTTCTAAAGGACATAAAGAAGTGGAAGGAAATTTTCTAGCTCAGTTCTGCCATGCAGTGAGGAGCTCACTGAGCCTCCGTATTTTCAGTTGTGAACCAATTACAGTTTTTAATTCTCTGTTGAAGTGCAAAATTACACACACGAAAGCAAACACAAAGAATGCTAATTTGTGGGTGTGCATCAGAAATGAATCATTCCACAGTCATCACCCCCTCCATATCTTATATTAAATTACTAAAACAACACCGACAATACTCATTAATCTAATTGTTCAACTTACATGCTTTACTGTATTTAACCCTGGGAATGATGCAAAAAACCTGAATAAATGCCATGCCTGCAAAGTTTCAGTTTTCCTGCTATAAACTACCACAGCATGAAACTGTCATAAAACTACAGATCTTTTTTTCCTTTTAGACTTCAGCTGATTTTCATATCCCCACAGGGGAGGAGAGTGATAAAAAAGGCCGGAGTAGGGAGTCTTGTACTCACCAGGTACAGCTGAACCAGTGTGGAGGAAATGTTGCTGGGGGCAGGCAAATGATTATTCATACAAAAAACGAAAGGTAGAAAATATTTTCTTACCTTTGTTTCCTGTTCCCTCATCTGCTTCAACACTGCTATAAACAGCTCCAAATTTAGGATGTCATATTTGACTTCTAAAATACGGTGTGTCGTTCCATACAGCTAAAGGACTGGGGGAAACTGGGCTATCAAGTGGGGTGACATTTCACAGAAGCATCTGCACACCATTCATTTTATCCTTGTGTTATTTTAACTTCCTTGTGGAAGAAAACATCCCTTTGCTTTGAATTCCTGTGTTGCCAGGTGAAAAATCTCTTAGCCTGTGGCTGCAATTTGCAGTAGCAGTTACACAAGCCAATGGCATATTTGTCACCCAATATTTAGTAGAAATTCTACCATGGAAAAATAAAAACTGCTTTTGAAGAACCAGAAAAACTGACAGACCGCTTTGGTTGATTTGCTTTGGCCACTGCTCTCAGTCTCCAGCAATTCTGAACATCCCCTTCTACCTTTTTTATCTGGCCTTCTTCTTTCCCATCTCTGCAGCTACTTAATTATGAACATTAGTGGAGGAAATTAATCTTTTAATTATTTATGTTTTGGTAGTTGGATAAGCAAAATTCAGTGCTACTTGGGACTAAAACTTTGGTTCTCTGGGCAGTTCTTCACATGTTTATTATAGATATTAATTATGAACAAGAAGACCTGCCGAGTCACTGCAGGGAGCAATCTCACGGCATATAGAAAAGAGGTTCAAGAGTTTTATCTCATCCACCAACATTCAAAAGTAAATCAGGCTCGCCTCTACACAAGGTACCCAGAGCACAGGAGTCAGCAGGGCTCCTTCTGCTGTGGAGGGGAACCAGAGGCTCTGGATTTGAAAGAGGCAGGGCAGGATTTTGTGTACAATCTTCACAAGAAAAAGAAATATCAGAAAAGGAAAGGAAACCGATGTGATTTGGTCTGAGTGCAAGGTAGCTCCTTCTAGAGGTGAGGATGCAGCCACCCGAGGGCTGTGCAGGATTTAACAGTGTGAGTGGCAGAGATCCGTGGATATTTCTCTCCTTCCATCCTTCCTGCAGGGGGGGAACCCTGACCCTGAGAGCTGTGGCCCTGCCTGCCCTGTTCTCTCTTTTTTCACTTGGTAACTGTGAGAAGCAAGGCTTAGAATACATTATTCACATCTCAGACTACACAGTAAATGCATGAATGACATTTATCACTATTATCTAAACTGATGGCTGGGAAACCAAGAGTTATGTATGTAAAATTGAATCCATCCATCCATCCATGCATACATATATATATATATAATATCTGTGGACAGGTAAACTGTTTATATAAACATTTGAAGCAAAAATACCATTTCTGATTCCCTTAAATCCCATCCACATTTTTTACCTTTCTATCCCTAATCTGTCTTTCTGAAGAAACACTTAAAGAAGGCAATTTATTCTTCAATAAGGCTTAAAAAACCCTAAATGTGAGGCAATTAACAAAATTATATAAAAAATGGATGACAAAGAATTTGAGTAACTGTTAAAAAGTGAACTAGAACTAGGTTAATACAAGAAAAAACTACTAGTCACTTAGATACTGGACTAGAATTAGGAAGATTTAATGGAATTTTCAAGTCCCCCACAGATATCAAGAATGACCTTTGGACAATCACTGCGTCTGAAGTCCCCTTTGTGAAATAGGGATGGCAATAATACTGACTCTGTTACCTTGAGGCTGTCTTGTCTGCTTAATTGTAAAAACACTGAGTGAAAGGTGACTCATTTTTTGTAAATTGAGCCTCAAGCATTTCCTTTTTCTCCAAAAAGTTAAAGAACATGATTGAAACGGTTTTGTATACTGCAAGTAACCAGCACATAAAGAGGAAAATCATGCCAAATTATAGTTAATAAATAAATCTAAAGGACAAAATTATAAAGACAGATTTTATTCCCAAATTGTGTCTTGAAAAATGATTGGAAAATGCAGGCTGCCCAGAAGGCATTTGCTGTATTTCAGGGGCAGTCATTTGTCCGGACGGCAGAGGAAGTTACTGGGGGCATGAATTTGATTCTAACTCATAAGGAGAAGCCAAGTAAGAGTTTGAAAGTAGAAAGAAATTTGGGAGGGGAATCAAGAAATATCTGAGTTCTCTATTGCATGAGAACAATGACATTCAGCAGATTCACAGAGACAATAGGTTGGATCTTTTGGGAAGACATTCTAAGGGAAAACGAGGTGCAGAAGAACTGGCAGTTATTAAAACGGACTCTATTAAAAACAGAAAGGCAAAGGAATCTGCCACAGAGGGAAAGCACTTGGCACGACTCTTTAAAGAAATCACAAACCTAAAAAGAACACAGTACAAAGGAGAAATGGAAAGATATTATAGAACTAGACAGGTATACAATCAGAAAAACAAAGGTTAAAAGGGAGTTATTGCTGGCAAGGAATATCAAAGGTAACAGGAAAAAAGTTCTTTCAGTACCATGAGATAGAAAAGGTAGAGATTATCTAAAGGAACTGGGAGCAAACGTGAGACAACAGAGAAGACTGAAGGATCCAAGTTATTTACCATCTCAGCTTCCCACAAAGACCCAGGTATTTTTTTATGCTCATTTCAACGGAAAACCAGCCCAAAAACCAGAACCCGGAACAGCTCACAGTTCAGCTACATGGAGAACCTGAAGGAATTTATCCTAGAGTTGTTAAGAAACTAGTCAAAGCAATGTTAGGACCAGAGTAATTCCGTGCGATGACTCAGTGTCTTAAGACAGCAGGACTTCAAAACTGGTTAAAGTGCTAAGTGCTCACGATATCACACTGCTACCTCATATTTCTAACAATTCTTGTTCTCTTCTTGGTTTATCCTCTGGAAGTACTCAGGAGAGTGCTCGTCAATGGCCGTTGTTCAGTCTCAGTGTGCTGAAAATTCAGTAATTCTGGGGTGTATTGGTTCCTTCAAAATATTGTCCAAGGGAATAATTCCTGCTACAAGCAATAAAGTATATCTTTGTCAGCTTTACAGCCATTTAGGGAAAGCAGCACGCACCAGGAAGTTGTGTAATTACATGAAGTGATATCAACATAGAGCCATTTCTCTCCTTCATTATCTATATTCTAATAATTGGACAGTTATCAGTTAATAAATTCTAACTGCAGCTCGAGTCTGGCGCTTTATAAACAATTACAAAAACCTGTCAGTACAGGAAGGTAATCACACCTTGCATTTTAAATCATCTCTGAGGACATATCCTGTGGTCCTTGCAAGGATAGACCTCCAGATCATTACAGTTCAGCAGTTAGAGGAATCACAGCAGTGTGGACAGTGTCTGTGTCTTAATTCCCAGCCATGGACACAACAGCTTCATTCATCACAGGTGGAGCAGCACAGGGAGTACTGAACAAGTCCTTGGAGCTGAAAACTGCAAGAAAGTAAATTCCACCAAGAATATTTTATTATTTTCTTTCCCCTGCTTGTCTGTTGTATTTTTACTTCTGCCTGTAAACCTTCAGGTACAGCACCTCAGTAGAGTTTCTAAATATCAGTGCAATATAATGTGTGATTGGTGTTTATTACTGTAAATGTAACATCAATTAGATGCATCACAAGGGAGGATAATTACCTAGATTTAGCGGAAAAAATCTGCTCTGTCTGAATATCTGAACATATTAATGGCCCCATGTTTTCCACTTTGTGGGAAGAGATGAGGGGTTTCCTTAGGTTTTTTTAAAGACACTTAGTATTTTATTACAACTCAGCACTCTTCCTCTGGAAAAAAAAAGTGGAAAAAACGGTTTAACAACACAGTTCCCATTGCAAGTATTAAGATACTCTTAATAAAGATAGTGGTTTATTCTCTCAACTTCACACTGTGGCATTTACTCGATAAAACACTACATAACTAAATCAAGAGATCAATATGTGACCCTATGAATTTATAGCCACCAAGACATCCCCAATATTGGTATCCATGGTCCTAGACATAATCTATGTACTTATACTATGTATAACTTGGAAGAGAATATATAAATAATTCAGAATTCCGTGCAAATATCCCATTGCAGAGACACAGCAGACAGCAATTGCTGTGCACCCATCCCCATCCACGAGGTCTGAGCCACATGGGAAGCTGTGGGACGAGGTCAGTAAATGTTTGGATGGTGCATTAAGTGCCCTGTTTTACCTCTAATAGGCATCTGTAGCCACATCTGTACTGAAATCTAGTGAACTATTTTCCTGGATGATCCCATACCCCCAAACGAATTTTACACAACTGCAACTTTCATTTTCAATACATTTCTGAGTACTGAAAATTGGATTTGAATGTACCTTAAGCACTCCAAAAGTGGATAGCCACTGGACTGAGCTCCAAATTTATTTCTAAAATTCCTTGTGACTTCTAAGTGAATCACATGCTGGTTTGAGTCTTGAGGCCAATGCTACATAAACCAGTAACTTTCTGCTCATCTTCTGTATTTGCACATTGGAGCTAGGGAAAATACAGAGGAAATTGCACCCAGAAGTGTAGATGATTTATAGTGCCTTGGGCCAAGCGATACAATTTATGCACTATGTCCTACATAGCCCAGCCCAGAGGCTCTGCATAACACTTTGATGAGGATTTAATTTACTTCCTGTAGTGATAGTATAGTCTGTCATATCAGAATTTAAGTACATTAAACAGCAACACCATAAAACTTCTCATTTTCATTCATAAGTCAGAAGTAATTCCAGCAGGGGAAAAAAAAAAGGATATTTCACATCAGGAATAGATTCTCATCTTCTGTGACAGTTTTTTTTCAGTTGAGTCTTGTGAGTGATATCCCATACACCCTCCTGATCCTTTAGCTGGGGATGCTGATAGTTGGCAAGGCAGCAATATATGGCCATATGTGTATCTCCTGTCCTAAAACCCTGGGTAATGCAATAAATTAACTCAATGGGCAGTGAGAGGCCACCACATTTGCAATGATCAGTAAACATGTTTTCTTCTGAGACCAGGTAATTGACTGTCTGGGCATTCCTAGTCCCTGTTAGCTCTCAGCCAAACAGATTAATCTAAACCATCAGGAAACATGCCCTACACCTTCAAAAGTGCTGGAACACTCACCCAGGCAGCTCTGGTCAGAGCTGGGAGTGCCTGGAAATGGACTGTGGCACTGAGCTGCTTTTCTGAACAGCTTCTCAGTGATCATGGCTCAGGCTAGAGCTTTGTTCTACCGTCTCCCCGTCCCTGTGGGGGTAAGAATTAGGGTCAGAACTTTGTCCTGGTGTTTTTCCTCTCCAACGTGGTTTTATTTGCAGTGAGGCTCTCAGACATCTCTCAGGCTGCCAGGGCAAGGTGTGAAGCCCTGGTGCAGGCCGAGTGCCACACTGGCATTATTCAGCAGACCTAATCAAACACAACATTGTGACTTCCAGTCCAGCCTAAAACACTCTCAGAAATCCAGTCACAGTTTCCCTGGCTTGAAATGATAATGGGTTCTTATTTTCTACGGACACTTTGAGAAGAATGTGCAACATATCTTAAATAAGACATGACACATGCACATAGGTTAAATGGAATTATTCCATGGAAACTCATTCCCTTCTGCCCAGAGCGACTGACACTAACACGTATATTTCAGACATACAGGCTCATGCCATAGAGACAGACTTCCCAGAGAGACAAATTTTTGCTCACTTGCATGTGTAAATTCAGTTCACTGAAAATTAAATTTGCAGATACTCTGTTTTTCTTATTAATGACAAGGAGAAAATACTTGGCCAGACCTGGACTGCAGACTGGGTAGATTGCTTTCAATCTCATTTTTCTGAGAAGAATACAGCTTTTTTAACAGGAGTTAAGTATTCCTGATACCAATGCTCATAGGGGCTGAAAAATCTCACAGCTCAAGAGCTTCCTGACGTAGGTAAAGTACCACGTGAAGAAGTAAGAATAAATACAATAGTGTCTGACTTCTATTTCTCTTAAGCTTTTTTGTATACATTTGTATTTTCCTTATTCTTAGATAGCAACCAGCTGAAATAGTTTGTGTTTGTCAAACATTCTCTTCTCCACTTTCTACAAAATTGGGAACCCTCTGTGAAATTCAAACACTAATTAATAAACTCAGCAGAGGATGAAAGTCCAGTTATCAAGTTCCATTAATGCAAGTTTTTGAAATGCAGCTGCTAATCAAAGACCAGCAGATTTGTTGTAAAATTACTTGTAGGTCATTTGATTCTGTAACTGAGGCAATTTAAATAGCACTCAAAAATTTCTTGTTACACTAAAAAAGTATCTTTGCTATTGAAGTATTTTATTGAAAGAATTAAACACTACAATTATCTTAGAGGGAAGATCTCAAAGGATGATTTCAGGGATTAGCCACGTGTAGTTGGCTTTCCAAGTAAATGATGGGTCTTGCAAAGGGGAAAGCTGAAAACATCAGATTAACACTTGAGAATTTCTTTAACTCAGAACAACATTTAAAGTGATCTCAGAACCCTTCTAATTCCACTGAACTGTCCTTCAAATAATATTAAAGTCTGTAGCATGTGATAACCATGAGGGAAATCCTGTTCTTGATGGCTCAAATAAAGATTCAAATATCAGAGCAGTAGAGCATTTTCTGGCCTTGCTGAGGAGAAACAGCTGAGGAGATGGAAAATCTGCAGGTATTTTGTATTTTTTCTGGAGTTCCAGTTACATTAATTTTAAAATTTCGTAATTTATGTTTCTATTTTTTGTGTAAGTGATTGGTGTCTCCTTTCCTGAATGAAGCATTTCTCTCTAATCATAATGCAGTTCCTAAAACCCATTAAAATCAGAGACACAGCGTTAAAATGTCAAGTATGTAATTGATGTGTGAAATAAATGGACTCTCAGGGCTATGCAAAGGGTGAACTGGCACTCTGAAGGATACTCCAAATGAAGGCAACAATATTGCCTGTTGAAACACAATAGACAGGAACATTTTAAGGCAGCTTTTACCACTGCCCTTCCTTCTCCTTCCTGACAATGGCTGTAAAACAAAAACAAAGATTCTACAAGTAAAATATTTCATTTGGGTAAAAATCCTACTGCAAATCTCCCATTTCTCTGAAATAAAGTGAGAAAGATTCAGAAGCAGAGCAAACAGCCTGAGGGGTTTTTCAGACTGTCACGGAACTGAAGCTGGCTTCTGATTACTTTTTGCAAGGTGTGGTAAAAAACCACAGCAGCCAACACTCACCGAAGCCCTGAGCAAAGCTGGGAAAGGAGGAATGCTCTAATGACCTAGGTGGTAATTCCAAGCTTTTGGCACTTTCAGAAACTGAGAAATAATTATGGATCTTATTCAGATAAAACTTCTACCCATTAAACAAGCATAGGCCTAATCTCTCCTTACTCTTTTTAGTTTGTTCAAATGGGGTACTTTTCTTCACACTGAAAAGCTGTTAAATATTGTGATTGCACAAAAAATGACACTTCCACATTTGAGAAATTAAGACATCAATGTGGATATTTATGTAAATAAGATTTATTAACATATATTCATTTTTAAAGATGTTGTGCCATTTTGCACTATGATAAAAAAATTAAATTCTGTAATTCGAGGGCACAGATGAACACCTTTGAAACCCCCAAAGAGGACAGAGAGCTACAGGGATAGATGTATAGAGGGTGAAAATTAATAGAGCCTAACCTTCTAATCAGCCAGAAGATTTTAATTTCCACTACTACCAGCAGAATTTAATTGTCTATTTAATTGCATAAATGTTGCCAAGTATCATATTTTATATTTCTACAGTCATTATGAATATTCATCTAAAAATGATGATTGAAAATAGGTTGTCAATAGAGCAGA
Source organism: Falcunculus frontatus (assembly GCA_013398115.1). Taxonomy (NCBI): domain Eukaryota; kingdom Metazoa; phylum Chordata; class Aves; order Passeriformes; genus Falcunculus; species Falcunculus frontatus. The sequence goes on along the minus strand of VZRV01006478.1, from coordinate 260,129 downwards.
TAGACAGTCTGAAACACTTAATAACCAGCACGATGATAATTATCGACCCTTGTATAGTATTTCCCATCCAAGGTATATAATGGCCTCTTCTCTTCAAATTAGCAAAACTTAATTAGGATACATTCCAATTACCTTGGGAGACTGCAACCTGAGAGAGCAAAATGAAAGACTGGCCTACAAGAAAGAAGTCTGGTGCTGTCGACAAGCAGTGAACTACAACAGAGGGAACCTGGAGCAAAAAGAGAGCAGTGGCACAGGCACCAAGCGTGGAGCTCGGGCCAGTCTGAGTGCTTTCGAAAACACTGAGTAATTTGGCTTGCTCCCCCTTCATTAAAGTCTTCAAGTAGATTGGAATCAAAATTAATTCAGTATTTTGGCTATTTAATATGAGAGAAATTGTCATCTCTCACACTGTCATTCAGGATTCCCTATTGTTTCATTATGAAAAGGCCACTGTTACAGCGATATTTAATTCCTCATAATAATCCATGAGAAGCAACAATTTAGGTTTTTTCCTTCTCTTGTATTTTTTGCTCAATGGTAACAATAAATGAAAGATCAAGGCCTGAAGAAAGTCTGGCATCTACTAAGGATGTTTGAGGACCAGGTATCTCACATACAGACATTCAAAACTACACTGAGAGAACAGCAGGCTTGCATGTCCATCTCTCAAACCTCATATCCACATCCTAGGTTTAATAATTACATCTGTTCTGATAATAATTTACTCTAAAAATCACGTTAAATGTGCTAGTCCTAGAAGGTCAAATGACAGATTACAGGCAACTCAAGTTACCATTCCTCAAACGAAGTTAAGAGCTTGACCTTGTCAACCTCGGCACCTAAATGCAAAGCAGAATAAAGAGTGTTATCTGAAGCCTTAGGAGGAGACCTGCAATCATGTGGTCATTGCCTCTGTCCTCCCAGATACCATCTGCCACCCTGCTCCAAATCTGACCCGCAAGCTTGAATTACTGAGGGAATTCAAGTGCCTCGAGGTTTGCACATCCCACTGTGCCTTACAGGGTCAGCCCACGCCGAGCAGCACTCACGCAGCAGCCACTGTGTCCTGCACGATTTCCTTCAGACTCGTCCCCTTCCTCTGCACATCAATTCCACGGGAGTGCAATTCCAAGCATGTAAATTCACCCCCTCCATCGACGGAGTCTTTAGCCTCTGATGGAGCTCTGTTAGAAAAGTAACCTTTCACTGATCCCAGCCAGACATTGATTTTTGTCATCCCGTTATAATGAAACTAGAAATTAACATGTTTTTTCTTTAACAGAGGAAAAGAGTTTTTTAATTAACCTGAGCTCCCTCTGCAGCAGCTGAGGGAAGGCACTGCCGGTGCACGTGGCCAGCAGAGCCTCAGTGCAAAGTGCGATCTTTCCCCTAATGTGTACTCATGTACATTCACATTTTCATATTTCTTTAATTCATGAGTCTGTTTCACATTTGGTCAAAATTGGCCCTACTTTTTTAGCAATTAAACACTTCCTTATAATGCATTCCTTCCCTGGGTAGACCACAGTTAAAGGTGAAATTCCTGTCTGGTATAAATCACCAGAAATCTCCTGACTTGAATGGAACGCAATTGATTTACACCTGCTCAGGACCTGCCAGCCAACCTCTGAAACACAAAATATGTCCTTTTTCTTTTCCCCTTTTCTTTAAGCCACTCCATTTTTATTACCCTTTGAAAGGAACTCTGAAGTGTTTACTTGTCAGGAGGATAAAATATTTGCTACTGAAGTTCATTCCCTTAAGTTTTACAGTGATTTCCAGTGTTGCAGGGGTCATTCTTCTCCCCACTCCAAACCCCGGGTCCAGTACAGAGACATCAGTGAATGTTTAGAGGAACAGTGAGCTTCCAAGCACAGGGACAGAGCCAGCACAGGAGCTGCTGAGATGTTCTCAAGGAGACCATTCTGGTAGAGATCTCCCAGAACTTGTTTCTCTCAGTATTTGGAGGTCTAAGAATTCATGGCTATATTAAGAAATTAGGGAAAGAATGGAATTTTTTAAATTCTAGTTTCCTTGTGAAACAGAAAAGTGGAAATAATTTTAAGTAGTTCTATTCAGAGACAAACTACTCTGATGAGTTGCTTCAAAAACGTGTTCTCCACATGTGTGACAAGCTAAAAGTGTTCTGGCTGTGTTGGGACAATTGGAGCCTCCTGCAGTGTGGGTGCCCACAACCCACTGTTCAACCAGACTCCAGAACTCCAGAAACTCCTGACAAACTCTTTTGCTCTTTATACAGAGAAAAAGATCTGAACTAAAGCACACACCTTGTTAGCATTTATTCTGCCTCCCCAGCCAGCCAGTTTCATTTATCATTAACTCCCTGGATGCTGAGCTGACTTGTTTGATAGCCTCAAAAGGAAAGGTTGAGTGTCTGCAAAGCTGCACTCTTAACATGCTGCTTATTTGATATTTTTAGAGATCCTCTCAACACTTCAGAGTTGTCAAGCTCCTTGATCTTTTTATAGTTTGATTTACATAAATGCAAGTGTTTCTTTCCTCTAAATAAACATCCAAGCAATTCAAAGCTTAGTTGATTTCCAGCCTGTTGCAAGTACAACAAGAAAAAGCTAAAGATGAGAAATTATAGGGATAAGTATATTTCACTGACAGACAGAAAGACTGTATTTATCTGAGAAAATATTTTCGGCAATTTCTGTACCACCTCGGTCACGGAACAGTCTATAATCATAATGCTTAGAGACTACCAAACAAGTTTAAAGTCCAAATATTACGTTACTTCTAGAAACACAAAAAGAATAAGTAGTCCAGTGCTGTTAATTTAGAGCAGACTGCTAATAGTTTAAATCATCTCAAAATCCACTACTCTCTGTTTAACTCCACATTGTGGTCTCTGTTCTCCATTGTAATCCATAAGGTTTCCAGTGTAAGATACGAATCACCATCAAGCTTTACAAATTAAAGAGGAAGTGCAGTCAATAGCTGCTTAGGCTGTGAGAACAGAATATCTGCTAGATTGGGTCACTCAGAGAAAGCTCTCTGGGGCTGAGCACGTGTAGCAGGATAAGCAGACGGATCATGGTCTGCCACTCTAATTTTGGAATGCCAATTCCCACACAGAGCAAGATCTTAGTGCACCTTACCCCCTTAGAATTACTCTGCCAATCCAATGTTCAAACTGCAGCTCCAGCGGTTGCCTGCTGACTGCTCTGCTCCATCAAAATTCATGGTAGCTTTGTGAAAGGACAGATACCAGGCCAAAATTTCCATCCTGCAGAAGTCCCTCATTTTCAAAACTGCAGCAAGGAGGGGCAAGGGGTGAAATTGCTTTTTGTTCGGTATCAGAACCAAATTTCAGCAGTAAGAAATCTTCCAAAGGTGGGAATTAAAAGGAAAACAATTGGAAGAACAGAAACAGAGTTTGTTAGTATTTCTGGCATGACAAGGAGAGTCCAGAGTCAGCCTGAGGAGCCTCTCAGCCTCTCACCCTCTCAGCCAAACAATCCAGAACAACCACCAAACATGGGTTCCAAGGGGAAGAATGGCCCAGAAGGGGGTGGCTGGAAGGATCTCTTCCAGCAGACTTGACCTGTCAGAGCTAAGAGAATGCCTCAATTCCACTGAATAAGCATTTTCTGATAAAAAACTGGGCTCTTTAAAAAACTTAAATGAGCTCTGAACACTTCAGCATCACACATCTCCTTTGCTGGTTTGGCTTTCATCCAACAACATTTGCAGCATGTCTTATTCTGTTTGTATTGTATATTCCACTGTAATGCTGTCTGAAATTGTATTTTAGTCTGATTTTCTTCTCCCCTAGGTTGGTAAGAATTGCAGAATTGCTCCCTAGAAGCCATTGAATATACAGTAAGTGTGAAGACAGCCAAAACTCTGCCTCCTGTCTAACTCCAAGTGTGACGTGCTTACTCTTAGCCTGTTCTAGCTGTTTGCTTTCAGCTGTTTGCTTTCAGCTGGCATATGAAGACAGCTCACTAGTGGCCCATTATGAGATGAAAAAGGTATTTCATGATGGATTGCAGATTCAGAGCTCAGAATGGTATAATAAGGCTATCTTATATGAATCTTAATGCAGTGAAAAGAGGTTGCTTAGATTGTATTTAAATTTTAGTATCAATTATTTTTTGGCTTTGCAAACGAGTTCAGAAGACTCGAATAGTAGAATATCACATATAAACAGAAGAGAAAAACAGATTTCATGCAAATATTCTGAAGAACAAAGGCCACATGCAGAAAAAAAGGTAAAGCTATATTATTTTGAATGTAGTGAAACATGAGCTTCACAGAAAGTCATATGTGACTGAGTCTTTTAACCTGCAGAAATTGTAGTGCTTTATGTGCCGAAAATGAGGCAGCACATGTATCACACACACACAGAGGTTTTTGCCATGGTAACAGTGAGAACTGTATTTGTGTTTATTCTCAAGCAGAACTCTGTGGAGTGCTTTTTGCCTCAAATATTCCATGAGTATGAAGAAACGCTCTAGCGAAGTGTGATGCTCTGAATGTACAGGTGAAGTGTGTGTACAATGGCTTTTTTCCACTGATTATCTAAGAAGTGTCCTTATATTTTTCTGCTGATTGTCCCTTGTTCAAAACTAGTGACAATCAGCAGCACCGAACTGGGTATTACGCTGAGAGATACTGCAACAAAACAGTGGTGTGTCCTCCAAAATTGACTATTTTTAGACTTTCTACATCACTGGAGATCTAATTGTTGCCAGGCTATTGATTATTCTTGGTGTTTCAAATTGCTTGGGAGCTGAGTATTTTAAGTATATTTTAAAGTTAACATTGCAAATAGAGAGGGTGGAAAATTATAACAGTACTAAGAGGCAGCAGTACAAGACAAATCTATTGTCTAGCAGCACAGGCTGATCAATACAATTATTAAACTGATGTACTAAGTGTATTTGTCTTGAGCCATGTAATTTTAATGTTAAATTAAACCACAAAGAAAATTCATTATTTTTAAGGACATTGAATTTTCTTTGTCACAGCAAATAAACAAGGTCACAAACACATTTATCACATCTGGTTCTTTCTACCGTAGCGAGATCAGACATTTCTATTAAAAAATGGCTGTTCTGTTCAACGGTAATAGAATCAATCAGTTTCTGTTATACTTTGACAATTAATTTATCTCTTTCTGAAGAAATAATCCCAATTCTATTAATTTTTGCGTCTTAAAAATTCAGAATTAATTGTGCAAATTGCTTATATATATATTTACATATAAATAAGATTTCTGTATTTATAAGTACATATTTCCTTCAATATTTTTTGTATATACATTTTTTAATAAATTCAGAGACTGAAGAAGAAATTGCTTCATGATGAAAAAAATAAGGTGTAAGAAAGGGAAGACACATGTTTGCACTGAAAGGAAAATATATAGATTGCAAAACAGGCCTCTTCCAGACAATACAGAAGCGAAAGAACAAGAATGTATAAACTGTGTTCAATTAGAAAAATCAGGGGTTTCGGGGTACATTGTCACTGAAATATGAGCTGAAAGGGGGTTCAGAAATATCAGAAAGTCTCTCTGTTTTCCTCCTATCCAGTCCTTCACCTGGTCTGAGCTGCCATCATCTTTCAACAAGTCTTACATTTTGCAAGGCTTTTCCAGATTACACATCTCTCATGTAAATGTGACCAATTTCATGCTCTTCCATGCTTAGAAAACATGGAGATGGAAGATTTGCCCCACCTTTTCCCAACATTTTAATCTGGAAAGGCTGTTATCAGATCTGCTCTCAGCCTGCTATTATTTAACTGTTCCAGTCATCATAGTTATGCTTTTGTTGATTTCTTTAAATCTATTTCTCTTCTTTTCCTCAATTCTTTATTAAAAGCATCTACCCAAAATGAACAAGATAATCTGATTAATCAAATTCAACAAATGAGTTTCTAATGAAACAAAGGAAAAATTGTTATAAACATCTTTTCTGTAAATTATTTTTAAATTGGTTTACTGCCAGTTATGCACCGTATTTTAGAAAGATTATTCTGTAAGAACATTTTAATTCACTTGAAGAGAGTCTTTGATGATACACCCTTTTTAACCTTTATTCAATAATTTATATCTGAATATTAATTATTCAGTGGGTTATTTTAGCCACACTATTTTCAAGAAAGCTATTAATTGGATAAATTATACCCTTTAAGTGCCAGAGAAGTAACACTCACTACCAGCCACTTTCCATCAGAGGCACTGTTGTATAAGCAGATAAATACCTGTTTGACAAATGCACGTTAAGAAGAAATGTAGAAGGTATTTCATTGTCTGAAGTTTAATGAAATCCTTGAAATTGAGGTCTAAAGTTCATCACAATTATTTCCCATCATCCACTTTTACAAGAGCTGCGAAGCCAAAACAGGAAGGTAGGAGCTTATCTCACAATTAACCTTTTGTATTAAACAATGTTAAAAGTCTGCAGAAAGAAGAAAACTCCTCTGTAAGCTTTCTGAGAACATTTACATCACCTGCAGTGTGCTCTGATGTCACTCTGAAGGACACAGTCCCTCAGTGAGACACTTGGCAGGCAGTGCAGATGAGCAGAGGCTCTAAAAAAACCTTGGTGAAAATCAATATCAAGGTGAAAAATAATGCACCGTTTTCTCAGTGACACATAAACCCAAATTTCTGGTTCAGAGGCAGCTTTGGGTGTTTGGTTCCTCATGACCCAAAGAAGAAGGAGCTGTAGAAGCAGCTGTTACTTTTTCTCACTGGCATCACCAGACCCCTTTCACCCTCGCTGAAGAGAAAACAAGTAGATAACAGGAACACAGCCAGTGGGAGGAGTAAATACAATAACGAAGCCAGGTTTTATTTTAAGTTTCACTTTCATGTCCACAAAATCCTCGTCCAAGGCAGGACACGGAAAAAAGCCTTCCCTTGCTGCCTAAGGGAGCGCGAAAGCCATGGCAACACCCCTGACCATCGCTGCTCTTTCTTGATACACATCATCCAGGCAGTGAAAAAGGAGAACAGCATCTTCTGATGTCTAGCAGAACTCGTGAAAGGAACAGCGGATAGATTGTTATTGGTAGCACTTTAGTTAAAAAGGAGAGAGAGAAAGAGAGAGAGACAGGAAAATGAAACCCATAAGGACAGAGAGACCTAAATAGCCTCTAGGTAAGTTTTTTCATACACCTTATCTTCAAGACCAGTCCATGTCATTATTGTTGACAGCCTTACAAATCAAGCAGGGTTATCAGAAAGTGGTGCAAAAATACTTTTCAGAAGTGAAAATTGTTTTTTTTTTTTAAAACAGAAATTATACAAGAACTAAATGTTTAAATTGATGTGTAAAACACAGTTCTATTTTATGCTTGTTTTACAACTTTTGTAGCCAATTGAGTACAAACTCTCAACGAAATACACTGTAGTTCAGATAGGTAATAGGTTAAAGAAAGCCCAGCAATGTCTTAGTACATAAAGGAAAAGGCAGCATTTACTTTTAATCTTTCTCTCTGCTTAAGCAACATTTTCATTAATCAGCAGTTCAAACAAGTACAGTAATGGATGGATTACAGCTCCTTGGTCAACTTGTAGCACCAATAAGAGTTCACTAAATACCATGATTTTGAATTTAACCCTGCATCCTTCTTGCACTTAGCAAGTTTTTAATTAATACCTGGCTTCCAAACGATGCCATCTAATTAACTTCTACAACCTAATGTATTAGTAATCTAAATAAACAAAATGCATCCGATTATTCCACTGGTTCAATTTGATTTTCCAATCTGAGAAAATATATATATATGTAGCTTGACATCTATGCATAGTAAGCTGGTTGCTTTCAGCCTGCTTTTAAAGACAAAGAATTCTCCACTATTGAGGCAGTTTCTCTGCAGAGACAAGAGATGTTTTTTATTTGAGTCTCAGTTTTTCCTTCCTGTTACACAGAGTTTCTGTCTGACAGATTTGAGTCCTGGGAGGAAGACTGCACTCGGGCCTGAGAGGTTCCTCTGCTGCTCTAAATGAAAACCAGCAAAGTGCCACAGTGCCTCTACCAAAGTGCCTTGGTGTTGGATTGAATGAACATAGTTAGAATAAGACATGGCTCAAATGTAACCCTTTAAAGTACAAAGAGTGACACTTCCTTTAGACTCCATCTGAGGGGAACAGTACGTTTCTGGGAGCTGCACACAAGGACAGAAATGCTCTTCCGAATAAAGTAGCTCCTAATACATCCAATACACAAAGGTATAAAAAGAGTCTATTTTACACACAGAAGTACAAATGTGTTCACCTGCAGTAAAATTAGAGCACCAGGAAACATGTTCTGAAATTATAGTCCACTTTATGGTGTCACACGAATTCCATAAGATAGAGAATAAAAGCCTACAAACATTATTAGTCACCTCACAGTTTTCCTTACTTTATCTAATTTCATTTCTATCTTTCTATAGACTATCTAAATAACCCAATTTCCACAGTAATTTATACAGTTCTAATTTTACAGATTTCTATCTACAAAATTCTAATTTTATAGATCTGGTTTGGTTCTATGTAACAATTATAAAGCTGCTCCTCCTACTGTTCTAAGGCCCATGGAACAGAAATGAAGGGGGCATAACAAAGGGCATAGGAAAAGTATCTGATGAAGAGGAAATTATGAGAAACTCTTTGTCTCAGCACCTCACATGCGATTAAATACTCCATGTTTAGTCCCTGTCATATCACTAATGCTACAATGAATCCTGGATCAGTTTTTTCCGTATTGATTCCGTTCTGGTCTATCATCTCACGTTGTATATAAAAGACCATAACTGGCTGCTGCTTCTGACAGATCAATTTAAATTTCTTTTTGGACTGACATCTCATTTATACAGCCTTGTTGAGATACCTGACCGTGTCCTGGGAAGTGTTCTTGGCATTTAAATCAGATTTAAGACGTTCTCTTACACGTATTTGCATCCCAATCAGTAAGTCTTTACTTCCCTGTGGGAATTCATTGCCATCCTTTACCCCTACTGAGGCTTATCACTTTCCATATATCAAGAATGTCCTTTCTCCTTCAAATCCCTATTTACCTTACTTGCCTGTACTAATTTCCCCACAAATCATCACAGCTCTCCTGAGAGGTAGATGCTGTAATGACTCTCCTGTGTTTAACTCCAGACAAAGCTACTGAAGGAAAAAGGACATGGCTTTAAAAGCTTCTAACCATCCGAACATCCAATTTTTAAAGGCCTGATTTCCAGAAAGCTTCTAGCAATTACTCTCTCACAACTCACTTTGATTAGGTATTGAGCTGATTGTCTGGAATGTGACTCATTCAAAAGCAGTAGTTCAGAAAAAAAAGAATTAAATTTATAATTATTTGTGATACCAGTAAATCCTTCTAAAATAAGTCTATGATGGACAGCGAGCATTTGTTTGAATTCTCAAGCCTGTATTCAAATAAATAATTGCATAAATAACCAGAGGCAAATAAATCATCCCAGCAATAAATAAATTCTCTTTCATCAAACATGAAAAACATACTGGTTCTGAAAATGAAGCAAAGGAATTGCTGTTACAGAAGCTTCCTTTCCAGGTGATGCATACCTCCTCCGCCAAATGCTTGTGAAGGAAAAGTTATTCATTATTATGTATGATTCTTAATTTCTTAGTGAAAAATTATATGTGATATCTCATTTCCTAGTGTATAGGTGAGAATGAGTTAATTAATGCCAAGCAGTCTGAAAATGCTTTGTTAATTGTTTTTCTGAATGTACTCTAATCCGTGTTAGCTATAAACATGCACATAATTCATGTTAAAAAACAATTCCTGCAAGTTTAGGCAAAGTTCCTGGTGAAGATAGATAGAATGTCATTAGACAAAAGAAATTAAGTCATTTTTTTCTGAACTTTTGACACATCCAAATGGAATTTCAAATATTAATTTTAAAATAGATTGTGATAGTTTTTTTGACTTCCTAGGTATTGATACTGAGCTAAGTAAAATACGATATGCAACATCTTGTCTATGAAACCTTGCGCTCAACACCTCTCTTAAACTATGACTTGTAAATAAGAATTTATTGGAAAAGAAAAGTATTCCAACATGTATCATGATAAAAAGGCACAGCATGTTACTTCCCACAGGTAAACAAAAGAATTTAATTTTTTTCTAAAATGTAAGGAAAAAGAGTCATATAGGAAAAATATTCACTCTTGCAGCAATGATGGATTGAGAATAAACTCCTGTGTGCTTACCTGGGGTTCCCATGCCGAGTTCTAGCATATATTAATTAGCAATTAATCACTTGGATTGTGCAAGAGCAATTTTCAGGCAGTCAGTAGTATTGATTCTTATCCATTGTTTTAAAAAATGGTTTCTGTGCGCTGATGTTTTATCAGTCAAGGCATTAACTTTGTAACCACGAATATTTGTCATTCTCTGCCCCTCTCCACATGCTCATCACACTAATTGCCAAAAGAGTAATCAATCTGAACAGCAAAACAACCTTTTCCATTTCTATTAGAAAATCCACTCCATAAACTGAAGTTTCAGAAATGACCAGTTATCTGACTCGATATCAAGTTCTGACCAATGTTTACATGGAAAATAGTGTTGAGTCATCGTGCTGAAAACCCAGTGGAGGTTTTATCCAAGTTATAAAAGAATTTTTGCCTTATCCAACTCAAAAATCAGAAAATTACTGTAGTAAGGCTCTGACTGAGAGAAATTAAATTCAAAATTGGGTTTTGGGCAACAATGGCATTGAGCAGGAAAGCATTTTTCCGAGCACAGAGGAACATCAGCTCCAAGAATAATTTCAAAATCTTTCATATCCAGTTCCCAGAATTAACCCACTTCAGGGATAATCAAACCATTTTCTTTGGTGCTTAGCAATGAACTGTAGTTTTACCTGGGAAGAAGGGAAGTTCAGTCATGAAAACTGAAGAGACTTGCAGGCTGAGGTACATGATGAGCCTCAATACAAATGTTGCACATCAACTCCCTTTTCAGGAGGAGAATTTTAGTTTAGATATTAGCAGGGAGTGCCAAGTGCCCAATTCCATGGCCCCTGCTGAGCACCAGGAATGTCCCACTGCCAAACACCATTCAGAAGTTCTTTGAGGGGTGCTAGGAAGCATTCAAAAAAACTTGTGCCTTATTCCTCCACACACTGTTAGAAATAACTGAGGTTTCTTTTACAGCGTGAGAGCAATATTTCACTCAAGATCTTCAGAAAAATAGAGTAACTACTATCAGCAGAAACTGCAGTCACAAGGTCACAACAATTTAGAAATCATTTCAATTATATTTCCTAAGGCTATAGGGTTTCTTTTGTGATGTTATCCTAATAACCTTTAAAGAAATGACACATTTGAAAAAAAAAAAAAAGAAATGGATTGAGGAGAGGAACAGCGGCCACAGATTTATCTAATGTTTATGGATCTAGTTCTCAAAACAGAGGAAATGGAAAAATTAATACATTCTCTGCCTGAGGTTTTTCATCAGTAATAATACATCAAGTTTAATAATACTATCCTAACACTACAATAAAATTCAACTCCTGTTTGCAACAGGTTTTTTGGCAGCTTTGGACGAATACCTCCTTTATAGGCAAAAGTATTCTACAGCATTTTAACTCCTGGCAAAGCTTGGTGGAGCCAGAAGCAGTATCTTTGGAAACATTTCCTGTGCCACTCAGTTTAGGCAGCCGCAGGTCTGATCACCACCTGTCTGTGCCATACACAGACACAAAAAATGGAGGTAAAGCCATGCGCCACAATTCCATTATGGCCTCAAATTCTCCTTGAATTATTAACTGCAATCCATCACCTGAGCACATTTGTGGCCTGGGTCTGAGTGTTCACATTTCTACCAGCAGGATGGCTCAGACCATAACTCAAAACAGTAGACCACTGTTTGCAAATAAAAGCTGTGGGTGCTGCTATTACATTTACCTCAAAAGGGTCTGAGGAAGGAAAAATCACTGACCAAGGATACAGGCATCAGCAATGAGCAATGCTGACAAAATTGACAATATGACTTTGGGCAACAAAAAGAGTTCTTTGTCATCTGTCAGTGTGCCTAAGGCTTCCAGCGTGAAGCACAGGAGAGAAAGGCCAGAAATATTTCATTATTGTTTTACACATGCATTTCCTTTCAGCTGGAAATGGTGAGAGGAACTGAAACAGCCACCCCTTCCAGTAATGGGTATTTTTGCTATCTAATATACATCAGTGTAAATGATAGCTATAGTCAAATAAACTGCTGAAGCATAAAAGAATTCAGGCATGGAAATGGATAGTTTCGCCTCTATCAAAGACATTGGGGAGTCTCACCTGAAAATAAACGTGTATCTACATACAGGGGGAAGTCATGCCAAAATACAGCTTATATTTCTTTTGCAGTCTAACGTTAAACAATAACAGAAACTCAAAAGTCTTCAGTTCCAGGGTCTTCTTGTTTCTACCTTAATACTGTGACTATTGGACCATGTTCTTGCATTCATTTGTTTAGAGGAAAATGCATTGTTTGTTTCAATACTGTCAATATGGTTCTTTAACAGTCTGGACATCTGTCTTCCCTGGGTATCTTATGCATTCTGTGACTTTTTAAAAAGTTGGATTATTTCACTATTCTTAATGATCCTCTAAAGGAGTTAAAATGCAGTATTATTATTGTCCCTGTATCCCTTAAAACCACAAATCTCTGGCATTGAATTTTTTTTTTTAAAAGTATAGTTTTTACTACCTAATAGCAAAAAGCAGCTCTGTCCTTTCTTGTTGAGGGAGAAGAGCCATGTTACTTTTGTAATTCAGGAAGTTAAATGAATTCTCCTTTCTTCATCGTTTGTAGAGGCTACAGAAGTGTCAAAAAATGAGCTCCAAGGTCACAGCCTGCAGAGACACAGTTAGCTCAGCTGACATCAGTAGATGTTCCCATTCAGAGGAGCAGTAATTTTGTCTCTGGATTATCTCTCTCACACATCAACATCAGATGTCTTAACCTCTCTGTGCCTCAATTTTCTCACCTACAAAACGGTGGCAAATGACACTGATGGCTGCCAATTCTTAACTGTTCAGAACACCTTGTCAATTGTGCAGAGGAAAAGTTTATTTTTAGATCACAGGCATCGCAGAAGTCCCAGCACATCCAAAGACATCAGGGGTAAAATCCTTTTGATTTCAATGGGAACTGTTCACGCCTGATGAAATACGGATGATGCACAAAAGCCTCTTGTCTGTTAGAACTGGCAGCGACTCTGCATCTGCTCAAATTTCACCTAGAGAGGAAATAACTCCTATTTTGGTGAAGTATTTTAACCTTGATAAGAATGTGCTGGGTCCAGTATTAAGTGGCAACTGTTTCCTAACTAGAACTCTTAACAGATTTTGAAACAGTCAAAAAAATTTACACATTTAAAAACATTCTCCGAAGTTGAAAGTCTCAAATTACAGTAGGAAAAACATGAATATTTTGTGCTAACATAAAGTTAATTTAGTGTTGACTGAGATGTGAAAATTATTCTCCATGCTGGATTTTTGTTTACTCTTCCCTGAACATCTGCTGTTGTCCTCAGTTGTGAGGTCCACCTTTGTCTTGCCCCACGTGTGTGTGCAAGTTCCATGGCATAAATGACCAAGTCACCACTTGGGTTCTGCAGGTGTGTTTGACTTAAAACTTCTTTGGCTAAACTCTCATGGTTATAGTGCTTGTCACAGTAATTCTGTGACAGAACAAAATCATAGAATGGTTTGGGTGGGAAAGGACCTTCAAGCCCATCTCATTCCAACCCCCCTGCCTTGGGCAGGGACACCTTCCACTAGACCAGGTTGCTCAAAGCCCGAAAAATTTTTAAGTCTGGTTTTTCTGACTTTAAACAGCTGAAATCCAAGGACTTTCAGGGCTATTAATTTTGGCATATCATTTACTACAATGTGTATTTAGATTTCAGCATATTAAGTAGCCTTTTAAAGTTCCAACTTCAAGGTTTGGAAGGTAAAATCCAAGAAAAAATGGCCTTTAAGACAAACAAAAGAAACGAAGTTCCTTAACAGCTAAACCAAACTCTTAAACAGAAAGCTTCATGGAAGCTGAAAGAGAATAGAAAGCTTCTTTTAAGTTAAAGGTCAACACCAAGAACTCTCTCAGAAATGAAATTAAAATTCAGCAAGAGCAATAATAATTTTCTGTAGGTTCCTAACTTGGCAAGCAGTTTAACGTTAAAAGGAAAAAAAAGAATGAAGGGAGCATATCTTTGTGTCTGAATTTCCACTGAGTAAATAAGCAAATGATTTATTGAGCTTTGCCTTTCTCTTAGATCCTGGAATATCTATCAGCAATGTTTGATCTCTGTGAAGAAATCCACTTGAAATAGCCAAATATATTCTTACTGTGCAGATTGATTATCAAGAGCTGTCAGTGAGGTTTTTGCCTTCTCTGTGCCCATCAAGCCATTACTCAACTGGACCATGCAGCATTTTTCAGCCTCAGCTGGACTTCATGTGCAATCACAGAAATTATTCCAGTGAGCTCTGGGTAGTCAAGATCAAGGCCACTCGGCAGACAGACCCTTCTGGTGTAAAAACAGTACTTGAAACACCTAAACTTGCACCCTGGTTTACATTTTGAATAGCCCACCTAATCTGGTAAGTGGGCTCACATGAATAAATGTTAACAAGTAAATTCTTTGAGGAAACTGAGGCATAGAATTATTTTTTTTCCTCACTTGCCTGGAAACAAAACCTAAACACCGCAATGATGTGTGACAGTTGTTGAAAAGCTTGGAAAAGCATGAACCAAATAGATATCAAGCAAAGTATTCACTCAGATATGAGAATTAATTTGCAAAATGTATATATACAGTCATTTACTCTGGACGCTTGATGAAAAATCAATTTTTCATATTGTTGTAAACCATTGTACAATACAGAAAAGGTATTTAGAGCCACATCCTTCTACAGGAGACTGTCTCTGAGACGGTTGAATCAAAAATGGAAGAACAAGATAGAGAAAAATCAAGAAGAAATAAAATATTGAACATTTGGAGCCATTTCTCTATGTTATTTTATGTATATATTTCACAAGGAGTGCTAATCAAAGAAGTGTTTATTTGTAACGCGTATTTTCCTTTCAGGTTTTCAGACCAAAACCTCTTTGCATGCTCATCTATAAAATGTGTTCCGTATCCAATAACTGCATTACCACGTAAAGAGATCTGTGTGTCCGAGGAGCACATTTTCAGCTGCAGGCAGCAGCTGCTGCGTTGGACGGGCAGGGTCCGATCACTCTTCCCTCTGCATCGGGGTGTGAAGGCTCCGAGAGCAGCAGTCATTCCTGAGAGAAAGGAACCCTGCCCGCTCTGCCGTCACTAGAACAGCTCTGGAACAGAGACATCAGCAGCATCCAAGGGTTTCCAGGGCCTGCCTACTGACCAGCCAAGAAAACAGGAGATAAACCTGTGTAAAACTCATCTCCATTTCGGTGCAGACTGATTTTACAAAACAGCTCTCTGATTTTACAAAACAGCAGTTGTATTGCTTCCTACTTAATTTTGAATCTGCCTGGGAGAGGAGAGGGGAAAAAAAATCCAGACTATTTCAGAATTCCACAACAGATATATACCTATATCCCTATTCTCTCTCAGTCAAAATCCTGCCAGGACTCCCGGTGAGCCACCGTGGAATTGCTGAGTGCCAGAAATCGTGGAAGAGAGGGCAGGGTGTGAGGCCAGAGGTTTAGCCAGACACTGCTTTGCTTTGGCCTCGCTGTAGCAGCCGTGTCCACATCCTTGCAAATGCCATTTCTCTCCAGCTGCCACCTCTAATCTTTTTGAACTGCTGCTCAAATAAACACCAGGGCACTTGAATTTCATCTCAATGAAGGAATGCAAGTATTTGCGAGTCAAAAGGGAGAAATGCTGACTGTAGGACAACCAGAATACTGGAAGAAATATTGTCATACTGTTGGCATTGTGTGTGTTATTCATGTGACAAGTATGAGTGAGCAGGGAAGATATTTTGAAATTAAAGAGTTAGGTAAACAGGAACAAGGCTTAAAACCCAGTCCTTTCCAACTCTTCAGCGTCTCTGTTGCCAACAGCTGCCGTCATGTTTTTCTGAGTCTCTCACAAAATGCATTAATACAAACTTGTGAAATAAACTTATGGCTTGTGAGATATAAGTGCAGCAGTACAAGCCAGTAAAGAATGACAACTTGATTTATGGTAGCTAACTTCAGAAATATTGTTTTTCATATTGGGGAATACATATCAAATCTTATGCACTTCATTTTTTATGATTCACATGTACCCCCAAATGCCCAAATTAATCTCAGACATGGTTATTCCAACATCCTGTAAGAAGAATGCGTCCTGCATAGAATTGGTTCTCGCATAACATGCATTGCAAAGAACTTGCTGTATCTCCCTAAGAAAAGGAGGGGAAAAGAAGTGGCTTTGATTAACACAGACTAAAACAAATTAAACACATTTAAGAAATTTGATCTTTATCTGACATAAAAAGCTATGATTGCTCCAAGTGCACTCAAGTAAGTGTAGGTGAAACCAGAGATATTTTCATTTATGAAAAAAGTGAAGCATTATGTATTTGTGGTGATACAAAACTGTCCTCTTCCATAGCTGCACATTCTCCCTGTGCAGCGCCAGTCAGACCCTGTTTGAATACGCTGAGCCACTGCAGAACTAATCCCATAAAGAGTGAAAAGTTTGCAGAAAACTTTTCCTGGGTGAGGCTGATGCTCTGCTGACTCAGAGGGGCTCAGGCAGCAGGAGCTCAGGCTGGCAGCCCTGGCACCACAACCCCCGTGGGGTCCCAACCTCCCTGCTTTGAAGTCAGCCAGTTCTGCCCCTGTTAATGTGCCCCCGAAAGAGAAGAGCTCTGCAAAGAGACTGAGAACGCAGCAGAACAGGACCCTGACCCCATTTCCCCAATTCCCTTGGAGTGCACTGGGGCCTTATTAGAGACTGTGAGAACGTGTTCTGTTCTCCTCAGCATTTCACCCTGCACCTGAGATACTCCACCTCTTAGAACTTTTGTTCAGCTTAACAGACTTCTGCAAAATCTTTTCTGTTTCAGTAAAGCAGCACATCCACCATAAAACCCTATGGTGTGTTATTTTAATTAACTCTAGTCTAGAGACCACGATTACACCAAGCACAGACATACATTTCTCCCAGTCCTAGCAAAATTAACAAATAAGCTGAATATATATAAAGATAAGGAGTGCAAGACCCCATTCCCATTTAATCCAAAAGGACTCTAATTTATATGCCTCCAACAATTACATATCCTCATAAAGCTGTTATATTTGCAATGCTGAAATAAAGCAAAATATAGTTTATGTTTCAATAATAATAATTAAGGCAATTATTATCTACATACATTGATTTTTAAAAATTTATGTACACAAGTTATTGATGCATTTATGTATTTATAATTATGCATTTATATTCAAGTGTTATTTGTCAACAAATAAAGGTCTTGGTCATGCTTTGCTTCTTTTTTAATCAAGTGGACAAGGTTGTTTAATCTATTTTTCTATTTGTTTCACTGAAATGGGAAGGAGTTTAGTATTATAGATAGACCAAACTTTTCAGAAATCAACTCCATGATGGGAAACAGAAAATTTAAAATTATTTTTAGATCAAAATAATGCAGTTCTCATTCAGCAAAATTCTGGCTTACATACAGAAATATGTACAGGGCTTTATGATGCCACTATTTGATTTCATTCTTCCTATTACTATATTCACTTTAGGGAAACGAATCAATATTTTCACTAGAGAAAGTGTCCATGTTGTTTATCTGGCTGTCTCAGGCAAAACAGACTCAATGTTCTTGGAAACATTTATGAAGAAATAAAGAAGTGACAAGAATAAAACAGTATCTGAAAGAATTTTTCAGTCCATACGTTTGCCTCACCCAGCCCTGATCAAAGCAATTTGTAACTTATGCATATGTTTGAGTATAATTGAAATGTATGACCTTCCAAATATTGTTACATATTGATTCTGCCAATTTATACCACAGGACAAAAAAGACTTTTGCAGTAAATTGCAGTATTATTGCAATCAAAGATTTTAGTTTCCAAAGAAACAAAGGTTGAGAGAAACAGCTCAGATAATTGAGCTCATTCAGACAGGATATTCTGAATGTGCTGTGAATGCAAAACAGCCTCTGATTGCGTAATGCTTAACACAATAATCAGAAGTAATTGATTTCACACTTCTTTTAGGTTTTATTTCTCATTACTAGGCAAAGGCAGTGATCATCTCATTTCATTTCAATGCAAAAAACTACAATTGTTGCTAATTAATACAGAATATCTTCAATAGTTTCTTAGATTTCTAATTTTCTGGATCTCAATTTTTTTTAAGTCCTTAATTTGCAAACCAACTTCTCTCATAATTGTAGAACTTTTTTGTTTGTATTATCTACTTAAAAGATGATAAGCAATCTTGATCTATTCCTCACATACATTTTTATGTAGTGTTTTTAAAATATTATTTTTGCATCATGCAAATGTCTGAAGCATTCTCTGTAAGTCACCTTCTTTCTAGAAAAATAATTTTGGAGAGGTAACTTCAGCAAATTAAGACTTGTGATGATTCTTAGCACAAATTTCAAGACTAAAACTAACTAAAATCATGGTTAATTGTGGAGTCTGGAAAGGGTTGCTAAGATGCATATTTTTACCGCTGTGTAGCATTGCAGACTTTTACAGAAGTCAATTTAGACACCACCAAAGCTGTGCTACATCTCCAGCTGAATCAGGAGATCAGGAAAATACTAATACTCTACTGAACTGCCTTCCACTGCTTAAAAGGTCGAGGTTAATAGTGCTTCCCACAGCTGGTTGTGCAGTGCCACCACTCTCTCCATCCCCTCTGCGAGACGGGGATCACTCAGTCTGTCAGCAGTTTGTTCACAATTGAAATGTCTCATTTTCCTGATACCTCAATTTGCACATTCAGCTGAGTTACATTTGTGTTGTACTGAAAATACGTTTTATACACAACTTTAATTTCAAAAGCGGTTGTGGAGATAATGCTGGTAGAAATGTCCTGTTGTTACTTAACTAAGCAAAACAGGAGATGGAAACACGGTTCCTTATGGCATGATCAGCCTTTGGATAATTCTGTAATTATCCTGAGACTCGTTTCTTCCTTTGCCCTGCAATGGCAAAACATGCAGCTCCCAGACAAAGAGAAGATGAAGCAGAGCTTTGTTTGCAAATTGCAGCGCACAGTTCTGGAAGTACACAACTTACTGTCCTTATATTACTCTTACAAAAAAGAAAAAAAATCCAAAAGTAAAAGCAAAAAGAAGGAACAAGACACGAACGGCACAAATGAGGAAGGGTTGTCAGGTCTGTCCAAAGTATTTCAGCAGCACAGAAAATTTGTGTGGTCTTAAATTCTCATTTCCTCAGATGTACTGTGATAGGAAAGTAGAGAGTTCCTTCCTAATGAAACAATTATCTTGTAACATGCTTAAATAAAGTTTGCTTTCTAAAGATATTTCTAAAGCTCTGAAATAGCTGATATTAACCTGTCAGCATCAAGATAAATGGGTCTAATCTTATCCAATACACTGATTCTTTTGTTCCTATTAATTTCCATCTAGCCAAGCTACAAGGTTACAGAAAATCTATTTTTGGATACTTTTCAGTATCGATTAGGAATTATTTTGAAAGGTGTAACAGAATGGAAATCAGTAGCTAAATCTTGAGCTTATCTTCATCTTGGGACATCATTGTTAAGGTAGGTGATTTTCTAGTTCTTGTCTGCTGTATTTCCCAAGAGTTGATGCATATGGTAATTGAATTAATTATTCAGGTTACTTGGTGGTACCAGCAGGTACATGGCAATACCTGCTCAGCCAGTGATCAAATTATAAACCAAGAATAATCATTACATTTAGACAAGAAACATCCAGATTTTTCTGACTTTGTCAGATCAGCTTCTATTATCACAAATAGAAGAATAACTTGGCTCAGAGAGGGAACAGCATGGAGCTGGGAGAGGGGAGGTTTAGGCTGGATATTGGGAAAAGGTTCTTTCCCCAGAAGGGGATTATCTGTTCAATTGCCTGGTCAATTACCTCTGGACACTCCCTAATATCTTAACTTTTTTTTTTTTATTGTGATACCCTAAACTGCACACAGGATTTGAGGTGAGGTCCTGGAATACACCACGAGTTTTTAATGACTGTCCTCTGGTCAGCCATGGCATCTTTGTAGGAGATGTAGTTTATTTGAAGAACTTATTAAGGAAGAGAGGAAATATCTGATCTTCATTAACTACTATGAAGTCAACATTTCATTGGAAAAGTGCAACCAAGCTGCTTTATTTATTTCAGATTACAAAGAGAAACAATAAAATAATGCAGCCATCCAAGGGAGGCAAAGCCATCCCTCTGCTGCAGGGACAAACATGCGTCTGCCTGGGCTCGGTGGAGCAGCACCTCGCAGAGCCACCTGAGCTGGCTGTGGCGAGTTATCTCCAGGGCCAGGAGCACCAGGGCTGCCTCAGTGTGGTGCTTTGAATAATCACCCTTTCGGGGAAGCAGCACTAATTGCCTTGGCTCCAGCCCAGGTGGGTGTTTCTCGCAGGGCTCAGGCTGCCAGCTCTGCACGGCGCTGCAGTGCACGGGGCAGGCTTTGTGCTTGCTCCATTATCTGTGCCACGGCATTCTGACATCTGCACATCCTACCTGGTAACTGGCGGAAATGCCACAGAGCTAAGGGTGCTCAGAATATCAAGATATTACTTGCGGAAGAGGAAAATATGTATTTACTATAGGTGTAGGTTTAAGTCTGTTAACAGGTATAGCCAGCAGTGCATCTTCTCTAACCCTGATTATAATTCATATGAAATATCAACTATAACTTTCATTATAGATCTTATCAAAACTAAAATAAATCACTTAAAAATATTTTTGCCTTCCAGCACAGTATTTGATGAACACATCTTCTCCCGGAAAACAAATAAAATTACATAAAAATCTGTACACCAGAGAAGTTATATTTAAGGGTTTTGTTTTTGTTTTTTTTTTTTAACATTGAGACATTAAATCTAGGTTTTCAATTGATTTCATCCTGTTATTAAACACAAAAGTATTTCAGCCTTGGGGACTGTTCTAAAAATGATAATTATTTAGATCCATGTTTTACATTTTGATTGCCAGAACGCTCTACATTTAGCAAATACTGACAAGCAGCACTTCTGTTCAGGAAGTCAAACAGTAACTGAACATTAGTTTTAAAGAGCAACCTCTCAAACACATTTATCCCAACTCTGTAACACGACTGGAATAATCTCTGAAATTTCAGTGTGGTCAAGAAATCTGCATTACAAACACAGACATGGGAGGACTACGTTCTCTCGCACTTGTGCTGATCTTTCAGTGGAAAATGCAGTTATTGACCTGGGGAATGAAGCAGATCTTTTGAATTTTGTTAGAGGTTAAAGTCATTCAACAAGTCCACTGATGGTTCTGCCTTTGGAAGGATCAGACTGAAAACGCGATAACACAAAGCCAACAATGGCAAATCTGTCTGTAACAGAGAAAAAATAAACTTCTCATGGGAGAGCAGGTTACCTTTTCACAGAGTTTTAGACTTTCAGAGACTGAACACTAATCAATCTGATTTAAGAAGAAGAGCTATTTAAAGGAGAAAGGAGAACTACATTTGTTTCCCCGCCTCTTTTTTTTGCACCTCTCGTACTTCTCTGCTCTCCTCTTATCTTCTGTTTTTGCAGACTTAACTTTTGCTGAGCAGTCATATCTACACAGAGTTATTATAAAGTACTTAATACCATCATAGTATCTGTCCCCCACAGTAAATAATTCCTGACATGATTTAATGAAGGATAACAATCAGGAACGAGAATCTTAAACATTAAACATTTACTTTAAACATAAACAGTTACGTTCTCCTCTGGATTTTTAACACTTATACCAACTTTATAAAAACTGAAAATGAGCAAGGAAGAACTTTTAGTGTGGAAAATATATATCCCTTAAACAGGAGAAAGAAACTGGGAGCAGGACATTAGGGACACCCCCACATGATAAATATTTCAGATCACATCTACAGAAGAAGAAAACACCATGTGATTTTTCCTATCATCAGGTAAACATGATCTCTGATACCAATCTTGGTAAAGAATTAGAAGTTTCGGCTAGTTTGACAAAAATGCTGCAGCGACACTGAAAATTACAGCACTGACAGTGTTTCTGTGTCCCTCCTGTGAGCCCATCTTTGCTTCCATGAGTGGCATGAGGCCAGCAGTAACACAAACCCGGCGATTTCTGGCCTAAGTCAGAGCCCATCAGCTGAAGAAGTGACAATCACCATTACTTACAGCCAAACGGGAGTAGCAGACTCCTTTATTGCTAGTTTCACTTGTCTGAACCATAGAAAGCTCATTATCCTGAAAGCTGCACTCTTACATTATCCTGTAGACAAAGTCAATACCAGGAGAACTGTCTCTCACACACTGTGCTGATTAATATTTGATCTATCATCTTTGTAATCAGAAAAAATTCTCTTCTTCTGTGAATCTTGAACCCTTATTCTCATTGCTTTTCACCACCTTTTCAGTAAGAGAGAAATGACATTTTAATAGAATTTTATACTCACTAAATTAAAATGTCCAAGGTAATATTTAATGAGGCATAATGCTGCTAGTCACACTCCCTTGATCTTAACTATAATCTCAGATTTTTTTTTTTTAAATGACTGTCACTTTATTACAAACTTTCCTGAAGGTTGGGGTATACCAGGACACAGAAAGTAAACAAACAAGCAAAGAAACCCATACACGCCCTATGCCTAGGCTTGGAGACTTTAAGCCTAAAAATGAGTAAGTAGTTTTGACCAATTTTAATGCACTGAGAGATGTAATTATTTCATTCTGTCTGGGAATAAATCAGAAAGTTTTGACACCAGCAGTCATGTCACCAAACCTCCCTTCTTTGTTAATTTTTTTTTTTTTTTTTTTTTTTTTGGCCACTGGGATAAATCTTCAGAGGCAGATAGCTCATTTTTATGAGAGTAGCTCTATATGTAGCTGAAGAAAACCCTGGGATCTACTTTTCAGTTCACCCCAGCTGCTGAATTTTTCATTTCAAGCAATTAAGGAAAAACATGGTAAGTGGAATGCTGTTTAAGATAAAAAAAAAAATCAGAAAACTTTCTATTGTTTTCTTTGTGTGTGTCTAGACAGTAATGGAATGCATTAATTCAATTGCTTTCTTCTCTGTGTTCATTTTTTACCTTATTGGATATTTATTAATTGACTCTGTAACACACTTCCAAAGGTGAAGAATTAGAGAGAGAGCTGAAGAACAGAAAGACCAGGGGACTGCAGCCTTCCTATAGTTTTACTCTGGCAAGAAACGTATTCAGTGAAAGCAGCCAAATGTATGCACAAACCAGCCCTGACCAAGTCAGGCTTTATACTGTATTTTGTTTTGTTACTCTGAAATACAAATCAACCCTCTGCCACGTCCAAGGATGAATATCTATCCAAGCAGAGTGCCAGCCTTCATCTGTCTGAACCTGCCGAATAACCCAAGGGATTTTCTCCTTTAAAAATGAAATAGCTTAAAGCAAACACACAACTCTTTGCAATACGCATTCTGCTTTGTTTTTTCAATCCTTAATTTGCTGGGTATTTTTGAAATGTCTGTCCCCTTTAAAGTCTTCCCCATACCTGGGGGACAGCACTAAGGGTTGTTTTCCAGACACCACGTGAGGGGAAAGGCGCAGTGAAGGAAGAGCTGGTTCTGACCACAGCAACAGCATTTTCAGCTCTCTCTCAGAAACCTGATGTGCTGGGGGGAAAAACCTGCACTGTCTTTTAGATGCCTGCATTCACTCTGTGTATGCCATCAGAAGAGCTGGAATAAATTGACCATGGGGACTTTATTTTCTTTTTATCTGTACATATGGTTCCTCCTGAACTGTCAGGAGAGCTGACTGCAATATGCCCAATTTCTTCAGTCAAATGTGCACATATTTCTTTATCTCTGCTTTTTAACAAATAAACAGAAACAAGCTGCAGGCTCTTTTCCAACAGGGTGGTTGTCTTCTCTAGCTATTGATATGTTTAGAAAGTTCATTTATTTTACATTTCAGAATGGCTTTGCCTATCTCACTGAAGAGTTTTATAAACTCTTATCTGGAAACTTCCGAAAGTGAGGAATACTTTTTCAATTCTATTGCTAATTCCTTGATATTATTTTTACCATTTGTTATTAGAATTGCAAAAAACAAACTGACAAATTGCTTTACACATGTAACACAAGTCTTGGAATTAGAAGTGAAGTATAGTGTCTAAATAAACTTCTCAAACATTTGGTTTTATTTCAGGTCAGAAATCAAGCCACATTGTCAAGGAGCATTCAAGCCAGTCAGAAGGAAATGTGTGGTTCTAACAAGTTATTTTTTTAGAATTAAATATTCTGGTTTTCTACTACATAGACACACTCCAAGAGTCTTTCAAAGCAATGTATGCAATACTGAAATGGTTTTAAACTGTGTGTCACTTCAGCTTAAAAGGATAAAAATTTATTTCCTTAATCTCTTAGTGCAGGCTTGTGTATTTCTCTTTTTTTTTAACCTAAATTAATTTCAGCAAATTATGTGATTATAGCTATTTCCAAATCCTTTTCTGAACGAACAGATGTTCTTAAAACATGGAAAACAACAACAGATAGCAGGTGAAAGATAAAGAGTGTGATTCTGAAGAAGGTAGGGATTCTGAAAGAACCATTTTCAGAAGCCCAGATCTGCAGACTAGACAGCACAAGAGGCAATTCAGAGCATCTGTGAAATTACAAACAGAAATTAGATAGTCAACATTAAAAGAAAAAAAAAAAGAGAAAAGACAGACATAAACTGAAAAATCACCAGTGTTTTGAATTTAAGAATAGCTGAGGAAGACTGTTCAAAAACCCTCAAAATGTTTTTTGCAATATAATTCTGAGAAGGCAGTGGTTCTGTCAAGAAACAATAGAAAAACCACTTTCAGTCTGACAACCAACTGAAAGCCCGAGAATCCCTATTCTCTTTATGGAAAATACTAACAGGGGTTTGGAGGAGAACCAGAGGAACATCACACTCTTGTCTGTGGCTTTCCCTCTGCCTCAGTGACACGCTCATTGCTGCTGTTGCACTGGCTGCTGGACTAAACCCCTAAACCCCACACACATTATGGTCTTTGTCAGTGGACTGCTGCTTTTTGCATGCATCCCAAAGCTTTTGTGCTGCCTGTAACATGATCACCAGGATGCCAACTGAACATCAGCAGCAGCTCTGTCACATCAATTAGAAAGCTCCCCTGCCTCAGAGTACAGCTTCCAGCATTCAGGGCTTTGAAAAGCATTCAATAGATCATTTTCCTCTTTTTTTTTGCCTCAGAAAAAGTAAGGAAATGATGTAGAAGTTGATATGCAATAATCATTTGTCTATTGAACCCACGCTTTTCCCCTTTGAGAATGAGACCAGTATTATGCTTAAATCAGTACCTGAGATTATTGTTAGATATACGTGCATGATTCATAAACCACTGAAAAATACTGAACTGCCCTGGCTATTACGAAAATACTCTAGGATTATGCACACAATTAATTACATTGGTTCAGATGGAGAACTGAAACTTGTTCTAAGTCAGATCTCCCTGATGTCCTATGATTTTCTGCAGCTTGTATGTGATGAACATTTATCCATTTTCAACCAACCATCAACTTGTGCAATTACTTTTGCATGCTTATTAATCATATAGCATAATGAAATAATTTATTCCTAAGCAGATCATAAAAAATGAGGTGTATATGCTGATGTTCTTGTTAAAGAGCAGCAGCTGTCACAGTATTTGAAGTTGTTATTAGTGCTGACCCCGATGCAGTACATACATATTGCCTGTCACAGGTTCAATGATGGTATTTGGTGGATGTATCTGTTCAGGATAGATGGGACAGTAAACAACATTTTTTTCCCAGGTCTATGTATTTAGCAGCTAGAGCATGACTGCACCAATGATTGCTGCCTCAGGAGTACGCACTATGGAATATCGAGATTTTCACCTATTTAAAAAGAGGAGGAAGCATTGAATATGTAATGGGCAATCAACTGAGGTAGTTAAGAGCAAAAGGTGACTTTCTAAACAGTAACCATGTCTATTATCTGCACTGGATTAGTGTCACTGCCTTTGCTTTTTAATGCGCTTGTCATCCAGGATAAATGGAGATTGATGGCAACTATTAGTTTATTTTTTCACACTTTCTGTGGTTTGGTACCTTTCTGTTTGAAAATGTTGTTGTGTAAAAAGGTGACATTCGTCAGCTCTATTGTTCATTGGTTCAAACCATATGCTGATGAAAATATCAGTGTGGTGCTACTGACAGACCATAAGAGATGTCTGGGTCACTGTGTCAAACCTCTGCAATCACAGCCATTAATGTAAATGACATTCCATCCGGGCAGTCCTTGACCATACCTCACAAGCCACAGAAAAACCCATTACACTAAACCACTTACATACAAAAGACCAAGCCCCTCAAAATATGTTATATGCTTGAGAAAAAGAGAAAGCAAGAGATATTGCCAGTATCCTGTATTTCTTAAAGCTGAGTATCTCATAAGGAGTTTGTACTTTCACACTGTAATCCTCTATCCACCATCTCTAACCAGAAAGCAAAATTAGTACCAAATTATGAACTACCTAAATAGAAAAAAAAAATTATTAAATGAAATATTTTGCCTCCCCAATAGAGGCTTTACAAACTTTATGGAGTTCCTATCCCAGGTAGTGATCTAATGGATGCCCAAATGCTGAGAAGCCAATGATATAATTTATTAGAATATATAAAATTTAAGTCTTTAAGAGCCACAGGGAGGAGTAGGACTCAGGGAAGTTTTACATTAAATGATTGCAAACAGATCATTATAAATAGTCGAATTCCTGTAGGAGCCAGTAACAAGGTGGCAGTAATCAAAGGAAAACTGGCAAACGCCTTTCTATCAGCAGTGAAGCAGCGTTACCCATGTGCTCTACTTTTAATTAGTTAAAAATAGTTACACACAGCCTTGTTTACATGCAGGCAGGGATTTAAAAATACAGTTAGCAGAGGTTTCCTACTGTCTTTGGTATGTTCCCATATAATTCAATCTAATTTATTTCATAAGGTGAATTTTTTAACCTCTGCTTACTGAGTTATAAAGTGATCATGGCATTTCACATCTTTGTGATGAGTTTGAGATACTGTTCTTCTCTTCCCACGCAACTTTTTAATAAAATGCTGCCAGTTTGCTGACCTTCCCCTCTTCAAGGTTAATGGTTTGTTACCTACAAATTACTTTCCATGATGCAACTTGGGTTATGAACTCCAAAATAGTCATCTGTTGGCTCTCCCTTCAATTTATTTTAGGCTCAGAGAAAAGCAAATTTTACAATAGCAAAAAGGGCCAGAGAAATGAAAAGAGATAATGCTGGCTTCAGAAACTTGTCTTTTTGTTCTATAAGAAGACACGAAATTATTGCAGTGGGGTGATATTGGGGAGCAACTGCTGTCATGTTCTGTAGAAAAGCTGAAAGCCTCTGAAGCTGTAATTTACCACTGCCCTGACTCCTTTTCCTTGCATACAGAGCCTCTAGGCTAAAGATATTTCAGAGACAATAATTAGTGACATTGCATTATTGTAAGCGTTTATAAAGATGTTAATAGTCAGACAATTTATAATATGCAGGCTTTGTTATCATTATGGAACATCTGTTATTTAAGAGCCAACTGCGTAATAAACCACGTCCTAGCATTTCTTAATCCTGTCACAGTTTAAGAAGTTAAAAAGAGATGAAATTAAATTTGATCTTGGGAGGTAACAGAAATATTTGCATCCCATGGAGGACAGTAAAAGCAGAAGGTGCTCAGTACCACCCGGCAGTTTTCACATCCTTCACTAATACATCACATAATCCTTCACCAGTTGGCCCTTCCCACCCCCTAAGCTTTCAGGGGGGATTTTGTAAGACACCAATGACAAGATTCCAGTAGCAAGTTATAACTCAATATACAAGAAATACACATTTGCTTTCAAGGTCTGGGAACCATTTGAGTATCTACACTGTCAGAAAATAAAACTCTGCCACTTCAACTGCAATTTCAGTCATAAAAAAGGTGTAAGAGTCTCTCATTCTGTCTCTCGTTTTTTGAGATCATTTACTTTACACAAAGCCATTTATAAAGGAATGGAAAATCATGCAACAATGAAGCAGAGCTTTCTTGGCGTGTTTGTGGTACCCTTGCACACAGAGTATTGCAAACTGCTTACTTTCTTTAATTTTGAATAAAGCATCTATTCCACTTCTTTTATTTTTAAGGCTTTTTGGGTGATAACTGGCAGCATCCTGCAGCATTACACACTGAAATGACTCTTATCACTTTATAAACAATTATTATTGTTTATAATAATATTATAAAATTATTTTCTCAGGAGCTTCTGTTCTCAAGGAATAATGCCAGAGAGATTAAGAATCATCTCTTCAGAATTAGTGTAGATACGTGACCCTGGTCTCCTAAAACTTGACAGTGTTTCTAACAGTTTACTGAGCTTTCTGCTTTATTAATAAAACTTACATAAAACCTGCTTGAAAAGCTTAATGGTGATGAATGGCTGATTTTTCTGCCTGACAATAGAAAGAGTAGCTGGCATAGTATTTCGGACTTTTACACTTGTAATCCTTAAACTATTTCAGTTCTATCTTTCAAGAAGTTTCAGGGTATACAAGAGCTCTTCTGAAAAGAACGTTGAGAAGTAACTGATCACTGCCATCAGGTAATGAATGTTTTAAAAGGACCAAGTGAGTTTCTCCATAGATTATCCCAGTTGTCTTCTCTGGGAAATGCAGTCCGATTTTCAAGTACTTGCATTTGTATGACCAGCAGATCGGTGTGTATTAGGTGTGAGGGGACAAACAGGCTCCATCCTCCTCACTCCTCTTGATGTGTAAGAACTAGTTACCTCTCTCAAAAGTTCTCTTTGTCAAGGAAGTAGCAGTTTTACATTTCACTCCCTTTTCTTCAGTAAATTTCTTTGTACCCTGCAGTAACTGAAAAGAAATCCAACATGGATTTCCAACACAGACAAAAGAAGAAACAAAGGCAAAATCTGATGAGGTTTGAATTAGTTTATGCAAAGTCCTTTCCTGCATCTTCCTACATTTGCATTTTAGATGAAATGTGTTTTCATTTCCTCTATAAAGACTACAAAACAAATCTTAATCCCCATCCATATTTACGGACTTTGAACAGCATGCTGTAAGAAGCTTAGCTCTATGGACTTAGTAACAGTTCTTTTAAAAAGCTGGAGGCAACTTACTACAAACAAAAGTTTCTACCTGAACCAAAAATTGGTCTGTGTGAATAATTTAGCCATCCTTTGTTAAATTCCTAACTAGGGCTCATATTCCTTTTTAACTGTGTACATTTCTAAGAATCACTCAAACCCAAGGGACGTGCAGGTGCAGGTTCTTCCACACCTCTGTTCTTCCACCCAGCCGCTCCCTTACTACCTTCTACCTTATAAAGAACAGACAGATCAGAAAAGCAGATTCCAAATTTCAGAAAGTGATAGATCATTAGACCTAGAAAGAGAATGACTTTGAGCACACAGTCATGAGATCTAGTAAAAGAAAAAGAAAACAGTATAGAAGAAAAAATTTGTTCTAGATACCAAGGTGAAACTTTCTGAAAAATAGATACTGTGGGCCATGCAGATGGACTGTAGAAAGGTGGCAGATCCTCTAACCCTGCTCTAGCCACCTTCTTCCTCATTCTTAAAGAGCACTAGAAAGAATATTTTTTAAATGCACTGAATATTTTTAATTTATTAAATTTTCTGCATCAGTAGTGTCTTTGTAAAATATATGAAATCATTAGGTTGTAAGTGGTATGTTCAATTACCATCTAATAAAAATAAAGTATGCAGAAGACAATCCATTTTTAAATGCCGTCCGTACAGCACAGGTCACTCTGCCTTTGGCTGAGTGCTAATATCTTACCATTATTAGCCTGTTGTGGCAGAGTTCATACACTCGTCAGGTATATCATCTGTGGACAATTTAATTTGTCAGACTGACAGCTATTCTTTTCCTGGATTAATTATCTTGAGAGAGTTACACACACAGACAAATAATAATAACAGTAACAATAATATTAAAACCCTTATATCTTATTTTACAACTCTTAATGAGAAAACATGACTTTCTCAATCTGAAGAGAATGTAAATAAAACCCCAGCCCAGCATTTATGTCTGAATTTCACTGGATTCTGAATACACTGCAATGGATGTAAAGGACTGCAAGGTTTCCTTTGTGGTGATGGATTCCTTGACTGGAAGAGCTTTCTACTAATCCAGTTAACTAATACAGAAATCAACTGAAAATTTTCTTTTAGCATCAATGCAGGGTAATATTTCATATAAGGAAAAAAAGTTCAGAAATGCACCACTCCTACACAGGGAATAATCATGGAAGCATCAGCACTGGAAAGGACCTCTGGAGGTCTCTAGTCCAAGCTCCCACTTGATGATCTATTTCCAGCAGATATGGGGAGCCTGGGCCCAACTTGCTTATTTTGCCTAATTTGCAGTATTCTCTTTCATTAACAAGCAACCAGATTAAAATGCAAAGACACTTGTCATGGTCCACAGATATTTAACATTAAGAAGAATTTGAAATCTGTAAGGTGTAGTTAAGATTACCTTCTAGGCTTTTTCCTCATTAACACATGAAGATATATCAAAATACGGCACTGCCTTAAACCAACCATCCTCCTGCACAAATGCAGGGGCTCAGCAGGGAACCAAATTACATTCATTCTACATTATGGGCATAAAGCAAGTTGCTTTGTGGTCAACCTGACATTTAAATAAAGCAATTCAGAATGGTTTAATTTTCTGCTTTATGGAAAGAGTAATAAAATCTGTATTGGTCCCAGTCACCATCTACATTAAAAAACATTCTACAATTGACTATGGATTGCAGAAGGATGTTATAATTAACGGCTTCCTGCTGGCTGCATTTTTAGTCACTGTGATTTCCATGGAGTTGGAGCTCTTTCCAGATGATGCTAAACGACAAATTTTCCCCCAGTTTTCTCATAGTGTTACTACTTCTACATGACTTTGCTGAGCATTTTGAACACAACCAAACATTTATTTCATGTGTATTTATTTCATATTTCATTCCAGATTATAATTCAGACACCCTCAGTTGCAGACAAACAGAAGGAAATAATTTTGCTACTTCAGGGAACCAGTAAAACCTTCTCAGTGAGCATGAGGTCTCCATGTCTCTACGTCGTTTGCGGGGTCATGCAGAGCTCTGATTCCCTCAAGGGTGTGCAGTGGGACAAGGCACTGTGACAATGACACACTCACACACCAGTGTTCAGGGGTCAGCACTGCAGTGACCGTACACAGCTGTGCAACACGAACACTTAAACAACCGAATTGCTAAAAGCATTCACATGGGACTTTGGAGATGTGAACAACCATGCAGAAATAGCCCACACCAGAAGAACTCTGAGTTCATGGCTAAAACAGCAAAATGTTCCAGGTCAGAGCACACCTGACCTTCTGACCAAGCCATTTAACAACTCCTGATCCACAACGAGAAGTACTGAACTTCCTACAAGAGCACAAGCAATGAAGGGTCAACCCAAATATATTCCTTCATGTATTATTAACTTTTGTTAGCAAATTACAGGCTTCATTTGGTTTCTTATGGACCTGAATGCTCCTCCGTCTTCACCCACATCTGACCTCTGCTAAATTCACTTTTTAAATCTGAATTTGAAATTACAGTCCCTACCTTAGTGTCCAAGCAAACAAAAAAGTTACTTTCTAATTTTAGTAGAAGAAGGAAGTAGTTTGTTCATTTCAGTAATAAAACTAAACATGTGTCCAGTAGGACTCCTATGAGCAATTTTACTCCATACAGTTCTAATTTTTTCCAGGTCTCTGGTAACCTCCCAGTCCCTGTACCAATTTATAGGCATTTTTAGGGTAAATCATCTCAAAACTCTGTGATTTCCTACATATGATTTAGGGCATGTGACGTGACCTGGGTATTTAATTTATGCCTCTCAGTTGCTGAGACATCTTTCTATTTCAGCTCTGGCTTTTATTTTTAGCCAATAAGTCTGACTAAATTCAGTTGAAATGTGGGAAGTAAAGCCGTGTTACCCTCCTGGACAGCACAGGCCTTTCTGCCTACATATCCTTGATGCATTAAAAACACAAGGCTGTATTTTTGAAGTGCATAGGAACTGTAGAAGCTCAGTGAATAAACAGTAATTTGCTGATCATTTTAAAAAATATATAAAATACAGTTCTTCCATGCACGCTTCTAACATAATTTTTAATGATGCCAAATACTAAAATATTTCAAAGGATGCTTGCTGCTGCAGATACTCCTGTTGCCCACATTGCTATATAATTTTGCAGTAATTTACTACAGAAATCTCCCTTTGTTCAGGCAGTGAGCTATTGCTGAAACACCAACAGGATGCAAACAGAAAATCATGTGCATTGCATTGAAGGCATAAATAGGAAGTTTCCCTCACTTCCAGACTCAGAATTGACATTAAGAAGCACAAAGATAAAAGAGACATAAAGATAAACCGTGTTTTCACGAAGTAACCCTTTTACAACTGCTGACAGATTTGATGTTTCTCCCAAGCACTAATGCTCTGTATTTACTGTTGCATTTCATTTTATGGATTTTTCCCACACTGAGTTCAAACAGAATAAACAGAATTTTGAGTTATAACATGTAACGTGGTCAGAAAGGGACTTTATAGAATTAGATCAGTTCTTCTTTCTTATCCACCTGGGTTCATAAAACACTCATATTGACTCTCTGCTACTATAATAGCTGTATTTGGCTACTCAGGTTTCACAATCTATTAGAAGTTAAAGGAAGAGTTTTTTATGAGAAAAATAGAAGTCCCAGGTCTTTGACAGTGCTGTTCTCTCTTCTTCATGGTTTTTCTCTGAAGAATATTGAGAGTTTTCAATCTCTTATTTTTTCCCTATATACACATATTAAATAAAACCCTTCACTGAAATTCAAAAACCCCTATGATTTCACAGTCAGCAAAGTCTATGAAAATACATGTGTCAGTGTAGTTCCATAACAAAATAATCATATTTCCAATGAAAACATGAAAAAAAATGGACAAATTAGATGTGAGACAAGTGAAATGGAAAGAAAGTGAAAGGGTGGAAGGAATCCTACTCTAGGTAGCTCCAAAGGGTTTCTTGTCAGATTTTCCCCTGAGTGATATAACAAAGGAACTGTTGGTAGAACTGATGCAGTATTGTCTTCTAGGGGAAACAAACAGACAGGACAACTGACTATTCTAGTGCAGGAAAGATAATATATTCAAGATGTTTCTAAAGAACTAACTATTCCTTAAATATTAGTATTAGATATTAGGGAATGCTGTTAAATATATAGTTGTAGCCCTTAGACTCTCAGAATAATTTATTAACTCTCTTCAGTCTCCTTTATTTTTCTTAGGAACCTTAAACAACAGTGGCTTGAAATACAGGTTAAGAGATGCAATTTCTCCCTTCTCTTGTTACTTTCAGGCCAAAATTAAGCTGCTTGGATTATTTCCAGTCTGGCTCTCAAAATGTATGAAGGAAGAAACAATAGTGCCTGTGATTTAATGAAAGTGATTATCTGTAATGAAAAGTTGTGACCCTTCTGTAATTCATCTAAATTAAATCTGCACAATAAAAATGAACATTTTTTTCCTTCTTAGCCTTTCCATCCTGGCTGAGAACATCATGATTCCTACTGAGGTACTGAGATAAGCCCAATATCTATAGTCTGAGCATCCCTGAACACGAGGATGTAACTCGAATTCTGACTTCATTCTCCATGTCACACTCAGCAAACATTCCAGCAGGAGTGGGATGAGCCCCTAACTATGAAGAAAACTTGTATATAATGTGTCTATCAGCAAAATAAATAAACCACTCAACAAAGTCTCAGAAAGTGGGAACATAAATCACGTGGACTTTAAAGATTCTAGAACCTTTGTTGTGATTTTTTTTAATGCCCACAAAAATACTTGGAATTACAAGAGTAATTGCAATGCACATTGGATCAAAGAATAAAAACTGCAGTTTCTCAGAAGCAAAAAAGTGAAATTTCTATTACGGGTCAAGAGCAGTGCAATCAACATTTTGAGACTACTACAGTACTCTTTTATGTATCAAGTAAACTAAAATTTATATGACCCTACTACTACATTTTGCAATAAAAAAACCTGTTGATCAAAAGGTTTTTAGTTAAGGAAATCTAAGCTTCACAAATAAAACCCAACAAAAACAAAACCAAACCAAAAAGCAAAAAATCCCCCCCCAAACCAAAACAAAACCCCAAAAACCAACCAAAATCAAAAACCAAAAAAACCACAAAATAAACCAAAAAAACCCAAACTGAACCAAACCAAAACAACCCAATCAAAAAGCACCTGAAGATAATTTCACAGACTTAAGAATCAAAAAATAAAGTTATGAATACCCCCTGCTCTAGAAATTTTAAATGGTCTTGGGACCAAAAAAGGACTCTCACAAGAATAGGATGCATCAGCAGGAAGGTATGTGCATACCTGAATATAGCTTTAGTGATGCAAATTTCTACTTAATAATGCTACTAACAATTGAATTACTAATCTATGCCTTCATTGCCAGCCTGGGAATTGTATTGCCTTTGAATTTCCTGCTGTACCTTAATTTCTTGTCTCCTAAAGTAGCAGGACCTTATATGAGAAAGAATATGTGAATCTGTGCCCTTCCTTGCTCAAGTTACTGGCATTTCACGGAAAGGTTCCATTGTGAATTTGGTCTGGGACTGTGTTTAAAACATGCAAACAACCTTGATGGAATCGTAGGCTAACAAACCCATTTTCTTCAAGCAAATTATTCTACTTTCATTCGCTTGTTATGTTGATGATGACTCAGAATGATTTTTCAAAAGATATCCAGGTCAATCCAATGATTTATTTAATTCAGTTCATGTGTTATGGCTCTGAAAAGGTGATTTTCATCATCATTTAAAAATTACCATCTTCCTATAAAAGTACTGAAAACCTGACTAGAAAACAGCACAGTTAGACTTTGTTTTAAACCATTCTACTGAAAATATTGGTAAATTTCATCCCCAGAATACTGAATACAATAAAAAGTGTAAACAAAATATTTAAAATTTTTCCTGCAATTTCTACAACAATACATTACACCTTCCAAAAGCAGTCTGGATTACATCTCTCAGATTACCAGGGATTTAAAGACTCTAACCCTTGTCACATGTAGATCTCATTGACTGCTTGCTGGTGAACAAGTCTCTCTTCTATCTCTGTTCATCAGCTCCTGAGGCATTTCTGGACAAGCAGAATCCCACAATTTTCTAACACATTTAAGAACCTTCTTATTCCTTTGTCATCATTTTGTCTTTTGCTCAATGTCTCACTAGAGCAGAAAGTATTAAATAATACATTTTCTGTTCAGACCAATATTAAGATTCATAGCTTTTTTACTCTGATACTGATTGCCTTCACCTGCAACAAATTAGTAACTTAATATTAAACTCACACAACCATAGCAATGAAAATTAAAGGAAATATTTTATTATTCTGTGTCCTGGCACAGTTACTTGGGCTGTCACTAAGTTACATGAAGGGAACTTTTAGCAATTGGCTCAAGAAATGTGTCAATATTTAAAATGAAAAGAACACAAAACATAAAAAGAAGGGTTATATGTTCTTGCTGAACACAGGAGCCAGAAGATTTTGATTTATAACCCGTTTCCTTTGGTAGACATTAGATACTTGTGTGCTTGAGGAAAGGAAGATACCTAAACCCAAATGGAAATAAGCTGCATCCACACCTCAAGCCTGGAGCTGTATCTATTGTTTTCACAGCCAGTTTCAATAAATGGCAATGTGCTCCTCGGCACTGCCTCACATCAGAACAGCCAGCTGCAGGCTGCTGCATGGGAAACTGGGGTCTTAGCCAAGAGCCAGAACACTGCTGGATGACAGAAATGTATTTAATAAAACATTGCCCACAAGCAAATTAACTTCCTCAATATTTGTGTATCAATGAAACTACACAGAGTGAAAATTACACTTGCCATGATTCCACATGCCAATTCAGCACAGGAATTAAGGAAGAAGAGAGGCAAAAGCTACAGTCATATATTCCTGTCGATAGAAAGCAAATTCTGCCCAAACTGAGTCTTAGCCTTTCAAGGGAGAAAGTGTTGCTCTCACAGACCCTGGGGATCTCTGGTCACTCACACTGCCCTAGCCCAAGGCAGGGTGTTCTCTGCTGCTGCTGCGAGGTGTCTTTGAGAAAGGTGGAAGGAGAAGGAAGCAACGCCTTCAGTAGGAGAATCCTGGAAAGAACCAGAGCTAAACCTCTCCTCTGCCACCCTTCACCCTGCTCACTCGACAGCAATCCTGTGCCCCTGAACCCCAGTGAGCCCCCAAAACTGCCAGCAATACAGAGTGCAAATCCACATCAGTTCTTCCCCACAAAATCTCCATGGTTATTTGCAAGCATTAGAGGATATTGTGGATTATATTGTGGATATTGTAAGTGACAAGAGTGATTTCTTGAAATTTATTCAGGGAAAGGGTAAGGCTACGCGTTCTAAAAATCAATAAAGTTTGAAGCACCAGTAAGACATAATGTGCTGTAATATGTGCAATCCACACACTACTGCACTTGATTAAAAGTGTGACTCCTCTTTTATGGGAACTATTCTGGCATTCATCAATTGTATTATCACATCAGACATTCA
Organism: Falcunculus frontatus; assembly: GCA_013398115.1. Lineage (NCBI taxonomy): Eukaryota > Metazoa > Chordata > Aves > Passeriformes > Falcunculus > Falcunculus frontatus. Next base: position 223,258 of record VZRV01006478.1, on the reverse strand, counting down.
GACACTTCCGATTTTTTGGGTTTTGTTGAGACTTTTTTTTAACTGTTTTGGGGTTGGGGTTTTTTTGACTGAGTTTCTCTCCCCCAAATAAGAATCCTGAAAAGAGTATCAAGCACCAAATTCAGCTTGATCCACTAAGTCATGACAAACCAAATTTATTAAATAGATGAAAACACCCTTCACACAATAATATACTGATGAAGGTGGTAAATAAATAAGCAGTGCAATTTGCTGGTTTCCTCTGTGTGCAATAGATGAGGCCATAACTGCTTTGCTAAGCTGTGTCCTCCTAGAAAGATTTCCAGTATCAACTGCAGCACTGATTGCATTGCTGCTAAATAGAGTTCTCTGTCGTGTTTCCTTGATGATATGTAAATGTTTCCTAGATTAGACATGTTTCAAGCTTCATTTAAAATTTAGTACAATTGGGTATTGTGTCAAAATCGTGCAAGGTAGAACACGACTACAAGGTCCAACAGTCTAAGATTTTTACCTTTTAGTTTGAAATGAAGGGAAAATAATTTATTCTAGATATTGTCATTTAACAAAAACTAATAAGATACTTTGGGTTTATGCTAGAGAAATTATGCCAGTTTTCTAACCTATTAAAAAAAAAAATAAATCTGAAGTTTAGCTCATGTGAGTCCCTAAAGCCTCAGACATTGTTCCAACAATAAATTAAGAGCTTTAAAGTGTGATGTATAACAAGATGTTTTCCCATTACTCAATAAATTAAGCTGTTCAGTTGACAGGATTTCACAAGTAAAATAACGATACATGAAAGAATATATTAATAATACTCTGAAGTTATTAACTGCTCACCTCAAAATTTCTGGATGATTTTAAAGATGCAAAATTCTCGTCTTGATATATTTTATTGTGTTAGATTTCTGGCATAATCATCTTTTCTGAGTGCTGAGGGTCTCCAGAGAAATTCTAGGAGAGTGCTAGACAATACCAGAACAATGGTTACCAGCTCCCAACTGAGATGGTTTTGCTTTAACATACTAAAAACGAAATAAGAAGCTTTATTAATGCAAGATTTCTTTTATATCTATGAAAATATGCTTTTAATCTACCTACCTATCTATTTCCTCAGAACTTAATGATAAGTTGCATGTTATTTTATTTTCTGTTAACTTCATTCAGATTTCTCTGCTAATATGGAAACTTCTCACAATGTTATTACTTCCTCAAAATAAGAAAGCTAGGGAAAAAAAAAAATTGGTTTTCCCCACACCCTCAAGGGTTTGGAAGATAAGGATGCACTAAGAAGTTTATTTAAACTTTAATACCTCCTTTAAAATTTTACACCTTATGTCACAGGAAATACAAATCAGAGTTTTAACAAAGCATAGTCTTGTTGTCAGCCATCTAAATATGCTAAGTAAGCAGAAAACATCTCAGGCTTTGGGGAAATTCTTGATGTTAATATGAGAATATCCAAAATGAAATTCGCCTTTAGAGGAATACCACAAAAATGCTAAAAATAGTTTATGGACACTGATGGTCTTTCTCAATGAAAACTGAGATTTTCATAAATCCTTTTAGATATGTTAAGACCATACTCAAACAAAGGAAGTAAAACTGTAACTCTACAACGTTTGCCAGTCATCCCACCCATGTTTTCCAGTTTAACATCTATGTTGCATTTTATACAACCAGCCAACTTATTTTCTAATCCAGTGGGAGACAACTTTTATATAAATGTTGAATGGGGCTAACTGAATTCTGAATTAAATTTCATCTTCCTGATGAAATGCTTCCATTTTGAAATGCTCAAATTTTACTGAGACAGAAATGTGATGGGAGATACAGTTCAGGTTTGGGGTTTTTAAGGAATATTTTTTTATTCTTCAATGGGCCAGGAAGTAAATAATAAATACATACATGAGTCTGTCTGTGTACATGTACTTAAAAAACCCCACAGGATATTTCTTGTTTAATCCAAAACTGAGAGACAACTGAAAACAATTCCATTGCATTCATTCCTCAATTGTTCAGCTTCATGACAGAATTGCTAAAAGCCAGGGAATTCAATCTGTCCACTGACTCAGAGCTTTTGGATTAGGAAATGACAGCATCAGCAGTAGGACAAAAGATCTGCTTGGCCTGAACACAGATCAGGACACCAAGGGCAAACAAGGGCACAGCTGCTGCCAAGGAGCAAAAAAACCTCTTTGGTCCTGTAAACCCTTCAAGAGCCTCAGTCAGATGCCAGAGTTAAGTGCCGCAGCAGAAGATGCACTGCTCCGAGCCAGTCACAAGAAGGGGAGGGTCACCCTGACTCTCTGGCAGTGCCACATGCACCAAGCAGATGATTTTTCTTTTTCACTTCCATTTCTAGGGCTGTATACTCAACCCCACGTGTCCTGTCTGAAGGGTTGTACACAAACAATGCAGGTAACTCCTGCAGGTAATTCAGCTTCTCCTTAATACACCTTACTTTTTACTTAACAGACCTGACACACTGAAACTTCGTTTCTGGAAGTGCCATGTGACACTTCAAGGGTACACTTCAAAAATCATATCTCATCAGACTCGGTGAATTAACGTTTCTAGGGATAAAACACCTTTTCTTGGAGTGTCGCTAAAGACTAGAGAGCTTTTCTTACAAACATTTTTGTAATAAAAACCTATGTAACCTACCCAAGGGTGCCAGGTGCACCAAAACATTGAGCAGCTTGGGCATAATTAAGGCCCTGTTGCTCCCCTACTGCTCCTTGCCATCAGCAGCTGCTTGTTTTCTTTCTGTAATAGAACCACACGTGCTGATGGTTCCAGGAGCAGAGAGCTCTTTGACATAACAACATCTTATGACTACAGATCTCATCACTGACTTTCCGTTTGAAAAATGTAAAAATGCCAAATCCCACTTCAGAGAAAGCTGAAGCAGAAGAGCACATCATGAAAACTACCATCAGAAAGCACTGGCACAGGCTGACAATCCAAGGCATCAATCAATATTCAACAAATTATATTATTGAAAGCTTTCAGTTCTGCAAAAAGCGTAGAAAACAACAAAAATTTTCAAATCCAGACCATGAATTGCAACTATTTTAGCTCTTTTTCTTGTAAAAAGACATCTTTTTTTCTGTTGAAAGGTCAATACAGAAGCCTTTATGAAATATCAAGATACTCCAAAGCTGCATAAAAATCTCTCTCAGACTGCTCATTTGAAGTTTCACCACTCTGCTTATTCGTAAGAGTTCAGATTTTTAGAGATTTCACATCCCCATTTTTTAAAATTACTCTTCCCCTTACAAGGAAGTTTTAGACTGCAGTGAGATCTCCTGTCTTCTTTTCCCCACACTGAACAGACCAAGTGAGCTCAGCCATTCCTCATATGAATTTGCATCCAGACCCTTCACTGTTGCTGTGCCACTGTAGAAACCTACTAGAACTATTAAATTTTTTCCAGAGATTTCAGAATTTTACCAAATAACTATTCCTTAAATTCAAAATACTGAATTTAGTGCATCATTTCTTAAAACCTGCTTGTCCAAAGTCAAGGTGAACTTGTATCTTTGACTCTCACTCTCAATAAAACACATCGAATTCATATTTGCAGGTGTGACAGGGGAAGATACTCTACTATCACCTTACCATAATTTGACTCTTCCACTTTCCCCTCAATAAAAATTCCACTTCCCATGCAACACTTAGCCATCTTGGTTAATAAACTAGAGGATGTTATTGTCAAAGCACAAATTAATGAACATTCTCCCATTGAATACTCCCTGCAGTCTTTAAATGTTAAAAATTAGCTGAAAAGAATGCCGTAGTCTAACTGTGCCTCAATTCCTCATTACTAAAATAGAGCAATCTGGGTTTTATCTCATTCCCAAGTCTCACAGATTTCCTTCAAGGACATTTGAGTGAAAACTTTTAAACTATTGGAAAAATGAGCCATGGGCCATGTAACGGGTTCATAAGTGATCCTCCAAAGTATCTTAAAAAGATAAGCTTTTCCTTGTGATGGAATTTTCAAACAAGCTCTTTGTTGTCATTATACACGTGACCCTCTACTGGGATATTCAAGACTTTAAGCCTCAGAGTCAGGGTGTGCAAACAGTAACAACAACAAAAACCAGTCCTGAAGGGGCAGGACACAGCTACAATGCCATCAGGCGGTGGCAGAGGATATGAAGGTTTGACCATGTCAGTGAGTGTATCTGCATAAGCTAATAATGCACTAGGGACAGGTAGCTGAGCCTTTGTCACACTCAGTTTTGGAAAATTGCAGTCTCTTTTGGGTAGGAGAGGAGCAGTAGGGAAGGGGCACAAAATGTTCTCTCTACTTTTACTATCTGTCAGTTTCATTCAACATTTTCATGAGTTGATTCTTTCTTAGACACAGAAAAAGTTAATACAAACAATCAAAGGCAGAAAATACACTTTTCTCAAACTCTCCTGTACAAGAAAAAGCCCTGACAGGCCAGCAGTGAATCAGAGTTAAGTTAACCACAGAAAGACAAGGTCTCATTACCAGTCTGAGGTTCTTTCACATTCTACACTCATGCTCCTGAATGGATCCTTTGCTCATTGACCAAGCAGTGACACAGAGGCAGGGGAGCTGTAATATCAGGGCACGTAAATTCCTGACCACGTGCTGTGATAAAGTTATCAGTCTTATTTACTAAGAAGATAAGGAGGGAGTTAAGGAACTTTGAGAAATAATTTAACTTCAGAATTCTGGTAATATTAATGACCTAAAAGCAATGCAGTCAAGAAACAATGCCATTTAGATAATAATGATAATGGCACAACAACAGATTAAATACTCTTGGATCCAGCCAAACCACTAAGAAACAGGATAATAAATCTATGTCACATCCCAAACTGCAAGCAGTACCTTTCTCAAACCCAGGCATACAAGACCCGGCACTGCCTCTCCAAAACTTGATCACCAACCCCTAATACAGCCTTGCTATAAAGAGAAAAATCTGTTCTCAAAAAAATAAAAAATAAAACCCAAAGCCCAAAAAACCCCACAACCAGAGCTAAGCTAACAATAAAACAAATCAACCGAAAAACAAAATCAAAACCCAAAAAACCCCAAAACACAACAACAGCAAACAAACCAACAAAAACCAAAAAACCAAACCAACCAACCAAAAGAACCCCAAACAAACAAACAAAAAAAAAACAAAAAAACAAAAAAAAACAATTCAAAAAACCAAAATCCCACCTGAGATCAACCCTTGTTTATACCAGGGCCTTTTGGACATCCAAGGATCAATAAGATGAAGCTGAGGACCAGACCAGCAGCTTTCTGTCCCTCTTGACCCTTTGCTGTGTGTGAGATTTCTCTTGCTGGCTCTTCTACTCATCTATACTGTGTAAATTAATTCAGTGTTCTGATTGAATTTTCATTAGCCTTGACAAGAATATTCCTTATTGTGGGCATTTGAGTCAGGCAGTGTTTGTCACTCCCTTTATGTCACCTTCTGGAATTATGTCTTTCTTTGGACATTTAAAATACATGGTGCCTTGTGTTTGTCACACTTAAAGGTTGAAAAATCTTCGTGTAGTATTAACCTCAGGTTAGCAAGAAAAGAAGGAATTACATGTTAAAAGTGATATGCATCTCATTGCTATAAATAGAAGAAATTGAAAATAGCAAATAAAGCTAACAAGAAGTGACAGTGTGAAATATTTGTGTCTAAACAAGCAGTTGGCTTCTGTACAGGAGTATATATTGACGCTCCTCAAACTAGTATTAGGAAATTTATTAGGCAAAGAAATTAGGGAGATTTCAAAAACAACAGAAAATGGCATGTCATCATTCTGAACACAGTAGAGTTTTCTTGAGTGAAAAGAAGCAGCTATTTTTTTATGCATGGAGAGGGTGGTATGCAGTAGGATTTACTTATACACTGAATAATGTAGCTGTCTTATCTGGTTTTATGTAGCTTGTACATCTGTTTTCTGGTAGACATCTGGACTCACATCTTGCAGCAGACAGCTAACTGACAGCGGAGATGTGCTGTTTCCTGATTGTAGATATTCTCACAAAAATGACACTGAGATGGGAGAACAGACTATTTTACAGACTGAAATTGTTACCTAGACCGCTTTCTTCCACAATTATAATTTATCATTGTTTTCTCACAGCACTCTGGTAAGAAGGATGACAACAAATGAAAGAAAAGGAGAAGTCTAACAGACAACAAAAGTTTCCTTGGTTGTCCCCTACATCCAACAGTTCCTCTCTGTCTTCTGACACGTGCAGTAGAGAAAAAGACCTAAAGAAATGAACTCATCAGAAACAGAATCACACACCTGAAGCCTCAAAAGAAGACACTGTACATTCCAATCTTGCAAGTACCAATCTATAGCACATCACTTATGCTACAACTGCTGCCCAAATATTGCAGCTCTGCCCTCTCCACACAAGTGTAGAGGGAACTCCACAAGCACCGCAAAGACTGGGGCATTACTGAGGCAGAAGAGAGCACTTTCTCTCAGCCAGGCAGCTGCTGCTGCCAGCACTGCAGTGCAGATGCTGATGGGCTTTGACAGAAGTGATAAGTAGCAGCCAAAGCCAGTTCAGAGCAGGGAACTCCAGCACAGCAGAGATACCTCCAGAGCAGTCTTTCCACAACCCCTATCAGGCAACAATTAGCAAGATAGAATAGCTGAAAAGACAAGTCAAAATCCAGATATGGCTAGTGAATGGTTTCAGATCTGGATTTAAACATGCACATAAACACACAAAATTAGGATTTCCAAGTTTTGTTTTAGTTAGCTGTACAGAAATGGTTAGACCTTCAAGATAAGCTAAATGCCTTTATGACAAAACAAAGGAACTGAACAGTCTGTCTGGCCTAGATGTATATCCTAGATATAACATCTGCTGGAAAATTAAAAAACAAAACCAAAAACAACAACAAGCTTATGGTTTGCCCTGGATAAGAAAACCCTCAGAATGCAAAAACAATAATGCAAGACAGGCAAAACCACTGATCTTGACATAGAAATTCCAAAGTCTTCACCCACTTCCGAGCAGTTCTTTGGAGCAGTGGCTCCCTAAGCAGGTCTTTGGCCACATAATTGAATCTAGAGCCAAATACTTTACTGTTAAGGAAATTGGCATTTCTTAATGCAAGTCACTGACATACCTTATTCAGACCATCTGAGAATTAGGTCTCTAATTTTATTGTTTCCATCACCTTTATGTTTTAAATCCTTACCAATTTTAATTAATTTTTCTCCTCTAGGCTCACTGGCTCAAAGTTCTTTGAATGAAGAATGGGAATAGGAACACAAAGAGGAAGCAGATTTTTTTACTCCAAGCTCAGCCAGCTTCAATAATTTTAGCTAAAGGAGACTTTCAGGGCACTGAATATTCTCAATATTGTTATGTGTTTGGGTTTATTATCTGGATTCTGTAGCAGATTATGTTTCATATGGGTATCCCGATGCCTTATCTCAAACCCCGGATTAACTGAACTTTGTTTTTTCTCAGCAAACACGCTAGGGGAAAAAAAAAAAAGCTCAAAGCATGAGTGCCAATCTGATAGAAACTGTGCAGAAATCTGTTTGAAATCCCATAAGAAAGAAAGGACTGTACAACTCTGCAGAAGAGAGTGCTCATTCTTCATGGCATCTTACGCAGTGCATACTGCCTCAAAACTCTTCACTTCAGCTCTGACCTAGGCTCTCACTCGGGTAACCTCTGACTCCTCCGCCCCTCAGGCACAAAAACCTCTTAACTGAACACAGAGGGCATTTTCTGTGGGCTTAATCTGAGTGGTCTGGGGATAGAAATGAAAACCTGAGTGCTGCTTGCGTTCCAGGGCGTAGTTTAGAGAGGTTTTCTCTAGTCCTTATCATGTGTCTTCTCTGTAATTTCTCACATGTTCAGACACCAAACAAATTGTCCTGTAATCCAGTGGGAAAGGATCAAAGCTGATACTTCCTGCCTCATTGCATTTGCTTCCAGAAGTCAAGGAGGATGTATCTGTGATAAGAGTACAGAGCAAATGATCACGCCATAACTCCGTATGGCTTTGAAGCAGGGATAATCACAGCAGAGCTAAGTTAACCTGGATGCTGATTTCTTTTTCAAGGAAGATTTTTTGAACAGTGAGTAGTAGTAGGAAGCTCTGCTTCCCACATGGACTGTCAGAGCAGCTGGACAGTGCTCTGGGGCAGTGCAGAAAACTCTTTTCTATATTCATAGTTCTGCTGGTCGAGTTTTAAACTGTGCAGGCTGCGTTAGAAAAGCTCCCTAATTCACCTTTGTGTGGTGAAAACTTGGGGGATTTTGATTGAATTAAATTTTGAGGTATTGCTAATTAGTGGAGCAAGACTTGTGCAAGGTCTGCCAATATATATTTTTGTTACTAAGATGAGGGCAGAGCAGTTGCTGACACTCAGATTCCCTGGTGTAGCTCAATTAAATTGTTAAAATATAGACATATCAAACTATATTCCATGCATTTTAGAATATCACTTGCATATTGTACCATGTCATAGGCAGCAAGTAGAGCCACATTTCTAAATTCATGTTGTTTTCTAGCTCCTTTGTTACCTGTGTAGGGGTTTAGTCAGAGAAGCAGAAAACGAGAAGAATAGTGGAAGCACTGTAATGGTCCTGCCTTACAGCATGGATGCCATTATGATAACTCTTAAACAAACAAGATGAACTAACTCTCAGCAGCACAAATCTCTAGCTGTTAAATTTTTCCCTCTTCATAGATCAGAACTTGGTAAAATTCTGGACCATGAAAGATTTAACAATCAAGGGAGGAGGACCAAGGTAATTCTACAACCATTTTCGTATGCTTCACTTAGTGATAAAAGCAGCTTTCTCTAAGTTTCTTTCTAGTTCTGTAATATGCATTTTCTTTTCGATCCGTTGAGCCTTCAGTTGTGGTAGAAAACTAGAAAACAAACCCCCAGGACATTACAAGTATACACTACACCATTGTAATGGTGTGATACAATTTTAATTGCAGGCAGTTCTTATTTGGAACATTTTCTCCCATTTGGAAAAAGTACTGCAGTAAGGAACAGGCCTGTGGATCTCATCAATTATAGAGAATTCTTATTCCCAGGTAGCACTGATTGCACAGTCAGGCTTTGCTCCAGCTACTAGGGCAAAGTGGAAATATAACATTTTTACACTTGGGATGCATATCAATGTAAACAAAGGGACAATATAAGCATGCACTACTGAAAATCATAGATGTAAGCATTCAGCCCTCTCACCTTTTAATTTGCTAGAAAGGTAATTAGCAAAGACAATTATGAGATAAAGGCAATTTATTTTATGGATAATTGCATGCATTTCTAGTATGAGTAGATTTAGAATGGTTCACAAAAGTATTAAAGCCATCCATCTCATGAGCTTGTTTCCTGACTATTCAAGGTTTCTTTTCCCACACAGCAGTCTCAGCTTTGCCAAATGATATCCAATGGAAATTTGTACCAATACTTTGGGCACCATGGCTTAGCAGTTACAAAAGCCTGATGTAAATTATCTAAAACTCCAAATCACATTATCCTGCATGAGACGTTTTTGTGAAGCAGTAACACAGCGCATTAACTGAGCCATGCATTGCAACGGCAACTTCCTCTACCACTTAAGGGGAAAACATAACATAAAACGAGGTACCTCCTTTAGAGTTTGTAACATTTAGAAAAGTTTGAACTTACTGCAATACCAAAGCAGTGCTGGTAACAACCTCATGTTCTGGCTTTTGCTGAGCGGTGCTTGCTCTGCTTCTCACTCTGCCCCCCACCAAACATCTTGTGGGGCAGAATAAATTGGGAGGGACACAACCAGACAGGTAACCCAAATTATCTAAAGAAATATTCCATACCATGTAGCATTGTGCTCAGCAACAGAATAGAAAGGAAGGAATTTTAGAGGGGTTGATCTATCTTTTCCTCAGGAGCTGGCTGGGCATTGGTCTACGTGTGGTGGGGGGTGGGAATGATTGCCTTTTCATCATTTATTTTGTTGCCTTCTTACCTCTTTTCCCCTTTATCCTTCACTTATGAAACAGTTTTTTGGTGGTATTTTTCACTTCCGATATTCCTTACTTCTACTTTTCCTTTCCTCCTCTCCTGAGCCACGGACAGGGTAGGGGAGTAAGTGAGGGAGCAGCTCTGTGGTGCTCAAGTACCCACCATGGTTAACCCACTACATTAAGCACCGAAAATAAATAATTAATCAATGACTGATGCAAAGGGCTGAAACAAGTAAATTCGGTAAAAACTCCTAGTGTCTAATCACAGAAAAAGACCACAGGAATGTTCCAAGAAGCCGTAAGTGAAAAAAATGCACAGCAAGAGTACAACAAAAATTGGAATGACAAATGTGCTCTCTGATGTATTTGGGAGGCAGCCTGTCAGCGTGGTGCTATGATAATAAATAAATAACGCCACACTGCATTTGTGCAGTGCCCTTCAGTGACAGACCAAGGTGCTTTGTCAGGTGAAACACAGCAGAAGCAAAACGGTGCTGGTACATCAACGCTTTTTCAACGTGGATGCAAAAAGGCCCCAATAGAACTGACTTAAGTAAAAACTATTTAAAATAAAGGCAAGTAATTATCATGGGAAATAAACAGGATCTGCTCTTGACAACTTCAAGTTAGAATTGAAGAACAGTCAAAGGGAAAAAAGGCTTGTAAAAGTCAGTAGCATTAACAGCCGAGATCAGAGGTGATCAAAGCAGGAAGCAAATGAATGTTTACGCAGTTATGCATGTAAAGCTGTAATGAACTAATTTAATACAGCAGCTTTCATGCTCCAAGTACTTCCTAAGGAATAGATTTAATCCATATTAAATGCAAACACAAGGGCTCAGAGTCAGGCACTAGTGTAGCAGAGAGTAAAAAACAGGTTGGAACCATAGAACAAAACATGTCCATTCTCATTAGCATTTAACCATTACAAAATGTGCCCTGGAGTTGGAGTTCAAAGTTCAAGATCAGCTCAAGTGGTTTACTGATGCTGTCCATGGTTTTAGACTCTAGAATTCTTGATTCCACTTGAAAAAAGATTGTATTATTATTATATAATATATATATTTTAATTCACTTAAGGACTGTACATGTAACTATTTGTCAGCAAAGACTGGAGGCACAAATGGCATAAACAAAGCCCTGAATCTGCCAAACTACCTCCAATGACACACATTACACTTATTCAGCTTCCAGTTACATAAAGTGAAGATGATTTCATCGATACAGCCCATCTATTAATGCAGATACTCCAGTAGAACTTCGTTACATAAGGTAGATACGACTCTTCAGGTTATATCAAAACCCTCGAAAATATAAACCAGCTACAAGATGAAAAGAAGTCAAGTTGATTTTTGAAGGGATAACTGTCTATAATTCGTCATTTACTGAAGACCTGGAGCTGTGTGCCATGGGCACATTGTGGGCTGACTGCAGAGGAAAGGAAGATGACTCTTGGAGTGTGCAGGGCTCTGGTACTCAAGGCAGGATGGATGAGCCTTTCATTTGGTCTATTTAATACTCATCTATTTTATCTGATCACTTTTGATTAGTGCTGCAGTTTTCACTTTGTATTTTGACTAGAGAACTTTGATGAATGCAAATGGGGTGAAAAAGTGAGTTATAAAGGGCACAAGAACAGAAAATGAATTTCAGCAAATCAAGCCAAATGAGAAGTCATAGCAGTCAAGTAAAGTTCCCGCTAATTGGAAAAGGAGAAATGTAAAAAGGGGAAAAAAGGAATACCCAGAGAAGTATAGCTGCACTGCCGAGAGCTGAGACCCATTCATGTAAGAGGGGGAGCTGCTAATCCTTAACCACTGCTAAGATGACAGAGATACTCCTCTGTTGCAGTGAAACAAACACATTGACAGTCTTTTATCAGCACTTTAAGTTTGTCTTGTTTCCTTAGGATTTGAAAAGTGTAGAATTTGTCATTCTGCCAGTCCTATTACATTATCACATGAATATTATCACCCAACAATTACACACAGGGCTGAGCAGCTTTGTTTCTTCTGTATTTGGTATGTGAGGTACTTCTCCCACTACTTGACACGTAAAGTTTGAAAATTCAAAGCAGCCTAATGTATTAGTAGTATAAGTACACAAATCCAAATATCCCACACTCTGGTTGGATTCATTCCACCCATCTGAGAAACTAAAGCAGTCACTTCCATCTTCCTCCACAGCCAAAGTCCAGAGGGCAACTCAGTGCATCAAAGAGAAGATTTGATCTGTTTCCAAGTGCGAATGCCACACGACAAACAATAGTATAATGTAATTTTACATCGCAATTCTGCTCTCTTCATATCGAATATTCATTGGAAAGAACCATATGCTCCATCAAGTTGTGAAAGAAGACTGATAAAACATTGATAAAATCTCAAGACTGCAATTCACATTTCAGGAAAATTTGCAGATCTGAGCTTCCAGCTCTTGCTCAAAATGAAACACATCTGAAAGTTGTGAGGTACATCCATCAGAGTGTAGGGAGTGCAAAGCAAAGAGTCTAAGCTCCTACCTGTGCTGTCGAGCTGCTGGTTGATCTTAGGAAAGCCACTAGTCCTTTCTCTCTCTCCCGGCTATCCAAATTTCAGCTGGAATTATATTTCCTGAAGTGTACCTACAGGATGCAATGTAAAAAACATTGTAATAACAGTAAAGACTCCTTAGGTACTCTCCCAACAATGTTAATGTGCCTAAATCAACTTTGCATACTGATTCCAGTTCTAGAAAACATCTGCTGCCTCCACTCACTCCTAAATTTCCTCTTTCAGCATTTCCTGCAGGTTTATGGCTTATCTTTTATGCATATTGATCACAGTTTCAGCAGTTTCAAGTTAGTTATTTTTGACATCAACAAGGTTCTGAAATCAATACACACTGAAATCTGAGCATGAAAGCCAAAGGAAATTAACCCAATGAAGCATAAGACAAAATGATATCATTTATTCATTTTAAGTCAGTCATGAATGTCCATTACAGGTGTAAAATATCAGAAAACCTTCAGAAATGAAATTGCTTCGTTAGAGCAACAGGCTTACTGCTTCCATTGTCCTGAGAGATGAAAAAAAACCCAGCATAACATGATGTAATGGTAGAAAGCATCTTCGTTTTACAGAAATGGAGAGCATGACTAGATATAAAATGAGTTCTTCTTATCTGCAGCTTCTAAAATTTAATTTTTGAAGGAGCTGGAGTTTAAAATAGAAACCACACTTCTCAATTGAAGGAAACCATTTGCATTCAATCTTCCAATTTTTTAAAATTGAGGAGAAATTTAAAAATATATTATTACTAAATAAATCCTTATCATTCTGTAATACCCAACCTATATGTTGGCACAGATCTCTTTGTCTTGAAATGAATATTTCTTGTGCCTGCCAAAGACACATACAACAGCACTGGAGTGCGAATGTTGAGGGTGCTGAGCTTGGAAAATATCCAGCCATGCAGTAACTTTATAGACATGAATCAGAACTGTAGGAATCTTTTTACAATTTTCAGTCATGGCACTCTCATTAACAGATTTACCAATTTTCCACTCCTCAACAGGAATATTTTTTTGGCACTTCTCTCTCTCGTATAAATTATTGCTAATAATTAAAATGAAATTCTTAAGATGTGTGAGTTCATTAACTCCTTTAATGAGAAAGAACATTTTGGACCTTATTATTAGACTGTCATCAGTATCTGTTAGACAGCTAAATTAATAAAGTGATTATATTCAAATAACTCAGGCATTTGCATTTTATTTTTAACATTACACATCTCTCCAGTTTGCTCTGAGACTGGGGAAAATTTGCTGGCCATGCAGGAGTACAGTCTGGGTGCATTTCAGTGCACTGGGTGCCTGGAACTCAAAAGCACTCAGGGGCTGAAATAGCTGTGGTCTCGGTAAGGGCTACTGAAGCCTCAAGGAATGATTCAAGCAAGCAAGTACAATACAGACATCCCTTGAAAATAAAGATATTGTTGTCCCTTTAGTGCTAGAAAGCAAAAAGACTGAAAGAAAAGTGTAGAGAAGAGACATTTTTTATCCTTGAAAGCATCAAGATAAAGCAAGACACGGCAATAATTCTCTCCTGCACTGCACTCTTGGAATACCACTGACATTCTGTGAAAAATATCCACTGGCTAAAAGCAATATACAGAGTGGAACCAGAGCTCCAAATGTCTCTTATTCTTGTGAAAAGCCATGGGTGTTTTGTAATGTGCTCATCGTGCATCTTTCTCAAAAATATCCTCCAGCTATGCAGGGGCCCTCCAGTGCCTTTCTGGGACACTGATGCAGTCAAGGCACACAGGAGAGACAACCTCAGCTCAAAGAGAGATAGGCTTCTACCCTGAAAATCATACGTCAGTTGGGGTAAAAATGGTACCAATTAAAACATACATACATAGATCGTTTTAACTCATAAAATCTACATCTGATTTTAGTGACATGTCTGCTTTATACATATCCCTCAAACTGAAATTTCAGAACTGAATTTTTTCTCCCAAATGTTACTCAAGACAATGCAAGCAGCTTTTTTGCCTCCACCTCCTCAGCACTAAAGAAAAAATATTATGACTTTTCTTCCCTTTCTCATGTTTCACGAGTCACAAGCTTCACAACAAATAATAATGAAAAATAAACCAGACATACTCAGTGTGGCTCCTGCATGAAGTGAATTAGGTTTAAAATGTTGTAATCTTTAAAGCCAAACAAGATAAACTGCTGCTTTTTAAGAGGCTGTTAGATTTACCAAAGCCATGTGGAAAGAAACTATTTGAGTGCGATCAGTTGCTCGACAGAGAAGCAGAAAGGAGGAAAGTGGGAGATTTTTTCAATTCAGTTAAGACGTGGTTCTGTCTCAGAACTCCATGGTGCCTTCTAGACAAGTGCAACTGATGAGGAATTTAAAGCACTGCTTCTTCTACTGAGCCTGCTCCAGTTACAGAACTCAGATATTTACAAAGAGAAATTTAGCTGAAAAAAATAGCATAGCACCTGTACAACTGCTTAATTATTTATGCCACAGCTTATTTCTTTCTTCGGGGCTGCATTTAGCAATTGAATGCTGCAGCAGTTACATTCAGATTCATCCGAGGGATAATGACTGGAACCCAGTGATGTATTCAGAGCTGCCATCGTTTGGAAGCAGTGTAGGATGCTTTGGCTTGAACCAACGCTGTCGGTCACCGTGAGGCTCCGTGAGAGCTCCCTTTTGGTGGAGTGGTGGAGGAACCTCAAAGAGAACGACCCCAGTGGCTCCCCCAAGGTCTCTCATGAGAATATCCCTCCTACCTTGTGAATATTCATCCTACTTCCCATTCCACTGTTCATTTAATCACAGTAACAAAATTACAGCCGATGCACGTGGCAAGCTCAGAGCCCAAAAAGCCTTTTACTGGCAGAGCTGAGAGAGGAGGGACAGTGTGAGCACTGTGTTATAAATCCAAAAAATCCGATGGGCATCCCTGCAGCAAACACTCCTCAAAACAACTTTGAATCCAGCACAATGGCAGCTAAACAAAGTCCAAACTAAAGAGCAGCTCCTCAGGGATTCCAAACGTGATACTGATGTAGAGCTGGGAATCAAACCCCACAGGCAGGCAGGGAAGTTCTTGGGCAAAACATTCCAATTTGCCATTCTGGAATGCTCTAACATAACATTAGCCCCAAGACAAGTGCACTTCAAACACTATCTGGCTCCTCACAGTCACACAGCTAATCAATAATCCAATTCAAATATCTACCAACAATCCTTGCAATCACTATTCTAAAATACAACACAATCTTCTCTATTCACTAAAGCAAATCTCATCAATGACAGATCCACTTATACACTGTAAAAAAGGAAAGGAATGTGTGTTGGCCTATTTATTCAAATCATTCAGTTACATGGGGTAATCAGAACTAACACAAAATTGTATGCACAGCATTACATATTTGGTTTTCTGTGGGAAAAACACCCATAGTACATAGACCCAAATTTCCAAACTCAAATGTAATATTGTAACTGATATAACTAAGTGAAACAATTCTTTTTTCCATAGAAGTGTTGCAGACTTTTCTGGACAGAGAAGTGGTATCTTCCATAACAGCTTTTTTGAAGCAGGAAGTGTATTTGCATTTAATATCAAACCAGGGTTTTATCAATGATTGTAGTTCAAAGTGAGAAGCCATTCAGATTCTGTACACTGAATTAACTACCTTTTTATTGAAAAGCTGTTAACTCTAATGATATATCTATCTTTAATAACTCAATGAGGAATATTAAGGATAGGCTGAGATTCTCCAACCTAACTAAAATTACGGCTTAAGAAACCTGTTCTGATTTAAAGTAACATTATATTTCACAAGGCTTTTAATGGGAATGTTTAATTTATGGCTTAAAATAACTACAGTTCTTCAATTTAAAATGCTATTTCTTGCCATACCTGTGATATACTACGTGTTCATATCTTCCTCTGCACATCAGCTGGTTTCATTTTAGAGTTCTAACAAGCCTTGCACAGGGCTAGTTACTGAGTTACATGTCTGCATCCCAGCTAGATGCTGTCATTCCTCTTCAGCAGGTGAGAATGATCTAAATTTCTACCACAGCTTTTAAAGCACCAGAGACAGTTACTTTAAATCCACTGCTCTCAAAATACCAAACCAAAACAAACAAACAAAAAAGAAAAAACCAGTTGAACAGAAAAGCTGAAATACTTCAACATTTACTAATATTTTTTGTTCTGTAGATGTTCAAATCAGGGAAATATCAGGATTATCAAGCCATTTTGGTCAAACACATCAGTGTTTGTTCATATTTTACAAACACATCAGTGAAGAGCTACTGGTTCAAGTCCAACTATGAAAATAGTGAATGTGGCTCCCTTGGAAAACACAAGTTATCTCCAGAAATTTTATTTCTAAAAGGTAGCTTTTCATATTAGAAATATTCAATACGATAAAGAGAAACAGGGCAAACTAAAAATTAGCTGAGAATTTGGGCTAAATTCTATACATTGTGCTAGAAACAAGGGGGTGGTAATATGAAAATGTGAAAGCACTTCATTTTGATATTTTGGGGTTTTTTGATATTTCATTTCAAAACCCTCAAAAACTCCGTAGTCTTTTCCTGAGAAGGGAATATCCATGCATGCTCCTCCTCTGCAGGCTCTGCAGGATAGTACACTTCCAATTATATCCAAATGCAAGACACAAAGGGGAAAGCTCTCAGTGAGGGAAACTAGGGCAGCTATTTGGTCTTTTGCCTTCAAACCCCACACTTTCATTTATCAGTGATTAAATTCCAATTTATGTAAACAGCAGATTACAAAGACCACCAGGAGTCCTCTGTATTTCTATTCATGATGTTCTGTACTAGCAAATCCAGGGGCTATACTGCTTTGTGTGGAGTTGTCTCTGCAGGGATGTGATTTTAATTTCTGAAGTTCTTCCTGACAGAGAACCTCCCCTGACAGAAAGAAGTTCAAGGACAGAGTTACAGCTTGCAGAGAAGAGCAAAGGCAGGCAGGAGTGAACTGAACTGTGTCTGCACTGGACTCCAGCTTCTTTGAGGACTGCTGCATTTCCTCTTCCAAAGTGATTGAGATGATTCAGTTTTTAAAGAATCGCTACAATGTTTTTTAAACATGATTTTTCTAGGTAAAAAATTATGCCTGTGGCCTACATTCTAACAGGAAATTACAGATTAACTTGCATTGGAAATGTCACAGATAATAAAAATGTCAGGCCAGACGGTATGCTTTGTGTTTCTTTGTCCTGCAAAACCATTTGACACAAGAACTCTTGTGGATTTTGCTGTCTCTAACCTTTTGACACTTTTCTTCAGTATCAGTTATCAATATAAGAAAAAAATAGTATATCCTAATTTTTACACTGATTTAAAATAGAAGGAAAATTTGACCAACTGAACATCAGCACAAATTAAGATACAATAAAAAGCATCCCTAACATTTAAGACAGATCAAAACCAATTATCTCTTAAACAGCTTAGAGGGATTCTAAATACATATTTCAGCAGGCAGGAGACCTAACACTGAATAAAGGGAAGATGCTGAACCCTCCTTTTTGGACACTGAACTGTATTCCAGAAATGCAAAATAAAGAGTTAAATTACTCTTTAAAAAAAGCACAGGGATTGCTTTGCTTAGCGGGAAATAGTCAACAATTATCTATTTGCATTATGAGCCATTAACTGGGGAGCAGACTTGTAGGTTCAGAAATACGTTAATGGAACAGCTGTCAGATAAAAGAGTGGCTGCAGAAATATGTATTCTGCCATTTGTAATGCTGATGTCTCTGTGAGCATCTGTCTGCAGATCAGTCTGATCCAAAGGCCACCAAAGAGCACAGTAATCTTCTCAGTGACTTATGTGGCACTGGCACAGGCTCTAGACAAATTTAAATCAAGACTGGCAACCTCTAGATAGATGCTGCTAAATCCTGTTAAAATAGATTTAATTAGGCTTAATAACCTGAATTTGTCCCTAATGTGTTAGATAAGTTGTGCTGCTCCAGAGATCACCGTGGTGGGTTAACACTGTAGTATTAAAGTAGCTTTCTCCTCTGCTTAATACAATGCCATAATCCTTCACTACGATCATTGTCATGGCTCTACATCAAAGACATGATGGTTATATACTATTAGACAAAGTATCTTTAATGTTAGATTTGGCAAAAGTGGTTTTAGTGCTTAAGTAAAGAGTTTCAGCCAAATACTCCATCAATGGATTCTTGACATTGAGCTTTGTGTAAAAATGTTTGTCGTTTGTCGCAGTTTTTTAAAATTTATTTGCTTGTTATTCAATATGCAAAGGGCAATCAAAAAAGCATTTGAGGTGTTTCATGGGCTATTAAATATGAAGAAACAATGCTTTAATGATCACCATATTTGTACTATGCTTTAACCTAACAAATTCTCATCTCCAATTTCAATGTTTTACCTCTATATTTTACCTTGTTTAACCTCCATATTTTACCTTATCACAGCATCTTTTCTCTGCCCAGTGCTCCATTAAGGTTCAGTACCACTGAGTGGTGAGACTCAATTGGTCCAGCACCGTGGAAAAAAACTCAGGCCCCACTAGAGAAATTAGCAGCCCTCTGTTCAGACACAGGCACAGTCCTATTCTACCATGCCTTGCTGTTTTTACAATTTTGCATCTATTCCGGCAGCGGTAACAATTATTATAATTATACATAATTCTTATTACGTACAGAGTCCAAAGAGAGATGGTGACTGAGAGAAAAGAAACTTGACAGAAAGGACAGGAGAAAATTTTTACTGCATCAGTTCAAATTTCTGTTTAAGGTCACTAAAAACTAACTTTAATCAAGCTGAAATTATATTGGTAACACCAAGATCACACTGAAATTGATTATTTTTCATTTGGTCACCTTCCTTCCACTGGTATTAAAATAAATCCTCCCAACCAATACTTCTCACATCTTCAGAAGAGGTGGCCATGCTAACATAAACTCACTAGAATAAATATCTCAGCTGGTAAAACCTCTAGTCAGCTCCACACTTCCATATTTTACATACAGCAACAGTCTTATCTTCCAGACTAAAAAGACTCATGCTAATAAGCGTGCACTGATACAGTATATTGTAACAGATGCAAACATCTACATGTCTAATGCAGACATCAAATGCAAATAAAGACTCCCGTGAAGGCCACAAAAAATGTTAATGCTTTAAAAGTAGCTATCAATGGTAGGAAATACTTGGATAATAAGGGAGATTTACACAGCTAGATTAGGACTTAAAACATTCCAAAGAGATCATTTGCTTTCTATGTATTAAAATCCTATTACATAGGAAATTAACAGAAAAGTACTGAGAATTCTAAATCTCAAAAACAAAGCACTGCAGAGCATACAGATCAGCACTAAATTAAGAGGAACTGCTGTGCAATCTGACAAAAGAATGTGGCAAAGCTTCCTGTGGCACAGTGTGCAGAAACAATCAAGTGAAACAGTGGCCCAAAGGACAGGAAAGGACAGAAGTTCTCTCCCTGGCGACAGAAAGCAAGGCCCCATCTCAACAACACGCACTGGTGTTCACCCACTGGCTGAGCCCGAATAAGTCAAATTTATAGGGCTAGTCTTCCTTCCTGGGGCAAATTGTCATCTCACAACCACAGATAAGGCAACCTTTATTATCCCTTAATTGTCTCAGTGGTTCTCAGAGTAGGACCTCTTCGATACATGCATTCCCCTGAATTCAAAGATCCCAGAACAGCCTTAGGATCAGTCTGTCCCTGGGGCAATTAATGAGAAGTACATGGGGAACAGAATTTAACGACAGATGACAGTGTGAAACGGAATGCTCTAATTCCTTTTTTGATCTGATACAATGACTAAAGCAAGCAGTGTCAAACAAAAGAACTGAGGACTCAAACTGCAATAGGCAAACCATGGGAAAGAGAGGACTCAAACAAAGTGCAGTAGTGTTTTCAGATTTTAAACAGTAAAAACCAAAAGGACCTAAATACCTGGCTCTTTAAAAGTCTAGGCAGAGAGTTGAATATTATGTTTATAATAATACTACCAAGAAACCAAAACCCGTCTTGCACATGAAAACTGAGCTTGGAAAACAGACACCAAAAAAAAAAAGGAAAGCATCATTACAAATCTACTAATCCCCCAATACAAGATGAAGAAAAGAGGGAACAGGACATGATGCTTCATTAAGAAATTTTTCTTTGAATACGGTGTTTTAAAGACATGGGACACAAAGTAAAAGAAGAAAAATCAGTAGTTTAAGAAATATGTTTCAATTAGAGCTATGACTCTTCCAAGGTATGCAGATCCAGCTTCAATTTCACAAACAAATTTTATACATACATATATATATAAAATATATCATTTGATGAGATCAGGGTTACCATGAGAGGAACAAAGAAGTAAGATTGGGCAAGTTCTTTGGTACGTTTTCCTTCTCAGGGTCTCAGGTAGTATGGGAAGAAGAGCAACTTAAAAAAACCCTGACGTTTCAGGATAACCAAAATAAAAATATAAACCTATAGTCTGACAAGTATTCAGGGATGTTGCTGACATCGCCAACAATCATGGCCCGTGAGAGGAACTGCAGGTTCAAGGTTTCCTTATGACAGTGCTGGAGTATGGTCCTTCACCCCACCCCTCACTCAGGAATAGGCTTCTGAAAACATCTGTAGAGAACAGTTTTCAGTTTCCAACAGAACTATTTATGCTGCCTTCTGAAAGCCTCCATACTATTCCTCTGTCTTGGAAAACATAAGGACTCTGGAAAACGTAAGGTTAGAACTCATCTGACTCAGTCTCTTCTTGGGAGCTAAGGCTCCCAGTTACCTCTTCAAACATTTTTCTTTCTATAAAATCAAATGAGAGGAAAAACCTGTCACATAAGACAGGTTATGCGACAGTTCTAACAAACTTCTGAGAAGTTTGATAACACGGGGAGGGTTGTTCCATGCAGGGTCTCAGCTTCAGCATTTACCTGTTTCAGCTGTCCAGACTGATGTTTTCAGAGTTTTACTTCAGAATCCAACACAACAGCTTTCCACCAGTGAGGGGTACTTAACTCGGCTTATAGTGTGATTTTATAGCAGTTTGAATAGTTTAGAGCAATGCTTGGCAAAGGCACTAATTGTAATTAGATGGCTTTTTTAGGCAATCATTGCACATAACTGTGTGCACAGAATGTTCAGTCCAACAGAGTCCTCATTTCAGACAGGACCTCTTCTGTAAGAGCCACTTACTCATTTCTGGCCTACAGCTACAGTAACACAGAGCAAGCAATTACCTGGACCGTGTATAGCAAAAAAACAACCAGTATAAAGTCATGTAAAGGCAAGCTGAGAAAACACAGATCTAATTTCGGCAGGATACGGAAGCCTTGTACGGAGGTGTGGTTTCTTAAACAACCAGTGATTAAGCTGAAATGCTTGTCCTACATGGTTTTCGGCAAAAGAAGACAAAAACATAAGAGCACAAAGGCTTCGGTAGGTTCAAAGTTCTTAGATATTCCTTACATCAGACTTTTTGTATTAAACTATGAACACAGCATTTCTTGCTTTGATTGCCTTAAATATAATAAAAAGAATAATTGCCTCTTGAAGATTTCCAGTAATTCTCATTCCACTGTAATTAGATGTAATGATTAGAATCTCTTCTATTGCACTGCAGTTCTTTCTTAGCACCAAGGAACAGTGATACAAGTTATTTGCATAATTAGCTTCAGTTAAATGAGGAACACAGCTTAACACAAGAGTTGCCATTGCTTCCACTGGAGCTCCTCAAACCTCCTGCGTAACACCACAGGGTTGTGCGATGACTTGGTAAACTGTTTGTGTCATGTCATTATATATAGAATTTATTCTATCAAATACAGTGTTTTCAACCAACTTACCCATAGGCTGACTGCCCCCAGGTTCTTTCAGGGAAATATTCCCTTTTCACCCCAAAGACAAAGCCATGCTTCAGTATTGACTACTGATAGGCTGCCTGCCCCACCCATCAGGTTTCAAGCACAAGCGGGACAGATTCAGCTTCTGATCATTTCCTGAATCAAGAGCGGATCTCTGCACTAAATGCATCATAAATATTTAATATATGTTAGCATTTGGAGTTAATAAGAATACTCCTAAGAACCCCACTAAAAATTTTGTAATAAAGTGCTCATTTATCAACATATATGAACATTTGGATTCCGATTTCTTGGACCATTAACCCAAGTTTTTTTTCAATAAGTTATGCCAAAAAAGTTACCAGGAAAAAGTAATTTATAGAATGATTTTTGCTTATTAACTTTTTAAAAATAGAAACAATGTCAGCAGATGAATTATATGCCAATAAAGCAATATATTTGAATAATTTTCCAGTCACATTGGAAGAAAATAATTTCAGCTTAAAGAAATATGGATGATTTCTTCACTCTTTGACTCTCACTGAATGCAGGTAAATGACAATGATGCTCTTGGTCGAGGTCCAAATTATATTTTGATCTATGTGTTCTGTATCATCCATCCCAGGACTGCACTGTAACACAGCAGATGCTTCTTCTCCTCCACCTTTCCTTCATTCCTCTTGGATACTGCTGTTGCTAATTTGTCCAGCAATTGATCTCCACCCCACTCATTCAGCATTGCAACAGAAACGACTGTTCCACCCCCAGGGCTAACCATAAACAACAAAATCGTTTAATTGGGTGGGTGAAGTTTTGCTACAAGGAGAGCTACCTTCAAAAGCCGAGTTTAAAAGCTGCCCCGTGGGGCTTTGGCCACAGAGCAAATGCAGCAAGAGAAGTTTGCCTGGAGCCTCCACTGCAGCTCTGGGAGGGATCTGCAGCACACAGCCCGATTTTGGTGCTTCTGTTGTTCTTCTCTAAAGCAGGGATAAACAAGCATTTCTCCTTTTCTCTGAGTGCTGGCATGAAAAGGCATTTACCTTTTCTCAATACTTGTAGTTACTGAATGCCCAGTTCCTGGTATAGTGAAACTCAGGCGTAATGGGGAGAGAAGAGTTTGATGCTTCGTGTTATGAACTGATACTTCAAAACCGGAAAATAGAGCAAGAATTGGTCTGGGAGAAGAAGGAAGGAGGATGGAAGCTTCTTATATGGTGGAATTTTCTTATACCAAACCAGTCACATGGTTAGAGGTTGATACATTTCTATTCCATGATGGAAATAGCTTTTTCAGATTGGTACTCTTTTTTTAAAAAAAAAAAAATTCTCATTTATACAGCTATGCATTGGAAAATGTTCCAATTAACATTTGGGCCAGTGCAAAGGAGCTCTCAAAAAGCCATTTTAAGAGGCATTCCCTGCTCAGATCAGGAATGGAAAATAAAACAGAGAGCTGAATCTTCTTTACTATCTTTGGCAAGAGGCTGTTTAAATGAAAGCCAAGTCTGGCAGTGCAATTGGAGACTCTACTGCTGGAACATGTTAAATATTTACAACAAAACTAGGCTACCTCCCTCCTAATTGCAGTAGATAACCTGGCACAGAGAAGGACATCTTGCCATGAAGTCTTTCTTATGGAACCTATGAAATACCTTCAAAGAGAAAACGTTACATTAAAAAGACAAAGATACTCTGAAATTCTCTAACAGCCAATTCCATGTTGGTTTAGCCTTTACAAACTAAGGAAATTGATGATTCTGTTAGCTTCTCCACCACCTTCTCCATTTTTTCCTACATTGTCTAAGAGCAGCTGATGAAAAATAGCAGGTTAGGTAACTAGAGAAATGCTCTTTCTAGCAAAGCATCACAAGACATTTATGGTTCAAGAAGGTCAGGATGAAGACATCCTGTTTCATCAATTCAAAATAAACTTCTGCTCTTACATCACTCACTCAGCTCATTACTCATAATGTAACTCTACTACAGCTTGCTCTGCTTTTGAGAAAAGTTTCTTTGCAGCTTACCTTAGTCAGGAAATTTCATAAATCCTGACTGACCTTGCTCTTTAGTCATTATTTGCTCTTGTTTTAATTACAATAACTTATTCACTGTATTTCTGTACTTTTTGCAGATCTGCTATCTATTTCCAATTTCTCAGATATTAGAAAGCATTCAGCAATTTTTTGTGCAATGCCCTTTTCACTGTGTGTTCTTCAAAGCAGCCAGCTACTGATATTCACACAGTAAATCAAAAAGCAGATTTATTTTCAGAAAGATGACATAAATGAGCTAGTCAGCATGATGCTAAGTCTTCATATAAAAGTTTTAAAGATTTAACAGATACTTAATTGGAATCATTGCTCAGTCCCAATGCACTTTTGGCAAACGTGGATACCAGCCTGGAAAATTCAAGCCTGGTCCTTTGTGTGGCTACATCTGTACCCTTAGCTCAGAGCATGAGGGAGACTAGGCAGCATTTGTGGATATCCAAGCCTTTGCCACACGCTTCCTTTTGCTAGCAGGGATGAGCTGGCTCTGCCACAAGACTGAGCTGGAAGCCACATGCACGTCCTGTGGGGACAGCTCACAGCCTGGCAGCAACCACTCTTCTTCAGCTCAGCTTGTCCAGGCTCAGCTCAGCCCCAGCTGCGGCCCCACAGTGTTTTGGGAAGGCTGGGGGAGCTCACTCCTGGCTGCAAAGGACATCACACTCATCTAATGTACAAAGGACAAGGATCAGGATGCAGCTCACGTTTCCTCGCAGCCATTCACTCCCTCCTGATTGTACCCTGCAGATTTGTGAAGGCTGAAAGTTCATAAGGAATAGAAATGTTTAAGGCTAAGGAGAAAGCCCAGAACAAGGATCCTGCCATCCCTTCAATGTTTACACTTTGTCAGCTCCGTTCAAACACGAGCTGTGGGACTCTACACAACTACTCTATGAAGTGCAATAGGCTGAGCTCTCCAGATGAGACAAATGATCTAATTACTGCTAGGAGGAGGTGCGGCAGAACTGGCAGAGGCTGTGACATAGCTTGTTGTGGAGGAACAGATTGGATTTTCTCATCAGGCTTACAAAGGGTCAGACTGTTTTCCGAGAACACGATGTGCCAGCATTCCTAGGACAAATGCAAGTATTGCCTGTGAGCCCTCCCAACAGCATCTGTAAAGCACCTTTTATTGACAGTCAGGCAAAACAAAACCTCACAGTGATTCATTTTCCTAGCACTAAGTTTCAACAGGAAACAAAGACACCCTTTTCAGTCATCACTGGGAATTCTTGTCACGGCAGAACTACAAATCCGTTAGACTTGAACAAAACGTTTCAGGAGAGTAACTTACATCAAGAAGTGGGAGTTTTTAATTTATGAATCTGAACTTCCAGGAAAAAGAGTCAGTGTGATTTGAGGCATCCTTTTTATAAACCTTTTAGCCCTTCGTCAAAACAACTTGTAACACTGGAAAAAAAGGGCTTTTTTGCAAGTCGCCATGACAATCAAACTGATTTTTCACAATTTGAGGAGAAGGGGAAAAGTGAAAGAATATCATAGTGTCTCACTTGTCATAGCAAAAAAAAAAAAATTGACAGCCACAATATTTTGTTTCCCATTCCAAAATGGGCTGAAAGTATTCAGTGATGAGTATCTTTATGAGCTGTCTGTGCACTTGAAATTCTTTAAATTCTGACTGGCCGGCAGAGAATGTTCACCCAAGCTAGCATCAATGTATTTAACTTTCTTCTTATACCTACTGCTGGTCACTGTCAGAGGAAGGATATTGGACCAGGCAAATATTTAGATGACTTTGCATTCATAAAACCCAAAGTAAAATGGAACTGGCACTTCCTTTTCTTTCTCCCCCTACAAAAAGCACTAATGAAAGCTAAATCCTCCATGTTTTGCTTATATTTATATATGCATCGTGAAAGAAACTTAATTAAGTCAGCTGAAGTATAAAAAGCAAGAAAGCCTGTGTTCTTTCTTGTTCCTGCAGCTTTTTTCAGCAAGAGATCAAAATACCTCCTAACAAGAAAGCACTTCACATCAGACAGTGCTATGTCTGTTTCACTGTCTAAAACAGGACTTCTTGTTGTGCATGTAATTTTTGCTGTATTTAAAAACGTATTTTAACGTTCTGACTGGTGCTAGCTCCTGACACAGCTACCACTTAAGCTCTGCAACCAAATCTCATGACTAGGCCAATCAACATTTCTTTTTTTTTTTTTGCTTTTTATATCATTAAATGTGATACTCCTTCCCATTGTCCCAAAGAAGCTTTCCTAGAACTTCTTCAGAGATGTTCCTCTATCAGCTGCTTCATGTGTGATGAAATAATCAACCTTTCTATGAGATTACCTTTATTTGCATTTTAGTGCACTCATCAACTTGATTAGGGAATAAAGATCCAAAGTCTCTATAGGACACTACATGCACTGAAATGAGTATTTCAACCACTACTGTACTTGACTGCTGTAATCCAAGAAGATTTAAGTACTATATTCGGAATCAGCCAATGAGCAAATCTTTTTTTCCCCACAGGCTCCTTATATCCATGCCGCATGCAAAACAAGCATTTATATTCGTCAGACTTTGTCACTAAACCAGCCAACCTTGTCTTTTATAGTTCACACTTCATAGTTCACTATTAAGTTCACACTTAATAATTTAAACCTGATACTTAAGAGAATGTTGTGTTTCCAGATATGGAGACTCTCAGGAAAAATAGGCAAAAATGTTACTCAGATATTTATTACTCTAAAGTTTGCTGCATTTAGTAAATCAGCACTGAGCAGAGCATGTAAGGGCTCCTTGTATAGTCATTTTTGTTGCCAAAGTAATTCCACAAGTAGCTGTCCTTGCATCTATTGGCTTTAGGAGTTGATATACAACTTGGGTGTAAAAACCACCTACTTGCAAAAAAACTGATATAAAATCTTAATTACAAATGCAAAATAGCATTGCATAACTATTTTGCTAAAAGTATATACTTAGGAGAAAGACAGGAATAAAAGTTGGGCACTGAGGTTGTGATTTGCTGAAGTTAAAGTCAGAATGTCAAAGAGGAAGTGATGTTTAGAATGAAAAAAGTTATCTGGGCCTTTGAATTCACATATTGATGTGTTCAGGATTCAGCATCAGATTTTATCTTAGCTGCGGTATTTCCAGAAAAGTATTATACACATTATTATATTGTCCTGGAGGGATGGTACTACTGGACCTCCATTATCTTTTTTCTCAAAAGCTCTCTCATTATTTTTCTGTCTTTCTTTTTTTTGTGATATTTCTAAGAATTGCACTACCAGCTGCTATTGCTTCAGGCTGCACAGAGGCTTTGCACATACCCACTGCCAAGTAGCTGGGAAGCCACTGCAGGAATACTATTCTATCATGTATTTGTAGGCAAGTAATTCTTAGAAAAGATACCCTCAGTTATGAGTCATTCCTTCCTTAATAGGTACACCATTATTACAAATTATAGCTCTCACAATGTGTGAGACCTAGCTAGTGCACTATAATTACAAATGAAAGCTAATGATTCTTCTAATCTTTGGCTTTTTTGTATGGTATCATCCTATTTAAGATCATAAGGAAAGTAATAACATCATGAGTAAGAGGCACAGCTACATCCATCATTTTAAGAGAGGCCTCTTTCCCTCTTCTGTCTTGCTGACGGCAAGAGGCAGACAAAACGAAAGAAAAAACTAAGTCTCATTTCATATCTTAAGACGGCCAAGAGTCGCCAGGCCTGTTCCCTGCCAGAATGAAGGAAACACTGTCAGGTAACAAAACCCTAAGGTTTTTGTCTGATACCTTCACTGCAGGAAACACCAGAGCTGCGGAGAGCTGTGAATCACAGCCGTGTGTGGGGCTGAAGTGCCCGAGCTGCCGCAGGTACAGCGCAAATGACAGTCATTACCCAGCCACAGGAGACTCACCCTCAGCACTTGAATTTGGTCAGTGCTTATGATTTTTCAAAACTTTTAAGCCGCTGATAAAGCCAGCTCAAAATTACAGTTCCCAAAGCTCAACCCAAATAGCACCCCAAAAGAGATTGAAATCCAAGCCTACCTTATAGGGAAGGACCCTTTTAAATACCCCTTTCCTTCAACTTCTGCCCCGTATCATCCCTTGTGTCTATCCCAGCACGAGAAGAATCGCACATTCAGGCCCAGCACTGACATCCCAAGAGGAACCAATGCCAGTGCCTGATGATTTCATTGTTCTTTAAATGCCTTTTGACAGCACCCAGTATAATCTCCTCTGGAATTTTTCCAGGAACTGAGGTTAGACTAGCAGGTCTGTGGTTTCCCAGGTCTTTCTTCACACTCTTCTTGTAAATTAGAATATAATTGGCCACCTTCCAGCCAGCAGGAACCTCCACAAACTCCCAAGGCCTTTAGTAGAGGGTGAAGAGGTGTCCTGCAGTGCTCTGGGATGAGCTCCATCAGGCTCCATGGACTTGTGAATATTGAGTTGGTCCCTTACAATTTCAGTGTCCACAAAATTAGAAAGCCTTGGACTCAAGATCTTCTGACTCAGGGGACCTGGCAGCCCAATCCTATCCGCATTCCTAAAGACTGAGTCAGAACAAGAATTGGAAGCCTTCGCTTTTTCTTCATCCCTAGATGCGCGTGGCTCTAGGTGTGAGAGGTGCCAGTCGTGCAGGCCTGCCAGCTCTACCAAACTGCCCACTCCTCACACGTCTTTTCATACACATTGGAATTATTATGAAGTACAGCATTGTGAAAAGAAAATATGACAGACATCACACCTTTAGTCATGCCATAATCGTAGACTGTCACAAGGCAGGAAATTACTCACAGTCATGTAAAATAGCCCCACTAGAGATAAATGAAATGGTAACTTTGATCAACTTTTATGTCCTTTGTAAGAGTTACAATTTCAAGATCAATCAAGATGTATCTAGCAGGAAATTTCAATACATTTTTGATCCATGCTTTTCAAGCTTCCAGTTACTTTCACATTCAAAAGAGACCACCACAGTTCTGCAGAAAATGTGATGTATCTTAAAAGACTTCAGCTTTGCTTCATATATCTTTATGCTCACAAGCTGAAACTCTACTAATTAAAAATTCTTTATTCAATCTGTGTAGCAAATGAGACACCCAAAACCTTTCAAGATGGAGCTCTAATGTAGGACTGGCAAACAGTTTGCAGCACTGACTGCCTCCTAAAACCACAAGTTCTTCTCCCTTCTTCCCACTGCCCAGACACAGATTCTTCCCCTCATTTCTGTGGCAGGGAAATGTGGTGACACAGACCAGCACAAACTTGGGGTAGACTCCACCAGACAGCCTCAATCTGCGAGACAACTGCACTGACTGAAAATATTTCATAAAATATAATTATGAGCTCAGCATAAACACTAAAAAAGTCAAAGTCGTGTTGCCTGATTTGCCAGTGACAATGCATTTTATTTATTGGGATTAATCTCCCCACACACTACACCAAAATTGAAATGTTCACATGGGAAATACTTGTTAAAATTATTAGAATAATGGCAACAGCTAATGTGCCCTGGCCCTAATGCCTTCAACCATGTAACTACTCACTTGATTGAAGCTTTTGGGACCAAAGAATTAAAAATGATATTAAAAAATTGGTAAGAGAAATCTAGACAAGATTTCAGAAAATAAAATACCGTAGTGAATAATGCATGGGAAGATTTGCTGCATCTGATATTTATTTAGTATAATACTATATACGAGTTTACAATCTCACTTCTCTGACTGACTCATTTAGCTTCTGAGGTCTGACTAATCACCACTAAATCTCTTGGTACTAGTTAAGGAAATCTCTACTAAGTAGAACATTTGTTAACACCGTCCTCAGTAATCTGCAGCAATTACCACTCACTCACATTAAGCTACAGCCATTCCCTGGCAGATGTCCTGGTAAAATAGCCATCCCAACTCATTACATTTCCCATTAAAGGAATAAATAATATATTCGCTATTGAAATTAGATCAAAATATTGAAAGATTCATAAAAGTCCTCCCACCTCGTCTGGGAAAGAGGAGATAGATGCTATCATAAGCACTTTACTTATTGCAAGACTTTTGCTAGCAGCACATCAGTGTCACAGCTGAATTATGTTATTCCAGAAATGCCAGTCTTCATAACTGCAAAAGTGACCACAATTTCAATAAACTGGAAGGACACTTCAAGGGCTATTTAACATCGGGATGAAAGGAATATGGCATTAGCCTTCCATTTGTTCTCCACTCCTTCTCTGCCATTAGCTGCCTGTTTACACTTCAAGATCAGTTAAAGTGAAGTTAGCAGCTTGTCTTTAACAGTACTTCAGTGGTCTTCAATTACTTTTTGCCGTCAGATCTCTAACACATTAGATCTACATAAATCAATTATTTGGGTGGCAATAGCCATGGTGGCTTAGGCAGCAGCCACGAAGAGTTTCTAAGATATTGGTAGGCACCTGGCACAGATTCATCAGATACAGCCCTGCAGCTGAACCTTCCGTGGTCTGAGCTCACACAGCACAGTGCTCCCTGTTCCTTCAGGAGCAAACAGGATGCAGGAACAAGCACCTGTAACGAGGAAGGCTGGAACACCTTGGCAGAGCATGCCCTGGTCAAAGCCACAGGAAAAGAGTGGCTTTGGACCGTACTCCTCCAACTTTCACAAAGTTTGTTTTCTGAAACAAGTGCCATTGCATTGGGCACTTGGAAGCAATAATCGGGTTATAAAAATTTACAAGCGACCATGAATTTTCAGTCTGATCTATCCATTAGGATTAATTGTAAGCAGTGTAATAGTCATAAAGCAGCCCCAGAGAGAAAATCATCTCTGTAATTAATTGTGCTATTTGACTAATAAAACAATGTATATTTCCATTAACAAAACTGAATGCAAACGGAATTGATTTTCAGCTTTCTTTGATGTAAACATAGCTTATTATCTTGATTAATCCTTCTGCAGGCTTTGTTTTCTGGAAGACATTTATCTCAAATAAAGACACACACAAGCAGTATTTTTACCTTTATAGCCTCAGATATGATGTAGGATCCAAGACCTGATCCAAGAACATATTCACGTTACTAATGCTAAAATCACCTTGGAAGTAGATCCCTGTTAGTGAAGTGGCTACATCAGCCCTGGGGCTCAGTACTAAGAGCATCAGTTTGTGGCAAACGGGGTGGATGCTCTGATCCGTGCCTGACGTGGAGGGAAGTGCTCTCTGCCGCGGGGCAGCACCGGGCACTCTGGGGTTCACCATTCCCTTCCCATCTTGAAAACACCATTATCTTCACAGCCCACTCAGAATTTCCTGGGGTACCTGCTAAGGTTTCCAAAGTGACATCTGTTCTGTGATTCTGAATACTCTGTGATCCTCTTCCTTCGCCCCCTTGCTGGGTGTCTGTGCCCAGGCACTGACTGCGGCTGCTGGGATCTCTCAGCCGGGCCGGGGCACCTCGGAAAGGGCATTTCAGAGCTGGCAAAACCTGCACAGAGCTTGCGTCAAACCCCTCAGAAGAGCACAACCATCCCAAAACTGATAATTAGGCTGAAATACTTCCCTCTGGTGGCAGAGCCTATTTCAGCCTATAGAAATAAGTGCTTTTTAAAATTCTTCTGTTTGAAAATCCAAAATGGGTGGTTTTTATTAACAGTAGAAACAGCAGATACTGTTCAAAATGCAGTCTGGTCATGGTCTCGGTCCTTTTGCCCTCAACACCATAAAGTGTCGATCAACACAAAAAGCTTAAAAGTACAGAAGATAACATTCAAATCAGCAGGACCAAAGCCTACATTGAAGTGCTTTCCTAAAGCAAATTTTGATTCAAATAGCACACTGTTTAATTAAAGAACTTCATTTGCATTCCCACCTTTCACTGCATTTACAGCACATTGCTTAATTATATTTTCTAGTAATGACAAGAGGTGCAAAATCTCACTTACTATTTCTACTACTTAATTTGCAAAAAACCTTTACAGTTTGCATAAATATTCACTGAAAAATAACTGAAACATTGGAGATGCAGGAATATCCTTTTTGTATTTTTCTGAACACACACTTTTCAATTTAGAATTTTTCCAAATCCCTTTCAAACCCATCACGAAAACAGAACAGCATAGTGGGATATACAGTAGCACAGTTTGGGTGAGGAACATATAATCCATATTATAAAAGGTAAGTTTGGGACTACAGAAGTAAACTTCACAAGTCTGCACCTGAAGTACCACAGTGCCACAGTGATAAACAGGCTGAATATATATCCTTTACCTTAAACAGTATATAAAGACGTTACAAACTACTCACTAATTTAGAACAAATTTTGTTTCCAGCAACTTGCCTTAAAGTCAGCCAGTGCTTGTTCAGCAGTAATGATGGTCTCCTTTTAGAAACTGCACAGAGCAGCAATTCCATCATTAAACTGAATCATAAATGAATTACCTCAATTTTTTTTCCTGCACAACTTTGCTTTGATTGTTATTGTAAAGGTTCTATCATCAATTAAATATGCAGCTTTAACAAATAAGTTTTCTTGTGTTCTGTTAATCTTCTTGCTCTTTCAAGTTTATAAAGTCAGTCTGAAAAAGCTGCGTCCAATTGCTGAGCAGATGAGAATCCCTCTGCAGGGAGGATCCACCAAGGATGAGAATCCCTCTGCAGGTGGTTCTCCCCACCAGGGATGATGTCATACTGCTTCAGGCCAGAATGCCCTTTATATTACTTGCTTTTATTTTGTACGTATTCCACCTCTTTATCCCTAGAGGTGACCCGAAGGACTTCACAGAATCAAATGTATGGAAATCACGACCCATTTAATCCCTTCTTGAATTTTTTTCAACTGATGCAGAGGAAAACAAGGGTACAAACACACAAGGGTCTGCGCTTCTAGTAAAAGCACTCCTAAAATGCTATCTGCTCTTATCTGAGTGGCTGAGTGGGTGGTTTCTCACTCACTGCACTACAAAGCAAATTTGTTTGAATGCATCTATTGTGGAGGCTGCCTGCTCTCTACTGGGTTGTCTCTGGGGCACCACTTTTTATTCTCATTAGTGAAGGGGTGCCATTGGGAATTATTTAATCTCAGACGTTAGTCTGGAAAACTGTTTGTTTTGAGGGCATTTGGTTTAATATACATAAGAAAAGCAGTAGACTGACTGGAGAAACAAATTCTTGTGTAGTTTTATCAACCATGACAAATAAGCATCTCTGAATCCTTTACTTCATTACAAGTTCAGATGCAAATAAAGATAGAGACCTAAAATTTATAATCCTTAGGCTTTTCTTCCATCTCATAACGAGGGGAGAGACTTAATTTAAGACCAATTAAGATTGTTGTCAATTAGTAGATTTGAACCAACAATGAAAGGAAATTTATTGTGAAAGTGTTGAATGAGAACATAATTTCCCAAACACTGCTTGCAATCAGAATTTAAATATCTTTTCACCCATAGTCTTCAAAGTAGCTCACTAAGTATTGCTTTGACCTTTTTGTTACAGATGAGGCAATTAAGGCATAGAGTAAAGACCTCAGAAGCTTCTTGAAAGTTCTGCTTTAAAGTTTTTATCAGGAAAAAAATTGCATTTTTTCCAGTGAAAAGCTGAAATCAAAACCCTTTACATTTTAGAGATGCAGGCAAAATGGCCCAACAAGTAGAAGGCAACAGAATGAAAATGGAAATTACTATAGATTTCTTAAGACTTAAAATATCTCCACCTCAGCCTCTCACTAGAAACCTTGACAAATGCATAGACCTAAATTGACTCTCATTGCTTATATGCATTTAGGTTTCTGTGTATATAACTTCCAGAGCATTCTACAGATAATTGATAACAATTCTGAAGCTATTATTTACAACATTATTCAAATCTACAGAGTCACAGACATGCAGTGGTACAGTGTCCATTAAGGCAATTCAACACTATTCATGCAGCAGAGAGTAGAGCCAGGGAACGCTGAGGCTTCCTTGCATTTAAGGAATTTTCTGGAATTTAGACTGTAATATTTTCAGGTTTTGCTTTCCTCAATAGATTCCTTTGTAGAATTCTTAAGGTAAACTTATCTGAGCTCACATAAGCCTTTAACTCTACAATACAATGTTGTCAAGGAACATTGCTTTTCCTCAACAGCTTCACAACCAGCAGTGACAGCAAAGATGCCACGTATGCTTTACATAACAGAAAATAGTTTTTTTGCTCTTCTTTTATGAATTTAGTACAGGTCCAGGACATCAACTTTATTTCAATTCACTTACTCCTCAAACAGAATTGATAGCAAAGCTGTTTTTCCATGAGAAAAAAGTAGGAGCTTTATATTTCACCTGGACATTTTTCTATCTCCAATGATAATGGGATCATCTGTCTCAGCAGTGAGAGTTAACTATTTCAACTCACTATCCTGACTTCATGCTCACCCTGGTGAGCAGCATTGTAGAAGGTCATGGCTTGGTTGTAACTATACCTGTAACAAGTCCTGGAAAACGGAAGGAAAAGGGAAGAAGGGTTGCCATACTAGTGACACCTGCTACAAACTTCTGACTTAAATCCACCATTGCCTTCCTCTCTGATCCTTTTGACTTCCACTAAATGCTGTCTGCCAACCCTTCAACCTAGCCAAAACTCGCTTTAGAAAGCAGGGGTCATCACTTGAATTGGAGCGGTGCTTGGAGACCTCCTCAGGCATCAAAGACTGTAAAACTGATGCTGCATATATAAGAAATAAAACTTAGACCAGATAAAAGGAAGGGGATGGCAAGCAGATATTCATTTTAAAGCTGGAAATCTGTCCCTGCAAGATTAAATTGTTTGCCCAAGGTCAGTACGTGAGACTGGTAAGCTGAAAACTTGACTATTTGTGTTCCTAGGCACACAAATACCTTAAAAAGTCATTCTTTCACTATTTTTGGAGAACTATTCCTAATATGTATTTGATTTGGCACACGTGAAGTAGAGGAGTAACATGTGTGACGTGAATAAATACACCTGCATTATGAGATGCCAGAGATGATGACTCAGATGTTCAGCAAGTTTAATAATGACGTGTCAGAATCAGAGTCAGTCAGAAAATTACTCTTTGAAGTTTAATGTAATAACTACAGGCAAGCTCTGCTCCTCTCCCCAGGCAATTATCCAGATATGGTATCAAGAGGTATCAAGGACCACTAAGTTGGAAGACAGCTATTGGAACTACCACTGAGTTGTATTTATGTTACCAGTGATATTTCATAGGCAATAACTTCACCTGTAAATATGTGATGGATCCATTTTTCCTTGCAGGAAAATGGATGAGCAACAGCATTTCGCCACAACTCTTCAACTCAAAGTGATTTGAGGCAACAAGAAGTTGCCTCCTTTTAAAGGTAGAGCTGAAGCAGAAATTCATTTTATCATATTATTTAAATGTGCTCAGGTAATCATTGCCATTGCACCTGAGCATCTCACACACCCCAACAGGTATACCTGGAGCAAAACAGAGATCATGCACCTCATATCACAGAAAGGGTTAAAGACAACCCAAATATTCTCACTGCAAGACTGAGCTAGATTTCATTTATTTAATGCTTATTCTCACCCTAATTCTGCCACCTATCTGAAAATGAGTAGTTCACAAGAGAAAATCATTCAGTCCCCTTCCCACCACCATAATTTTTCATGGGGTAGGTCGTCTATAACAAGATGTCAAATCCTAAAGAGTTATCAGTTACAGCAACACAGATCCAACTTGAACTCCTGAACTTCATCTGACTGTCAGTAAAGTGAGCTCTCATTTAGCAGAGCCTTTAGCTCATGCATTTCTACAAGATTTGTGGAGGGTAGAGTATTGCTTGAATTGAACTGAAAATTGAACCAACATCTAATTACAAAGCACTGTATCAAAACTGTCACATTGTTCTTACACGTCATTGAGTTACTTACAGTCTTCTAAAGAGCAAACTCCATGCCAAGGCACATTCCTTGCAGCAAACCAGCAGCAGCTGTGGCAGGTGAAATCACAGGGGACAGAAAACACAATCCAGAGAACAGACATAACTACAGCCATAGAAGAACCTTTTGCTTAGCACAATGTTCAGCTCTTCAA
This sequence comes from Falcunculus frontatus, assembly GCA_013398115.1. Classification (NCBI taxonomy): domain Eukaryota; kingdom Metazoa; phylum Chordata; class Aves; order Passeriformes; genus Falcunculus; species Falcunculus frontatus. Next base: position 186,815 of record VZRV01006478.1, on the reverse strand, counting down.
CCAGATTCTAGTTTCCCAGATCATTAGAGAAAAAGCAATTTGGGAATACAAAATCAATTTGTTTTGAGCCTGATATGAAAAGCCTACTGAGCTTTCATTGAAGATTCCCATTCCCTACCTTGTTTCAATGTTCATCAAAAATTTCTACAAATACAAATCTTAAAAATACTCTATCTAGTAAATGAGTCATTCAAAAAATCATTTATTCTAGAATGTAGCTGAAATGTAAACAATTCATTCAAAGTGCCTTAATTGCTTGAAAACACTTCATGAGAACGGCTATTGATTTAAAACTTGACTCTAAGTAACTGCTTTCTGCCAAAATAAATGTCAAAGCTTCTACAAATTCATTCAAAATCAAAATTCAGAATTTTATCATCTGTGTCCTGATAGACACTTTATTCACAGAGAATACGTATCACTGATTGGTGATACATAACTTTATCGTGTACATTAGTTATGTTCTACATTCAGTACCAAATACTGATTTTTTTTTTTAATTGTAGTTAACTAATTAGCAGTCTCTTTAGTTCTGTGAGACTATCTTTTCCCTTGTTTCTGGTAAAATGAACAGAAATTTGGTTTAAGTAAGAAGAGAAGCAGCATTAAAGAAACATTGACTTGCTGAAAGAGAAACAATCAGAATAATGGACACAGGCTCCCTTATTAATAGATAACAGCACCAGATAAACATGAGATAGAGCTGACAGCCAGAGACTGTAATTACAGAAATGCTGCTGGCACATTTAAAGCGTAGTAGCTGCCAGGGATATTGCTTACCAAAGGTCCAAAATAAAGAAGAAAATCCATTCCTGGATGCTTTCTCTCTCTCTCTCCTATCACGTTACTGTATCTAATCTAGGATTCTTAGGAGATTAGAGTTTTCAGAGCTGTCTTCTAGGGTGGCTAAATGCAATAAATATCCTTCAGAGTACAACTTGGTATTTCTGTCACAGGATTTACTGCAGCTGGCTTTGCAGCCAAGGTATATTTTTCAGACATTTATTTATTCTCTGTTCATCAACATTAAAAGATTGAGAGTGGCTAAATAGAACAAAGGAAGAACAGCCAGAAAATTTGTATGATTTAATCAAAGAAAGAAATCAAAGGGATTATAGCCAACAAAGGAAGCTTAAATGAAAAATTTACTACCTCTGGAAGTAACTCCCTGCAGAAGGTAATAAAATACCTGGCACTTGGGGCTCCTAGTGAAATGAATCATATCGTCACCACACAACTCTTCCACAAGCCTCTGAATAAAATCACTACTTCCAACAGCTGCAACTGGATCTTGTTTTAGGATGAATAATATTTCTCTAGTATTTATCTCATCTTTCTATTACTACATGAGACCTGTCTAGACCCTGTCTGTCAAAATTCTGGCTTCAATTTCCTCTTGATTTTCTAAGTCACTGATGACAGGAAAAACCCTGGATTTTCATGCTCTCTGAGGTGGAGGCAGGCTGGGCTACTGTTGCTAATCCTCACCCAGGAAGCATTTATAATTTCATGATATTCAATCATAGTTCTTCATTGGCTAAGATTAAAGAAAAAGGTAAATACCAAAGTAATGTTACTCAAGCCATGGAAGCAAAATTAAAAGTTTTTAAAAGAAAAACTTTATATAAAAATTGCATTTCTAAAATCTGTTCTGGTTGGGATGGGGCCAAAGGTCTGGCCAAAGAGACATTTAGAGCTTTGTTATGATGGACATCATACCACCAGAGCAAAAGGCAATCCTCTTTCAAGAGTATAGGTAAGTCAGACTTCAAAAAAGACTCAACACACATCTGATAACAGCAAACCAGAGTTTTCATACTGATCTAGTAGGAGACAGAATGGGACCAAGGAAAGAAAAAAGGTGGTCTAGAGACCAGTGTGCTGGTCTGGGGTGTGTAAACACCTGATACATTTTCTCCCCACACTACAGGTCTGAGGGCTCATGGGCAGTCTTGGCCCAGAAGATTTCTGTGATCGCTCTGTAATGGATCACCCAGTTTAGTTTCCGTTGATTTTCTAAGAAAAGGTGTTAGAAAGCTTGTGGGGTGCTCCTACTTTTCTATAGGAATTTATATTGATTGAAAAATATGGTCATAGTCATATTTCACCATATTAGATGTCGAGTTTCATTACTAGCTCACTGTACAACTTCAATCAAATAACAGCCAGTCAATGCCTGGTTTTATTCATGTAAAAAATGAAGAAGTCATTTATCTTCTCAATTTTCATCCAATCTGAAAGAAAACTTTCTGAAAGTTTCTCCTATCCCTCCTTCAGAACTAGCATCGCGTTTTTTCTGAGCTCTCAAACAACCACCACCCACACACAGAAAACAAAACATTTTTTAATCAGGCAGTGCCCTGTGTACTGACTCATCTGCTCCATGATTTCAAGTCACCGTTTGTGCCCTGACACTGCACCTGTAAGTACTCATCTTTCTGAACAAGATAAACCGGGGGAAAGGAAAATACAACAAACAATCGCTTTTTCTGCGCATTTGTTTGGAAGGGAATTTTAGTGATTTTAATCAGTTTAGAGAATGGATGAAATCCTAGGCTTTTCAGTAGCTATAAGATTTGCACTGATTTAGGAATATTGCAATTTCAGCTGTCACACTCCCTGAAAATCTGTGTTGTGAGGTGAACATGATGAGAGTCTAAGAGCTCTTTCCTTTGCTATTAACACTGTCTGGACCTCACTTCGAAATAAGATTATTCTGCAGCTCTGTTCCGCCTCTTTCTATATGCAAATCATATCAGAATTTTTTAATTTCTATATGGCATGTTATTTTAGACACCTTTCCTGGAATAAAAAAATACTGCCCCAGTGCCAATAGAAGTGCTTAACAATGGGTTCCTACGGATTGGATTTTTGTGGAATAAATACGAATTTTTTCATTGACATCAAATAGAAATCTGATCAAAACCACTTTTTTCCTTAAGGTTTCACATTTTATTAATTAATGCATGTGCAATGAGATTTACATTCCCATAAGTCAGGGAAGCTGTTGGAGACAACTGAAGAGTTAACATGTTATAAAAAACTTCTCAAGCAAAGCCAGAAGAGAGAACCAAAATAACAAACAGAAATAACTGAGAAAGCTTTTATTTTAGTTATTCCTGCCAAATGCCATTTGCACATAAAATTGAAAGAGAATGCCTGAAAAAATCCATATTTCCTTGCCAAGTGCTTAACAAATCTTTGGTGAGAATTAAGTTTAAATTACATTTCTTTTATTAGAGAAACTGATTTTTAACCAAGTTAACCTTGTTCCCTCTAAAAGTTTTTGCTACATTATGAAAGGATCTTTTTATGTTCTTCCCCACTGAGTTCTTGTGGATTTGTTTCCTATTTCTGTTATTCCACTTAAAAAGTTTTTTCTAATTATTTTTCCCAGTCAGGGGTATACAGTGGACATCTCACGCCAGCTGTTGGCAAGCCAAGCTTTCAGTAAGCAATAATAAGAAAAACTATATGGACACTTGGGTAAGTGTGCAGGTAGGAGAACCCAAAATCACTTGAAGGGAAGATTCTCTGTTAATTTGAAGTCAATTTAGAAGTAGGAAGGCCACCTGTGTGGTACTGGTGCATTGCTTTTCAATTATACCATGCTTCTAAAATAAAAGTATGTTTTAAAAAATTCAAGTCTTTACATGAGCAGAATAGTTCCCACCCCTTGCTTTGGACAAACACATAACTAATTACAGTGAAAGTACACAAGCTTTTCCAAAATTTTCTAATTCAAATAAAGTGAAGGAAAAAGATCATATTTACCGTAATGAAAACCAAGTTCCAACAGTAATAAACATCAGAATATCTTCAATTCCACTCTGCACAAATTATCTGTCTTATCCTCTTCTATGACTGTTAAGTTTTGTTTAGGGTTTGAAGCTTTTCTTCTCTTTCAAAAAACATACAACACTAATTTCTGATCTCTTTTTTTTTTTATGACTTTTGTTACTGAACACCATGCAAATAACAAAGAAAAGATTCCCAGAAGCAAGGGGTTCCTAGAGCCAGCCTTAGAGCCCACCTTTTTAAACCAGCCCCATGTGGGTTCCAGACCACACCTGATGGTGTTGGGTCATCACAGTGCCTTCTGCTTTTCGTAAGTGCAGGTATTTTAATACATCAATTAAGTGAAAACAAACAGAAAAGGAATCTAATTGGATTAGACATATCATATAGTATTGATTACATACTCTTTGTCAAACTGACTGAAAAGGGTTTGGGGCTACAAATGCCAGTAGATCCACATGGATAATTTTATTCCTAATGATTGCTTTTTCTCTGCTTGTTAATGCAGAAACTAGTGATTAGCACTGGAGTTAACCTTAATTAGCCCTGGATGGAATGCAAGTTAAATCTCAAGATCAAATGGTTGTTGCAGGAAAACAATTTCTTTCCTTCCATTCCCGTCTTAGATCTTCAAAACTTGAAGTAAAAAAAAAAAAACCCTGAACTTAATTTCTTCCTGTTCCATTAAAAGTGTTCCATTCAGAACAGCTGATCTCAAAACTTCTTGGGCTACTTGATGCACACAAATGCTTTGGAATACTGATGTTGTAAATAAATACATGAAAGTTGCTTTGCTTCCTCCTCTTCAATTGCTTCTCTTCTTCCCTTTGAAAATGTTAACTTTAATCCTCACAAACAAATCCATCATTTCTAACCTCAGATGCACTGAGGTCGCCTTATGCTGAATTTGAGCAATGTCAGGTCACTTATTTTGTAGACATCCATGAATCAATGAGTTAAGAGTGAAAAAAATTGCAATATATCACACTAGATAGTTGTAAATGTTCTCCCTGGCTTGTTACTCCATATCTGTAAGACATCACTTTCTGGGAAAAAAAGCCCCAAACAAATAAAAGTAGGAATATTAGGAATGTTTTAAATGGATATCTGAGGCAAGGCTTCAATACCTGTATGAAGACCTTTAAACCACAGCTGTGTTTTCCGAAGTGCAGCAAAAACTAACAGCTGCAAATAACCTATTAAACCACTCCAATATGCATGTCAGAAAAAAGTTGAGAAAGTAAATTCCACAGCACCTTACAGACATTACTGAAATTGAAGCCTAAAAATGTTTTGGTTGGCTGATGAAGCAGCTGTGCAGACACAAACACAAAGGTAGAGGCAGCATGGGGACCTGCATCACACACAGCTCGTTTCACCTTCGTCTCCTTGAGCTGTGTCCCAGCCCTAGGATATGACAGCCCACGATGTCAGGGGGTGTGTGAACATCCAGTCTGTGACTAAAGTCATCCAAAGAAGAGCTTATTCCTCACTGTTGATTTTTGATTAACATAAAAATGAGGAAGGGGGAAAATTAGCTGCTTGACTATTTCTAATTTAAAATTAGACACTGCACAAGGATGTAAAAAGGTTTGATTACAGCATTTGATTCATTGACAACGTGCTTCCAGACATTTTTATACATTTTATGGTTATTTTGGAATCCTGGTACTTTACAAGTTTCTGCTACAGAAGTTTCCCAATTAAAACAGGAAAAAATATAGTTTTGTATTGTCACAAGGTAACAATTTTTAAGTGAATGTACAATTTAAATGTTATTGTTTCTTCCAAAACTGGTCTCTCTGGAATATGTAACAGTCGCGATTTTTCAGGGGAGTAAGAAGAACATACATAACATGGTATTTGTAGCTAACAAACGATAGGACTCTCTGTTTTACATACACAGACTGAGAAGGTTGCAGCAGAATTATGGGCAGTATTTTTAAAAGAATACTCACAGTTAGAACTTTCCTCTGACATGAAATATTTCTGCTAGTAAAGAGCTGTGGAACTATTTATCACAACCTGCGTGGTTTGCATATTAATGTTGCAATCACCAGAAATGCAGGGTATGTCTCAGCAAGGAGGGAATCTGGGGCTCAGGCACAGAACTTTATTGCCAAGGAAAAACACTTTTTACATGGGGAATTGTGCTGTCTCCCACCAAGAGCACCAAGGTAGCAGCTCCCATTGCATTCTGCAGACTTCCAGAAGGAAGTGTTGTTCCTGGTGAGTATGGGATCTATCAGCGCAGCACCTGGCCGTTCAGAGAATGTTTCTGTACAGCAAGAGTTTCAACAGACTGTGTGTATGTGTGAATGCACTCCCCCCACAGCCTTCTTGTGGAGGAAGGGCATCCCAGAACCCACAGATCCACTCCTGGCTGTAATTAAACTGCGTAACTGCACCAGCCTCTCTGACAAACATCACTGAGGCTTTGGAAAGTCAAGCCAACAAGACACAGTTCCTACCCTCTCCTTTGTTTAAATTCCTTGCAAAGTCACTTCCCTGTGACACTGTGCAGCAAACAGACCCATGATATTCATATTCTTAATGGGCCCATTAGGGATTCCAAATGCTCAAAATAAGTAAGTAATTGCCAAAGCCCTCATCTTCTTGCTGCAGTTTTTACAGCCTTGCCAGCTGAGTTTCCTACACTCTGTGGGGCTCATTTTGTGAATTAATCAGACTCTGGATATTGTACAAACAAAAATGCAAATTCGGATCTCAAGAACTGGAAATGAAGAACAAGAGATATTACAAAAGTTTTAATAGAAAGAAAACAAGAAAGGAAGAAAGAGTGAGGCAGAGAACACAGTAACACGGTGAGCCCTTCTCTAGAGATAAGGTAGCCCAAACCAGGAAATAGATTCTCAGCTCAATTACAACAGCTCAATTACAACAGCTTTTTGTGTTGGTTAAGATTTTTCCACAGACAAAAAAGAATTTTTCTTTCCTGTGGTTCTCCCATTTCATATTGTGCCCAACGCCACCTTAACTGCTATGTGGAGAGAATTGATTTTTAGACTGTGATCTGCTTTTCAAAGTATAACACGAGCTCAGATCCCGAGCACGGGAACAGACCTCAAGAGAAGAGTACAGACAAGAATAAAGACAAGAGAAAAATAAAGAAGCTCTTCCATTATATCACTTGACTAAGGGTATCCTCATAATAACTTCAGATGTTGAAAAGTACAATATAGAGGGACTACTAATTTTACGTTATAGTTGCCTACCTCATCATTACAATTCTATCAAAAAACCCCAAAGAATTTCTTTATAGGACCTTTTTGAAAGTTAATAGAGAAATAAAGTAACTGCCAGTCAATGAAAAACTGTAGTGTACAGAAAAACTAAGCTTAAAAATTTGTCTTTTTAATAGCCAAAACCAGCAAGAAAGAACTATAAAAATCTCAGTACAGTTTTTGCATTTTACAGCTGGAGTTCCACTGATGTTCTTCTTGTGCTTTGTGCTATGCTCACACCTTATCCAGTGCTTCCCAGAAGACAGGCTCAGCTCAGGTGTAGCACTGCCACATAAAGTTAATGCAGTGAGGACTCTTTTTAAAGCTTCCACAGATGCTCTCATTTACTCCTTCATGGGCAGAGTCCTACTGCAGAATAATCACAAATTAAATGATTGATATGGAACAAAGACATCTGTTGTTTTGCAGCTTAAAAGATTCTCCCACTTCTCCTAGGGAACATTTACCTAATTCTTCTCTTCTGTATGCATGAAGCATGGAAATCAGCAGGAATCTTTCACCAGCAGGAATCACTGATACCAATGGAGTTTGATTTATTCCTCATTATTTACAATAATATTTAACCTGTCAAATCTCTGCAGATGTGTTTTACACAGTATGTAAACTCAATGTGTTATGTGTTAAAAGATTAAGTTCTTATTAGGATATGGAAATATGTAAGGTGCAAATACTGGGACTAATTTGGCAAAGCACTTCAGTGCATGCTTAATGGTAAGCATATGAATAACCCCATTACAGCTGGATTTCAAATTAAGTACATTTTAATGTATTTTGCTGCAAGCAATGCTCCAATCAGTGTCCTAGAAGCAGCTGAGACAAATGAACTATTTCTTCTTCATAAAAAGGTCAGTGAGACAAAGGGAAAAAATATGTAATTGGATTTAGAGTAGAAAAGAGTTCTACTTTTAGGGTAGAAAGCATTTGCTTTCACTGTTACATTGTTTTTGAGATACAGTTGTCACTCCAAGTATTTTTATATCTTGCAGCCTTTATTCCTGCTTTCATTTTATTCTCTTTTGGGGTTTTTTGTTGTTGTTGTTTGGTCTGGGTTGGGTTTTTTTTAATATTCACATCCTCTTGCTACTTGTCTGTTCTTCTTTATATATTCCTCCCATATTCTTCGCCTACTCTTCCAGGCTGCTCTTCCAGAGGGCAAGATGAAAAAAAGACAATGTAAAATTTGCACTGTTCCAGGCCCTCAGCTCCTAAGCTTTGGTATATAAATTTTGTTTGTTAAATGCCTCAGGCTCATTATATTTGCCTCCCCTTACAGATTCTGGATATCTGACAGGTACAGATAACAGAAGATGGCCCAAGCAGGAGTGTCCCTGCATTTGGAATGCTGTGGCTGCTGTAAGACTCTCCTTGTTTGCACTTTCTGCATGTTCTGTGGATGTTTCCTAAACACGGGTTTCACCCTGGTATAAAAGGCTAATACTCTTTTCTGTAGGTTCCATTTCCCTGGAATCTGAACGTTTCTTCTAGGATCAAAACAATAACCTTCACTGAGACAACATCAACTGCCTCCTGTGTTCAGGGAGCTGAAGATGGGTATCAGTCACCTGTTCCTGTTACCAACAGCAACAGAGACAAAGCGAGTATCCTGCAGCAATGTCCAACACAGGGATGGCAAAATGTGATGTATACAGGTTGAAAATTCTCACTGGGAAAGAGGGGAGTGTTCATTCCAGCCACCTGCAGGTACCTGACCTGCACACCGACAATATATTCCCCAGGCAGAAGTTGTGGCTCTTGCATTTGCAATGGCCTTCAAACACAGTGTTGAATTTCTTGCACCCTTTGGTGTTCCAATCTCAATTAAATCCTGGATGGAAGAAGGAAAGCTGCGTGTCAAAGGGATTGTACTTGGCAGTTCCTAAGCTATTTGTCAGTAATGGAGTGAGAGGGATGAAAACCAAGGAAATGGTCGCGTACTGTGCATTTGTAGCGAGTGCAGAATTGAAATGCCACGGTGCGGACATTCAGCGTGAGGAAATTTAACCAGGAGCCTCTCGTAGCAAACGTGGAATCTTTCAACAAGCTGGAATGCAGCCTGTACCAAGACCCTTAGACTGCTTAGGTTCTTGCAAGGAGTGAAAAATACCTCAGCATGTCAGTCATAATGTGATCTCCTTTCTTGGATCTGAAAAAAGAGACGAAATCCTCTGTAGAGCTGGATCTCAGGAGCAGGAGAAAATGGACTCTTCCTCCTTTCTTTGACAGTGATTTAATTTGTTTTAGTCCCATAAACTTTGACACAGCAACTTTATTAACTCTTTCTGAAATAGAAAAAAAATTACAATTTAATTTCAAAATACATTAGAGCATTTAAGTAATTAAAGGCTATTCAAGAAGGATCTCAAAGATAAGCCAAAACTATATTAACAGCAGCAGCTAAATTAGACTCGACTTCATTTTTGTTTCCTTTTAAGCTTGCTGACCTATCCGAGCAGCTGATTATAAGATCTGGAATTCAACTCGCTGAACTTAGGAAGGGTTAATGATCTTTCCTTGTATTCCAGAGACTTATTTGCATGGATTTCTTGCTTTCTGTTTTTCTGCCCTTTCAAATATTACTTAGAAATTATAAGCATAGGCTGACTGTCTGAAACAGATGGCAGAAGTCAGAGACTTTCTATTCTCTCAGAAAGACACAGGTGCGGCATCAAATGAAAAACTCTACCAATTGATAAAATTGTCACTGAAAGGATTCATAAATACTTTATTAAAAAGACCAAGACATCATTGGCATAGCAATACTGCAGGTCATATGCAGATCTTTTCTTTAAAAAAGTTAATACACCCACACGCAATTTCACATTGGTATCATAGAAAATGCCTGTTTTATCTTTCTAGGGGAAATCAGACTTGCACTAAGCAGCCCTGACTATGCTCAAGTGCTATGTGGCAATGCAATAAAGTCTATTTAAATGGGAGTGTTACTTGATGTTTCAAAATTTATGAAGGAACACTTGGTTCCTCAGTTTTTCCTTTCTTCTTCCCATCCTTTCTCCGTGTGCAAAGTAGGGAGGCAAATAACCCTGCTCTGGGGTATCAATGTATTACCACTCCCCAGGGCAGTGATCAGAGCAGAGGGCAGGTTGTAGTTGTGCTGAATTTTAGCCATTACTAGTAGTTTTCTCTCAGTTTTAATGAGCAGATTCATGTCCTCATACCATTATTCTGGTATAAAGGCCTGAACTTAAGCAAACAAAAGATAAAGACACAAAGGGCAATCAAAACTCAGCAGTTTAAAGCAGCGAGTCTGCCTTGTTTTCCATTGCAATTTATTTTATTGCCTTGTGTACTAACACTAGCCCACAGCATCATTCAGCTGAAAGGGTGAATTTGGGATCTATTCTGCTCTCAGTGCTGTCCCCAGAGCACTGCAATTACAGAAACACCTGGTTTGAATAATTTCTCTGCACTCTACCATAAAACTTCTGTGTTCAACAGAACTAAATTTCACGTCAGTCTGCAATATAAATAATGTATGTATAAGGCACTCAGATTTGTACAGGGCTGTGGACTTCTCCCCCGTGTCCTCAGTTACCATATCCTTTGTGGAACAAATTAAAAGGGAAAATGAGATTTGCTGAACTTTTTTCTGATATTGTATGCAATAAGCATTTTTAAAAAGAGATTGGTTTGGAGGCTGGCCAAACCCTGTCTGTTCTGGAGATCAGCCTGGAATTGTCTTCTGGGAATATGTTTGCTCTCATTCCTGACGTAAAGCATCTCAGTCTATCACCTACCATCACTTGATGGCACTAGCACCAGTTTCGCAGGTATTTCTGAAAAATAAAATGTGTTTTAATATTTCTGCACTACCTTCTAATTTTTGTGGAGTTCATTTTTCTGAACACATTTTACCCAATGCTCATTTTGTGCTTCTCCTATGTGTAATTTTTATTTGCAGAACGTTGTCAGCAAAATATATTCATATGTTAACATTGTAATACTCACTTAGACACCGAGTAAAACAAAGATTTTTAAATACACCTCACAGCAAATCCAACATGAAGAGTTTGCCAAACGCTTCCAGATTTGCTATTCAGAAAGTCAGCCTGCACACTTACAGGTTTTGAAATCTTGCATGATGCTGAGAGCAAGTCAGAAGATGAGCCTTGTCATGTCACTACCACGACCTGAACACAAGGTTGTTTCCTGCTGGGGCTGCCAATAAATGTGCTAATAAGTTCAATAAATGTGCTAATCTGCATATGCAGCTATTTCACCTGTAGCTTCTACCATGCTTAGGTCTATAAACCTCAGGGTGCTCATCACTACAAAAAATTACTTTCCAGTCACCATGAAGTTCTTCAGCCCCTTAGTAAGTATCTTCACGCTTCTGAGGTGACAAAAATATATATCATATACACACCATAACCTAGAAATTGGATCACAGGGTACTGGACCAAGACTAGAAGCTATTAACAGCAGAAATGGAAAAGTTTAGTCATGCTACTTTACCTCCCCTCTCACCCAACCTGTAAGAATCTGCTCCATGGTCAGGAAAACTTCCTCTTAACTCTTGGTGTGTGTACAGAGAATATGTGAAGTAGTGCCCAGAAATGGCAGCCTTGCAAATATTGCTTGGCTGAGCTTATGAATTTACCTCTTCAGGAGCACCTACTAATCTGCAAACACAAACTCTTGTGTCCTCTTGAAGGAGAGCACTAATAAAAGGCAACAAATCCCACCTTCTATATTTGAGAGGAAGGGTTCGAAGACAAAAAATTTCATGGTCACAGTAAATCCCTGGTGATTTACATGAGAGCAGAAATATATCCGTGCAAAGTGATTCTAGTGTTATACTTAAACAAATATTTTCCATTTTAGAAATTTTCATTAAAAGGAAAAATTGCCACCTCCTGGTGCAGACTTGGTCAAAATAGTGCTCCTTGCTGCACTGTGTAAACCAAAAATCTATTACCAGTATTTTTATAATTCAGTCATTTTCCAAGCTTTATTGGGTTGCTACTGGAGGCCAAAGAATTGGCACATTTCTTGTTTCCTGTTCGTATGACTGATAAATCTCCTCTGGTTCAGATGCTCTGCATATGTATTATTCCTAATCCTGGCAACATGTTGCTTTGACTTTTCCAAGAACCAGGGAAATGCAGCAATATTATTCTTTTCAAAAGGAACTGAAACCACAGACCAGAGAAAATTTATTTCTGAAGTGCACATAAAAGTAACAAAGTCTTTCTAGAATAAAATCCCACCTTAAGAACAAGCATCACAAGCATCACCAAGATGCAAGAAACACAAAAAAACCCAGAGTGATGGAAAATATTTTTTAAATCCTTTGTTATATTCCCCTTTCTGTTGTTGCTTAGCTCATTACACGAGTCTTTGTAAAACCAAAAAATCTCTCCCCAGAGGAGTGGGACATTTAAATGGATGTGAACCATCTTCTCTTAAATATGTCCCTTGAGAGAAAGTTGAGTGTATTTATTGCACGGATGCTAAAAATTTCGTATTTTTCATCTTATGGTTTTACCTCCTACGTGCATGTAAAAGGAGAAGTGTGGTTTCTTCTTTTTTACCATTCTTCATTGCCTCCTTCACCATTGCTATTACTCTTTTTGATTACCAATTAGATGGATTTGTTCTGATAATCTAAAGTTGAAAAAAATCAGTGCTCTCCAGAATTTTCTCATATTTAATTATTTTTTACTACATTTAAATTTTTTACTTCTACGATAATTCCTTAAAGAGCCCCTTTTTCCTCTGAGGCAGTGAGAGAACAAGCCGACAATTTGCAGTGCATAATAGCTCCTACTGGAGAAGTACATCTGGGGCCGAATTCTTAGCTGTTGTGATTTCATGGATTAAAAATTACTCTAAGCATTTGGTTTTCTAAAAGATGGAACTGGGCACAGAGAGGTAGAAGAGAACTGACAGTAGTTAATATGTAAATTGACATTTAGCTTGGGTGGAAGTTAATGAGCTCCATCCTGTCAAAGCCTGAAATTGCCTATGAGCTTTCCTAGAAGATGCTTCAGCAAAGAATATGAATAATTTTGTAACAAAAAAAAAAAGCTTCTGCAAGCTCAATACTTTTCTTCAGGCTCTGAGCATTGCTAAACATGAATTGAAATTTACTCCAACTGCTCCTAAGATAGGTGGTAGGGAGGATACAAATACATCAGGCCTGGCACACGTAAGCAAAGCAAGAAGTGTGGCTATTACAGATGCCACAGGAGCCGAGGAAATGGAAGACTGGACATCTCTTTGATATGTGTTCATTCAGGTAGTAACACATCTATTTCCAGTCTAGGAAATGAGCCTCAGCATTGAGACAAAAATGTCACAGACCACAGTCTCTGCTTGAACACCTCTGTCCAATTCAGAGAGAGAACTGTGTGTTGCGTGTGAAGTACCAGGTTTTCTATTATATTTGATCTTGGGTGACAAATGTATCTGCTACAAAAACACTTTCTGACAAATGAATGGACAAGAGGTACAATCTTTGCAGTAATATCATTAAAGAGAATGATTGCAGCCCAAGTCCTCCTCAATCTCTTTAGCAACATTTTGAAAGAGCTATGCAATTCTGAAAGTCTCATTATTCAGCATAGCAGTATGGTGGAAAAGGTCTTCAATGCCCCGGAGAACTGAGTGGCCTGGAATGCCCCAGTGGGAAGGCTGTTGATGCTTGAACTTTTGCACCCAAGTTTTTTTCACTCACTATTATTTGAACCCTTGCAAAAGGCTGATCTCAAAAATACTGGATTCCATGCAATATTAATAAGAGATTCTGCGTTCTGACAGGACTGTCGGTATGGGATTGATAACTGTACCTTTGAAAGAGGTCCCCAAAAATGAAATGGCAACACTCTTCAGTTTTGTACATAAATTTAGTGTGACGTGTAATGCCTTTGGCATGTCTACACAATACATGTATTTTAACCCCATGGAAGAACCACCCAAAGCAGAGTCACACCTTACGGAGGATCTCCAGAGACCTTCATGGATTTCTGCCACAGGCTGTCTCAGAGCTGTTGTTAACCTAACCATTAGCAAAGGCAAGTTTCCCAGATGCAACATGTAAATAGCTCCTGCTGAGCCATGCAGTGCTGACATCTCTTTAGAAATGAAGTTTCTAAAGCCCAGCTTCCCACTAAGCAGAAGCCTTCTGATTGCAAAAGAATGGGAAGATGCTTTTAAGAGAGGAGCAACACTTTGTGACAACCTTCTCAATCTCAAAAACTCACATGCAGGAAACTGACAGGTCCCTTTCTTTTTCCTTGGATGGAGAAGACACTTGTCTCATTCTATTCCCTTTTCAGTATTGTTGCTTTTAAAGTGACAAATGAATAAATAAACAACATCTGGGTTTGCAGAGCAGCCATCTGGGAAAATCTTGGAAGTGAAGTGTAGAAGGGCCCCCAGAGAATGCTCAAGAGGCAGAGAATGGAAAATAACCTGCAGATGCACTCACCAAAACAAGGAGATCCAGCTTCCCCAGGCGGGCTTGGCGAGGAGCCCATCCCTCACCTGGACCCACAGCCATCCTTCCCTGGTGCTGACAGAGACACGTGGGCACAGCATGGACTTGTCTCCAGGAGTCTGCCTGGTGAAAAACACGACGTCATTCAGGGACACTGTCCCCCTGCTAGACATTTTCTGTCAATTGTTTTTGAATACACCTCTGCTTTAGACACACATTAAAGATTTTTATACTGGATCTCTGAATAGCAAAACATTATGTGGTTTGTTAGACCTGGAGTGCAGTTCCATGGTGAAATTGATTTAATGCTGATCTTTCCTTTTCCTTCCCAACTTACAAGCTTGCATTCTCTCCCTCTTATGCTGGCACCAGCTTGGCTTGCTGGGCTCTGCAGCAAGCTTAATCAGGAAGTTGATTGAGCTGAATATTAATAATTCTTTGCTTTGGGGCCAGAGCAGTTTACTGAACTGTCTGATTACTTGGCTGCACAAAAACTAGCCCTAGGAGAAGGGCGAGGACTAGATTGGGGTGCAAGCTCATTGCACACCCCTCAGCAGCACCGCAGACCTACATTATCCAGACTTTGTAAAGCACATGCATGAGTGTGATGTTCATAACAAATGCCTTTTGAGCCTCCCTCCCTCTCTGACTCTCCTTAAGGCCTGGGTGATGTGTTAGAACTGCACCAAGATTATTTTTGCTGCCTTTGCTTTCATCTCTATCACAACTGAATTAAATTCTTAATTAAGTATGGAGAAGGAGAGGAGAGTGAACCTTAGCACACAAAGAATCAGAACAATTACTTAAATCAATTTCTTTTTTAATCATGGTCTATCTGATTATTTTATTGGATCATCAATTCACAAAAATTTTTAACAAAAATTGAGGTGGGTTTAACATTTTCCACTGTGCTTTCTTCTAAGGTCAAACTATGACATGTCACAGATTTTGTTAATCTTATTTTTCAAAAATCACTCAGCTGTGTATAATTTGGAAAGTAATAACGTAAGTCCTAGGCAGGCAATAGCTCCTGAAGGATAAGACCAAATTTCAAGAGAAGGAACAGCTAGGTTTTGCAGTGGGATATAGCTGTCCTACACTATTTTTCTGAGCAGGTTCATAATATTTTACAGCTTAGGCAGGAATCAAAAAAAGAAAAGTTAACCTTAGTCTCACTTGGAGACTATGTCATTTTCCCACAAAGCTGGCTGCAACAGAGAGTTTCTATGACTTTTTGTTCATGTACCAAAGGCTCAGCGTTATGGCCTGATGGAAAACCAGAACGAGGCTATCCTGAGTCCATAGGAAGAGGAACTTATTGCTACCAGTTTTGTTTCCATTTTTTCCCTTCTTTATCAAGTTATGCACTCTATGCACATGTTAGATATGTATAAATACATGTCTAACATTCCGTATATAATTATAAAATATATACAGGCACACGAGAAAGAATATGGATTTTACTTCTTTGTCCACCTGATTGCATTGTAGATCAAAATGCTGCCAAATTTTAACAGGTCTTTGTCAGAAATGGTGAAAATTAAATGTTTACATTCCAGAGCCAGATGCTACGGCAATATTACTATCAAGAGTTTGAACAGACATAATTTATACACTTTTTTGCTCATGGGCCTAAAGCACAGATTATGCCACTGCACCTTTGTCATTGCTATTAAGTATAACCTTGACTAATTCAGTGTGGCATGACTCATTCCTCCCTCTCCTTCTTGCCAGCCCATGGCCAAATAACTCACTAAGCTTTTATGTGGCTCTTTAACAGAAGTTTCTCTTCACTTAAATTGTAAACTCAGTTCTTGCTGTCCGAAAATCAGGTCACAGTGTCACATGCAGGCTGTACCACGTATGCAGACAAACCCACGCTGCTGGCCCTGGAAAGAAACTCCTATTCTTGTACCTCTTGCATCTTCTGGGTCAAAAGATGTTTTAATTACTCGTAAGGATCAGTCAGCAAGTCACATTCAGTGAGAGTCTGTGCTCGGTTGGAATTGGTGCATCAGCTCAGTCCTGGGCTTCTTTTTAATTTACATGCACAAATTTAAAAGCTGGGCCAGAATACAACCCCTCACAAGCACATTTGCAGTTAGTTACAGTCTTCCTGCGCTGCTGTCCAAGCAGAACACAGCCTGAAATGCTCTCATTATAGTTTAATCTAAACCAATTGGGTTTATAATTTATTGTTACTTCTGGCTTGCAGAAAAAACTCAGAGTGAAATGAAACCACTAACAAGCAAACATCTCTTCCAACATCACTTCATGGATTCTTAAACACTTCAACACTTCTAAATTCAGTTTCATATTTGGAGAATGCCTACCTGCACTTCAGAATACCTATCTATTATTAAGTCTACCTATCAACCACAAATGCATTTACATCAATCAGATTTTTTGTGATATGTAGACTGGCATTATAAGACAGCAAATACATTTTTTGTAATTTCAGTTACAGGTTGATGGGAACAGAGTCCATGAAGAAAAATGAGATTTTTGGCATGCTATTTGTGCTGCTTCTGAGACTATAAAAGATTTTTAATTCATCAGAAACTGAAAAGCTACCTTTGTTTAGTTTATCTGTGCCTCAGAGTCTCCTGATCACCATCAACAAGTGCCAAAAAGTTAAAAGGGAGGAAATATTGTGAAATGCCACTAGAAGGTAGTGCAGTGTAAGATTGAATACAAGGACTCTTGGGCTCAATTCCAGCCTCTGGAAATTTTCTGGGGATGAAATTCATTTATGTGCAGGCAGCCGTCATGGAGCACACACACCTTTTATGTTCCCATACAAATGGAAAAAAAATGTTTAATGGTGGATTGACTGACTGCACTGGATATGGAGAGTAAAACTCTACACATCCTTCTGCCCCCTCCCCATCTAAAGCAACACACCAAGATAACCCAACACTTCTGTGAGATTCATAACCACTTGGAGATCACTGAAGGGGATCAGTGAGTGTGCAGCCAAGAGTAATGTAATGACACCTAGATAAAGACAAAAATCTTTAGGCAGAATTCCAGGAAAAATTGTCTAAGGTGTGACTGTGAAACAGTCACCAGGAGAAAACAGTGGGAAGTTTCCATCAACACTTAATTAACAGGACAAAGCAACAGAAAAGAAAAGATGTCTAGGAATAATGTTTCATGCAGAAGGGAATAAATAATTTAATTCAATTCCTCCTTCTGTCTGTGCTCAGCTGAGCTGGTAACCCTGGCTTTGAGGTATTTCTCACTATGCCTAGAAGGAGGAACTTGTCTGGCATGCTCCTTCCAATTAACTGTAGCTTTACAGGGGCAGTCAAGGTGGTGGTGGGCAAAGTGCAGCTGCTTCTGCCAAAGCCTGAGGGGTGAAGAGTGCTCATTGCCAGCCAGGAGTCTCTGCAGAGGGAGCAGTTTTGGGCAGCCACAGCCCTGGCCCGCGGCACAGCGCTGCTCCCTCGGCAGCGAACAGCAGCGGGGAGAGCAAGCCCTGGGGAGCAGGAGCTCCGCGAATCCCAGTATATTCATAGCAGCTCTTTAAAGGCAACATGATAACGCAAGATATAAATATTAGTAATCTGTGACATACGTGCACTTATGACACGTAACTAGACAGAGAAACCCAAAAAGTCTCCTCTTCCCTAGTAGATGTCCTTGAAATTTCCTCAAAACCTTAAACTCCATTCTGGTGGTTTCCCTTATCAACCTTGTCTCAGAGCAGAGAAAGGCATTTTTCTAAGATTATTGATGTGCTGTAGAATACAAAATCTAAACGGGATGCTGTCAAATTCACATGGTTAGAAATAAATGGAGTAAGCTTCATAGTCCTGAAGTCACTGAAACAGATACGATACTTTTATCTGTGGCCACAAATATATACAGTTTATCAGTGCAATTACAGATATGGAAGATTATATTTATCTTTGCTTTCCTGTGAAATGGAAAAGGAGGAAATTATTTTTCTTCTAAAGGACTTGACTTGAGTGGAAATTGAAGACCTACTCATTGTGATATACAAACTACTTTTTTTCTTTAAACTATCAAGAGAGGAACAGTAAACAAACAGCTACAAATTATATCACTAAATCATGCAAATCAAATGCATTTAAACCCATTTAAGTTTGGGGGCTTTTAATTCAGTTAATTAAAATGAATGTTTTTCTAGTGCTTACTAAAGAGGACAGCTGTTGCTTTCTCCAGTATTCTGCTAACACCAATGGTTTACAGCTGTGTGCAAGTCAAGAACAAAGCTTCTCCTTGACCAGCCGGGCAGCAGCTGCAGCTGGACAGTACCAACTTTGGTATTGCAAGTGCATTTTAGCCACCATCTTGAGAGCACTTCTCATTCCAGAAGTCATCTGTCCGTGCAACCTACCCTCCTCTACAGCCAAATAGGCTGCGTAATGTTCTCTTCTTTTAGAGGTCTGCATAAACCTTGCTGATAGCTGTTAGGGAAAATGTTGCGTTCCCAGTTCATTGTACATCAAAATAGTTGGTGCTAAGGTAGTACACAGCTTCTCTGAGTACACAGCTCGTCTTGCATGAGAAGAGCCTGCAGATTTGTGCTTGCATTTTTAAAGATTATCTGCATTTGTTCCTCTCACCCAAGTGGATATATGTGCATAGAACTTACACGAGAGAAATTACACTAGCAAGGCACTGTAAGATTCATCTTTCTGATAACGGTAACAAAATCAAAGAACAGAAAGCGCAGAGGGAGACGAGAAAGAAATTATTCTTTGAGAATGATGGATGGAATTGTAATCTTCCTGTATCTATATGTAGTGGCATCATATAAGGCTGTCATTTGTACTACCAAGCAGATCCAGGAGTATCTTTGGTTTATTCCATGAAGTGTTAATGGCAATTTTCAAATGAAGATTGCTCACCAGCTTTTAAAAATATGTATTTATCCATGCAGCTTAATGCCAAAACAAGTACGCTTACCGTGTGCTTAAACCCGGCAAAATCAACACTGAGTTTTTACAACTGACTTCAGCAAATAACAAAAGTTCACAAACCTGTCAAGAAAAACATGTGAAAGATAAATTCTCCCAAGGGCTTCTGGGAAAAATAGTAACAAATACTAGATGTCTTTACTGGAAATATTTTACTGGAGATGCTGACGTCAGAAATCCTGGTGTGTGTGCGACACACTCTTTCCCACCATTCAAAGGTAATAGAGCAGGTGGTCAGTGGATCAGTCACTTCCTCAAACTTTCAGGCATCTGCTCCTATTGATTACACAAGCACTGCATGTATGTTTTTAGATATTGTTTCAAATCCTTTTAATAATGGAAACGACATTTTTAATTTACAGCCTGATTTTACAAAACACATCATTCAAAAATCTTTCAGGAACATATTAAATAGCTTGATCAAAGAATTTCTTGCCTCGTACAAAGACCTAAGTTCCACAAGTATCTTGCTGTAAATGTTTTTCACCTTCCCCAGCTTGCAATAGAAGAGTCATGGAGGCCTCTGTATACAGAGGCCTCCATGACTATACACTTTCTTCAGTGTATAAATCTGCAAAGCCTCAGCAAACAAAAAATGCCTTTATTTACCACAGTTTCCTTCAAAGTCAGTAATTCCAATGACTTCCCTGCTGTTATGTATATTCTAGTTTTTGCCCAAGTGCATTTGGGAGTCAGCTGGCAAAACTATGATTTCTGCAGGGAACTTCCCATGTTGAGGAGATAAGAATTCCTTCATAAGCTGTTCTTTTAAGTTCTTGAAGCTGGCATTCCCCAGGGATTCTGAACTCAGCCCCAGAGAGTCCCTTCATGATTTCCTGTCAATGACCTTCTTCAATATACCTGAAATTCATGACTATGTACACAGGGTTCTGAGGGTCTGAGGTTCAGACGTAAAAGGTGACTCCTCCTTTGATGCCTGAGGTTAAACAGCTTGGGAAAAAACTTGGAAAGATCTCCAGGTTCCAAGGCATTCTGAGTTCGACTTGCTTTTAACAATTAAGTGACCAGATTTTCAAGTTCACAAGGTCAAATGGTGAAAGGCGGGTAATGGAATTTGGATCAAAGCTCATGAGTTTAACCACATGGAGTTTTAGGACAGGGCTGTGCAGGGGGAACAGTGTAAATACCGCTGAGAATTTGTGAAATGGTACATTGGACTCTTTGTGAAAGGTACACGCTGGAAGGGATTTGGAGCTTTCCCCTGTTATATATAGATTTGGTCATTATGAGACATTCTAGAGAGGTTTTTTAGCTTGACAGTGTGAAACTTGCATAAAAACGTATCAGGCACTGATAATTTAGGAAATTCCTTGGCATATAAGTTTTCACTGTGTTTCAGATCGGTTCAATTCAGGATTGTTGCAAAACTTGAAATCTAGCTAATGGCAAACAAGATTTATGCAGAAAGAGATTGTTCCACTTCCCTGGAATGCCTTTGGTGAGGGTGGAAGTGCAGAGGTATGTTCATGGCATCACTTTTAAATGTCTAAAGTTGACACTACTGAGGAAGTTTGCTTCTACCCGAGGACATTAGTCATCTCCTGGATACTCAAGACTTGTTTGTCCCTTGAGCACACTTGAGGGAAATATGACTGATGGCAATAAAACTACTGGCAGGAATGTGTTATTGCCAGCAGACAATAACAGAGTTACCTATCTCCCCACAGGCATTTCCCATATATCTCAAGATGTCTGTTATGAGCAACTGATTTCTCTGGAGGAGCCTAAATTATTTCTGTGCTCCTGGCAGATGTTCTGCCATACCTAGAAAACTCACTTTGACACACACACTGATAGACATCATTTTACAGTCACAGAATGATGGTCAGAAGGGACCTCTGGAGATCTTCCCCTGCAAACCTGCTGCTCAAAGCAGGGTTAAGCAAAGGGGGTTGCTCAGGACATTGTCCAGCCTGTGGCAGGGGTCACTTGCTCTTTGATCTTAGGTTTAGCTCGCTGCTCTTCTTCTCCAGACAGAATCTCTGTCTAGAAATCTTCATGGTGAGACAGCTTCACAATTTCCCAATGCTGGTCCAGCATCAGGTTATGCATTTGCCCTGTAAGTGTGAAGAGAGCCCTAAACATGCACAGAGGTGGAGAATGTGAGAAAATATTGAAGCTTTAATAAGGGAGCCATTTTGGTGGCCTGTCTTGACAATGTGCAGTAGAAGATGCCCAGTGGGATCACCTCCAAAAAACTGATTTTATTGATCGTTGGAGGGCCAACCAGAACTCCATAAAATCTTTCCCCCTTCTACAGGAATTATGTGCCATTCAGGCAGGGTTATCTACACACCTCTGGTATTATATTCCTCACTCAAGCTGACTACGTCAATTCCCACTGAACAAATTTCTGGCGTGTCACTCACTCTCCCTCTGACCTCATACTTAGAGATTTCACAATTTCAATAGAGAAACTAATTATGGATTTAAGATTGGAACAAGAGACCACACATTAGCCCACATCCAGCAGCAGAACTGATGTGCATTAAATACACTGTGATGCCTGGACCAGGTCAGATCAAAGGTCACCTCAGCCTGGGATTTTGTCTCCAGCAGCAAATGCCTAATGAATTCCATGAGAACAAAGCACATACCTTGTGATACTTATCTCAGCCTTCAGTGATCTGCAGCTCAGGCAGTTTCCAGGCCAGAGGTGGTGTCTTTGGTTTGAATAGGCACAGATAAACTCTTTTTTTCCCATAATTTTTCCTCATTCATTTCTTACTCTTCACATTTCCTATATAACTTCTAGACAAGCCGCCAAAGGCACCTAGACTATTGAACGAACTACCTAACTATCCTCTGGGCTGGATACTCTGATTTAACAGGTTAGTAAATGAAGTACAACCAGGAAGAGAGCTTGAATTTCAGAACTATGATCACCTGAAAATCCTACTGTTCACAAAGCAAACAAAATAAAACTAGAAAAAACCCCAAGCCATAAACAACAAAGAGTGAGCAGAATTCAGGTTTCAGCTTCCTTCACACCATGTGCTGAGGCTGACAGAGAGTTAGATACTGCTCAAAGTCACCAGCTAATCACAACCAAGCCTCTTCATGAAAAACAAATCTCTTTTTTAACTCACAGCTATAATTTAAAACCAAGCACAATCCTTGCTAGTGAGAGACTTTTGGATCCTTGATGGATGTTGCCCATATTTCTGGAGTTGAAGAATCATGCTCTTACTAAGAGGGGGTTCCGCACCTCTCGTCTTGTCAAATGTGTCTCACATTGGCATATAATTGTATTTGAGCACTTGAAATTAATATGCCTTATTTATGGTTAAAGTGCTGGCAGCCTTCATAAACAGTGCATTAACATTAATTTCTAAACTTACTTCTAGATTAGTTAAGCTGCATCAACAAATTTGACACTAATGGTAGCAGATCTATGAAATACATGTATTGAATATTTTATAATGTTGATATAATATCTGGAAATTAAAGAAAATTAGTTAAACTGCGACTGCGTACAGAAGTAGGCCATATTCCTGTATATTTTTAACTCATTTTCCACTAATTAGAACAGAGGGTACGCTTAGTTAGGCATATAATTAAGCAATAAAACCCTAGTGATTCACTAAGCAGTACTGGTATTTTGCTAATTAACGAGTTCATGAAATCTAATAGTAGCTCTCTTATAATTTGAATCAATGAAGTATTGATCTTACAACAATATGGACACATCTGAAGAAGTAATTTTCACCAACTTCACTCGCATAGCCGCATTTAAAATAGAATCTAATCATTGTTTTTCTGTGAGAGAAAACAAGCTTTTATGTATGGCATTTTCAACTATGTATAGCAGTGTATAATTCTGTCACATTACAGTTAAGTTACTCAAAAGTGGCATGAAAATAGACAACATGCAAAGGCAAAAAGAATAATAAATTTATTCTTGCTGGAATCCTTACTTTCAAAGAGTACATAGATTTAAAAGGCCTATTATATCAATCAGATGCTCACCTTATCAAGAAAAATGATTACATAATATCAGGATTGTAAGTAAGTAAGTATGGGTGCTTACTTAAGCAAGTAAGTATGGGTGCTTACTTTTCTTTCTGGATCTAGGCTATCTTTTAGTACTGTGCAGAACTGAGTTTCCTGGTGGCTGTATATTTATAAAAGCTGTCAAAGAAAATTCCTATTAAATGGGAATACTCAGCAAATCTCTTCCTCATTGCTATCACAGCTCCAAACCCCTCCCGTCCCTCAAGACAATGGACAGTGAGCATGATAAGTTTTCCTGAGAGCAAGACCAAAATTAACAATGACAGTACACTTTATAATTATTCCAGTAACAGAAATAGATACGGGTCAGATGCCTCTCGGGATGAGATTGATGCATTTGCTTTTGAACAATAATTTAGTTTCAGTTAATGAAGCCAATAATATTTAAACGGTGCCTTCTTTGCTACATTAAGTGATGCAAAAGTCTAATGCAGGATTTATTTTTTAAAACTGTAATGGTTCCAGAATTTTTCATTAGTGAATGATTCATTGGACAATGCCAGATTTAAATATCTGGCAAAGATTTCTTCTTATAAAGAATTACATACTCCTAAACCCTGAACAGAGTAGGCCAAAGTTGACCATAAATTTTTTTCTTCAGTTTCAAAGTCATTGGTCATTAAATATTAATCTGCACCCCAGAGGAACCAGAGAGCATGGCCTCAGGCATTGAAGCAGAAGAAGAGTTCCTTGTGATTTTTCTCAAGGCCTGAGCAGTCTCCAGGGGTTGGTAGGGATGTAAAGAAAGTCTCTATTATCCTCTCCTGCCAGCCTTGGCAATGGAAACCCCATTGTGCCCAACACAAAATTGTGGCTGTGGAGTTTTCAGAGGACTGATGCTGATGCCTTGTGCAAGCACATCAATGCTGGATTGCAAAACCTGCAAACTCAGAAGAAACCTGTTCCAGGGAAACCCTTTGTTCCTTCCACACTTCCACAAGACCAGTTCCTTCTTCCTGCCTCAGTTTAATTTTAAATCTCTGCTTTTGCATTCTGCCTGGGCAGCCCAGATCCAGCCTTCATCTTTCTATCCACACAGCTTCAATCTGCCTCATATAATATAAACCTAGGGAATTTTGATAACTCTCTTATAAATCTTTTCAACTAAAGGAATCCCTACAGATCCCAAATGGATTATTTGGACAAGCCATTTATCCCTCTAAGACAAGCCAAATATGTATTTTTTATTATTTTAGTGTTGTTTTTTTTTCCGGGGCACAGTCTCTAATTTCCTACTAGGGCTTTCCAGCCACACACTGCTCCATATTTTACCAAATTATCTCCATCCCATTCCTGGGCTGCACAACTTGCTTTTAACAATCACTGCAAGGAATTTTACCAGAACAGAAACAACTGGAAAAAAATTCCTCTCAAGGAAGCAAATACCCTGATTGTTTTCCAGGTGTGTTAAAATAATTGTCCTCACACCTTTATGAAAAAGGGTAGTAGGCCTCATTTCCAGTGGGATGTCTGTGTCTCTGGTCCTATTCCTTGAGCCAAACCTCAGAAGACAAAAAATTAATACCCGTTTCTGGAAGAGCCACCTTCAGGGGTTTAAAACCCAAATTGCTCATTGGGGGGAAGGCAGCAGAGAACAAATGTCCTGTACTGCAGTACATTCATTTTGTTCCTTCATGAATACCTGAAGGCAAACAGAGACCAGAGCCAGTCTGGGGGTTTGTGCTTGCAGTATAAAGCAAACCGAGCAGAGTTGCTCTTGTTTTTTCAAGGGAAAGATCAACCACATGGACAAAATATCTGAAACTGCTGGAGCTGTAAGGCTGCAGGTGATGCCCAGTTCATAAAGCTCACAGATGGACTGGACCATGGAGAGGAATTTCCCCATTAATGACTGAAAGATCACCTTATGTTCAAAACAAAAGAGTAGTTTTATCTTAATATACATAAGGGCATAATGGTATAAATCTCATGCATCCGGAGAGAGATGGAATTCACACTGCCATTTCATAACCGTATCAAAGCCCACTAGAGCCAGCCACATGCATAGCAATGAAGAAAACAGCCCAGTAAAGATTGTGAGCTGAATTACAAAGCACTGTATTCCTGCACTGAACCGAAGGTGACATGCTAAAAATTAAAAGAGAATTCAGCTGCTGTGGTCCATTTATTCCTCCATCCTTCTGGGATTGCAAACTAGCTGGCTGTGTGCAGCATCAACCCACTTAGTCATAGACCACAAACAAATAAGAGCCAGCCCAACCCTAACTGAGGAGCAGATCAGCAACTGGAAGATTAAATGCTCCACAGATTGTTACTGGCTGTGTAATAACCCACTCCTTCAAATCATTGTTTAAGAGGTGTTTTAAAGACCTTTAGGATAATTACTGTATTTGGTTTCAGGATCAACATAGCGTGTTGCTAATGAATTACTTGTATTAGGAGTTAGATCATGTATTCTTCTGACTGCTGCAAAAGAAAATAAGTTATAATGCAGCTAAAGATTGTGGGGAAAAGCAGTTCAGTGGCTATATGCTGAGCTTCAGACTGTGAAAACCCCAGCAATGATGCTACAAATTTTACATTGGTTAAATTACCCAAAGAGAGGAGCATCATGAAATTATGTTTTCTCTTTCTTCTCCCTAAATCCGAATGGAATCCTAAAAATAGCAAGAGATGTTTCAGGAAATTGTTAAAAGATGACAATTGCAGCCCTGTTAAACAGAACATCTCGCTCTGGCCAAGGACAGTTAATTCTAAGGCCACATCTGAAAATCAGGAAGAGCTGGAACAAAAGCAACCATAATTATATTAAAAGTGCCTCATTAATGTAGTATTAAGTATCAGAATATTGTAAGGAGGGGAGGGTGCAAAAATTAATAGTTTTATTGTAAAAATGAATTGCTCTGTCGTGCTTCTTTTTCTCTTTCTATCTAAAGCTTCCACTCGTAATTGAGCCCATGAAATGTAGCCTTTGTTAGATGAAAATGTGGCCAGGCTGTTAGCACCCTTTTTGTCTGATGGCTTAATGCAGTAAAGCTCGCATTTTAAAAATGAACACTGCAAAGGAAAATTAAGTTGAAAGAATTTACTAAGGATCATGTTACCTCTTAAGGTAAGTACTTTTTAAAAGAGTTCAATGAGTGCTACTGTTTCCTTTGGTTTTACTAGAATCCATATATCTATATATTACATATAAAATCCCAATAATGGGATTTTCATGTAGAGAGTACATTAAATTTATCACTGGTACACAATGAAATTGATCCATTGTGCTGCAACATGTGACTGATTTTGTAATGACTGGCATAAGAGAAAGGTAAAAGAATAGTATATTCCTCCTCAGCAATCTTTTTTATGTGCTGTAGACACATTTATGGTAAGTTACTGTGAAGGTGTTTACACCTTTTTAAAGGTGAAAAATGTAAGTAGTGTACATGATAAGGGTTAGTTATTTTTCTACACTGGTATACACACGAGGGGGAAATATTTGCAGAATGGTTTGGCGGACTGGAGAAGGGATTGGTCCTGCCTGACACACAAAATCTGTTTCTTTTCCCGAGTGGGGTCCAAGAAACATTTCTGGGTAACCCTCCACTGTTTCCTTGTTATGCCACAAGTGTTCTAAGCAGAGCAGATGTAACAAGGCTCCTCTCTAAGACAGCCCACTTAACAACTGCTGTGAGCCGTATCCTGCCCATTCAGTGTCCTGCTACTTGTAAATTGTAAATTGAAAAATTGTCCATCACAGCCACCCACCACAGAATCTGAAAGACACAGCTCTGATTTAGACACCAAACCTGACAAACTTCCGAAATGCTTAGACTGACTTACACCATGCAACAGGACAAAACATAGTCTCTGCACATCTCAGGATTGAAAATGTTTATTCTTCCAGAGAAGAATGGCAAATGAGGGGTTTCCCACGTCAGTGTTAGAAATATGGGACTGATCCTCCTGGAACCCAGTTGCTATTCCAAAGTTATAAGAAACCTGCTGATGTGATGACTTGACACTTTTTCTCCGGAGTTGTGTTCTTATGCTCTAAGCTTTGAGCCGTTTTCTCTATGGCTAATGTTTGCAGGTAAATCCTTTCATCAATACAAGATCACAACGACCCCTTCGCTTTCAATTTCCTACATACCTTTACACATTCGTAACTTTCTTGCTCAGCTCAGCTTGTTTCTGTTTCATCTTCAACACCGGTGAAAGATGAAGATAGAAATCAAGTGAGGTGGAGGAACAGAACCTTGGTGTCAATTTTCAGGAGTTTAGCCCTCCCAGGTACCAAACACTCCGGAGCTGCTCCATGTCTTGCAGAGACACAGCTTTGAGTCCTTTGACTCTGCCATATGTTGCTATTTTTGGACTTGTTCCTGCCTGGCTGCTACAGTGTCATGACAATGCAATCTCTGAAGGCTCTCTCTCTTCAATCGCTACCCTGACACAATGGCACTCTCAAGAAAAGAAGGATTTTTAATCATCTTTTGATTCCGAGCTGCTTTTTTCATGGCTAATAATGTTGCCTATTTCTGTGTGACTAGGGGAAAAGAAAATTATATATATGCATATATACCAACAACCACATGGAAAACTGCCCATACAATAATTCACATTTCTTATTTGTCACTGACAAGAATATTAAGTGGCTAATTTTCAGCTTTATCAAAACACTGAAATACAACTGCAATGACTTCATTGATTTTCAAGGCAATTTTTTTTCACCCAGAGGACTGGTTTTCTTTCAACAAACCCTGAAAATTCATGTATTACAGAAACAAATCTAATGATTGATATCTTCCTATTGTCACCTTGCAGTTGGAGGTCTGTAGTTTACTCCCTACTATTTGAATAGTGATTAACATAATAATTAGATTGTTACATAAAGCCGTGATCTTCCCAAAGGAACTGCAGATATTCTATTGAATATAAGGTACTCAATTCTCCTTTAAACAAAGGGCAGAGTTTGCAATTAGCTATAATAGACCAGCTGATTTGTTGGACAATTTAGAAGAGCATCTAGTTATTCAAGTTCTTCTTAATATCCCTTCTCCAGACAAGTTCTTGGGTACAAAAGGCTAATTTTTCCCACTTCATCATCTGATCTATTAAAAGATTTTATCTCTGCCTACAGCATTTTTTCTTCCTGTATTCTTAAACAAACAAAATATCTAGTGCCATCACTAAATAAAAGCATAACCTGAAAATCAGGCTTCAGACTCTTCAAAGTAGCTTTTCTACCTATTTACTTCGGGTGATCACTCCGTCTTCAAAAATACCTTTAAAAATGCATGATGATGCAAGGAATTGTAGAGAAACTATTAACAGCACCAAGCCAGATTGCAGCAGAGCAATGTGACTGCCGCCCCGCACAGCTCTCGACAAAGAGAGGTTTTAGATAGTTCTGTGAAGAGTTCTGGAAATCCAGGATTTCAGAGAGATTATGAAAATCCTCCCAAGATAGATTCTAGGGGATAAGGGCAGACACCATCTCCCCAAAGTCTCATCATTTGCAGTGATGTAATCTTTATGGAGGATTTGGAACTGTACTAATCTGTCTTGTTTGACAGACAGGGTGAATGTTGGACACCTAAAACAACAGCATTGGGAAAAAATTTTCAAGGATTTATCATCAGTGCAGCTTTGAAGACTTGGTAAATTCAAAGACCTCCATGTTGATCTGGCTCTTCCTAACAAATAATCAATATCTAGTATCACTCTCTTGTCTCTTGTTTAAGATTATTCACAATTAGTTGACATTTCAAGACTCAAAGAAGAAAAACTGGTATCCTCGGAATAAAATGCACAGAAAATCCTTGTATTACAAAACAGAAAAGGAACATGGACTCACACTCTGGTAAGAGAGTGAATAGGATGAACATCTCCTTTTGGGAACAGTGAATTTAGTGCTTTCTTACTAAATTTCTTGAATGCCTTAGGAGATACTGGTTATCTCCATCAATGTAGAACATCAGTATTCTACACGGCACAGTATGGACTGCAGAATAAATCATACTTCTGATAAAATCACTGGTGTCCCAATGAGGTAAATAGCAAAGAACTCTGGGGTCCTCTTCCACTTTTTCACCGTCCACATTTGTGTAAATAATTCAGTGTCTGGCAAATTACCTAGTTTGTCCAACTGAATGGCCAAACTAAAGGAACTCCATTGGTTTTGTTTGTATATTAAGACATGAACGAAGATATGGCTACACCAGTTTGCAATATTCACCGGGATAATGTAAGAAATAGAAACTGATATAACCCTAGTGGGAAGGTTTTAGTTGTCCTTTTCCAGCACAACACCAAAAAGCACAGGAAAATGTCAGAATAAAATGTAGCGAAGCTACTAAGCTCATCCGAATTTGTACAGCTGCTAATATTACTTTCCTAGCTTACTTTCAAGTTATAAGAGGCTACCTTGAACATTTGGTCAAAGGAGTACTTTGGAAGACAACTTTGGTGGGAATTAATTAATCTGAATCTTGCTCCTGGGTAGCTATTAATTACTTAGGGTAATTAGAAAGAAAAGCTTGAATGGCTGCTGCAGTTGCCCTATGATGGCTCAAAATATGTTTAACGACGTAATTCCAGTGTTAGTAACTGTTTCTCTCTTTCCCAGCCTGATGGAATCACAACAAAAGAAGCTAAAGCTGAAGGAAAGGGTAGCATAGGGGCAATGAGACAAAAAATTGGAAAGTCTGGCAGAGGAAGGAGGGATTAAAGATTTGCAGAGACTCATATTCATTCTGTTGGTGTTGCTGTAGATCTTAATGTGAGAAAATAGTAGACATAGATAATTTAAGTGACTTTTAAAGAGAAGGAATTAATCTTCTCAGGCTCACTTTGCATGGGGTGGATTCAGCAAGGAACCTTGTCAAGGTTGGTGGCAGCATCATGTCTCCTGGAACAAAATGCCTCACCAAGGGCCATAAAAAGTGTTCTTGCAGCAGAAAACAAGCACCATCTATAAAATGTTTTACTAGCTGACAGATTATCCTCACATGGAATCCAAAATAAAACCAGTTACAAGAGCACCCTAAAGAAACATGATTGATATTGTTGGAAACACAGGAAGGAGGTTAAGTAAGATTGAAAAAACCATCAGTTCACCCAGGGAAACCATGTCAAATGTAAAACTTAATGGAAGAGATGCAGGGAAAGCTGTACCAGTGAAAGAAATGCAAGAGCATAAAAAGACAGAAAATTAGGTACAACATTCAGTTACACAGAAATGGAAAACACTGGAAGAATTCAGCGCCACAGAGTGGGATTTCAATCACATCACTTCCCTCTCTCTCCAGCCTGCTATAATCCCTCAGTTTCATTATCATCATTACTATCATTCATCACCAAAGAAATGGAGAAAGATTGTAAGTAAATTGAAAGTAGTGCTGGTGGGGCTAAAAGACTTATCTAATTGAAAGTAAACGTCAAAGAGAACAAAAAGTTATTTATTTTGAAGCGCAAAGCAAAATGGATCAGTTAAACATGGAAAGTCCAGGGTGAATAAAATGGAGCTTACCACCTTCACTGTGTCTATTGTCCTCAAGAATTTGTAGAAACTTTTGTCTGGGATACCACAGATCTTCACTGCTCCCTTGATGAACAGGAGGGACTCAGATGTGCTTCACCCAGCGGTCTGTGCCAAGCTTCACTACAATGTGGTCCTGGACAGAAGGCAGAAGTGCTGCTGGGCAACATTCCTGGAAAAATATACCACCTCATATGAGGGTGAGAATGGCACTATATTTTCCTTGGAGCTATAGGCCATTTGGAAGATGTACAAAGCCCTGACGGATGTTATTGTACCTGTTCCTCTTCTCTGCTCCGCAAAGTCAAACAGATGGTATTTAAATTGATTATTTTTTTTTTTTTTAACATGAATAGAAGAGGTTCCATCATTTTCTGGTTAATGTTCAGGGTTTCTGTTTTAAAGGGATTAGGAGTTTAGGTTCAATGTAGTTTTCACTTGAAACTAAATCCCATCTCTATGTATGATTAAGCTATTTAATAACTTTTGCACAGGACACAGCTTCCTTTGCTTTGTTCTAAAATACCCCCAGCTCTGTACTTATTTACAAAAATTGGCTCAACTTCCTGCCCTGCCATTTATTATGCTCACATTTTCATTAAAAATTAAATTAAGTTCTAATGTTAAAAATATTTGTCTTGTCATCTTTTTAATCTTAAAAATCCTGTGCCCCTCAGTGTATCTTTGGAATCCCTTCCCTTAAACTCGGCTTCAATGAGCTGGTGAATCAGACACTGTAGAAATTTCCTAGCAGCTCACTCCTCAGGGTCTTCTACTGGGACAAAGCCTGTGAGTTTGGTTAATTCTCTTCTACGCCAGAGACTTCTGACTAGCAAGAGCTGTCACTAAAATATCCCAGATATGGAGCAGGGGTTCTCTTGAAGAAGTTCCAGGCCAAATTAGGCTCTCCTGCCTTGTTAGCAGTTTTGTGGTACACCTTTCCATCCATGAATCCTCAAGGAATAATTAGCAAAGAGAAAGAAGATCCACAAGGACAAAACAGCTGTTGTTTTCAGAGCACAGAGGATAAGAAAGAGACATCCCTCCTTCCCTGTGGGCTCCGGGAAAACACAACATACACTAACGGAGCCTGCAGCAGTTGGATCACAGGTAAGACTTCACAGGTTAAGCAATACCTGTAACAAGCACATATCTTTAATGTGAGATAGGAAGAAACCAGCTTTTTATCCTTTCTTCTGGGACTAGACTACTGAGAGCCACAAAGCTCTCTTCACTGTGAAACTAAATGGGTCTCTATGTGGAATACATCATTAATGTAATGGAAAGAAGAAGAATTATTTGCCCGTTAATCCAAGTCAGAAGCCTGGTAGTATTTTCTGGAACTTAAAAAACACCTCCTAACCTTCTACAACCAACCCCATTTACCCTGATCTTGAAAACACCTCTGTGACTTTGGTGATTGATTTTAAATAAACTGACAACATCCCTCTTGTTCATGCAGAAGTAATTAGCATTTGTTTCCATGATGAGGTTAGAGCAGCACAACATCCCTTCTATCACTCTACTATTGACTCTGGTTTTTGAAAGATCAGAAGCAGCTGAATACAGAAAAAGCCTCCAGAGAAGTGAAAGTGGCTACACTGACTTTCATTCCAGGGTCCACAGTCAATGTTAATAAAATGTCTGAGAGGTGCACAGCTCTCTGTGTCAGGTTGAGGATGAATGTGAGAAGTTCTCATGCATATGCAGTTGTCCAAAATCTCCTTCTCTCTCTTTGGGGTGCTTTACATTGTTTTGACGTAACATACACAGTAAAAACAGAATAAGAGCTGGTGATTCTCATTGCAACTTGAAAGTAAACCTTCTGATAAATTGACACCTGCCTTACATTCCCCAGCTGGCTGCCTTCCCACTTGCACACCTTGGTGACGTGTCCCCAAAGCTGGCCAGGAGGTCAGGGGAAGGTGGACAAGTCACCATCCAGAATTCCTGATGTGCTCCATCTAGACCATGACAGTTTGGATCTTTCGTGCACACGTGGTGCCCAAGGGAAAGGGTGGACTTTACCTGCCCGTTCAGTCTCCTACTCTCTATCCATTGTTGTGGTCAGCAGAGCTACCCCCACACAGGGCAGGCACTAACAGGGAGAGACAGCAGGACTTGCCAGCAAAATGGAGCATCTTTTAGCTGAAGAGTTAGAGAGCAAAACACAGAAAATCAGTAGACTGCTAACTCTATGCATTAACTAGAGTCTTACAGATGTATTTTAACATTATCCCTCTTCCCTCCCCAAAATGAGAAATCCCATTAACAGCATAATTGGCCCTCCTTTAAACTGCTAATTACACCTAACTCAGCCATAATGTCTAATTACTGGTTTATTCACTCTGAGTGGTTTATAACATGAGAAATTACTGAGATGAAATTAGATCAAAGGGTAACATAAATTTATTTGCATTTCAAACTGCCTTTGAAGGCAGAGGTGGAGCTGGAAGGGGGCTGAGGTGGTGGAAGAGAAACAGCAGCTTGAAGGTACAGCTACATTTCCGCAAGTAGTCAACATCTGTTCCCTTCAGAGCCTTTCTTTATCTGTGTCCATGTGGGGATGTGTGCTCTACACCAGGAAGAAACAGGCCAGACCAAAGCTGTGAGAGCATTTGTTACAGCTTCATCATGTGCCAAGAGATGGATGGAATTACTCTCACTGCCTTTGGAAGATCATGGGAGGAAACCTGAAGTAAAAAGCTGCAGGAGAATCGTAGGGAGCTACACTAAGCCGATCCTGCAGATTCCAAGGGCCTCTGTGGTGTTACCCTAATAAAAATATATTACCTAAAATGTCTGTACAATGGGTGAGGAAAAAGCTTTACCTCATTATCTCACAGCAAAATAACATGGGTTTTTTTATTATTATTTAAAATTTTCCCTATAAAATAACGATGGAGCAATTAGCACTCCCAGAAACTTAAATTGTTTCTCTGTAATGGGAGCTGATGCTGGGATAAGGGTGGAAATGGTGTTATGCCAGGAGGCGGGTGGGGTGGAGGGGTTTTGCTAGACACTAGTCTAAAGGTCTGTGGAGCACTGAAATGATAGGAGAATAAAGCATTCCTGAGAATGCTCTGTCTCCTTTCTCACATTCTTCTCATTTGTTGCAGTCATAAACATTAACAAGTTTACATTTTACAGTTACTGAAGTTGCATAAAAGGCATGTCATTAGCAAGGAAGTATTTCAGAGTGGGATGCGGTGTTCATTCATGTCGCTAAATTCTGTGAGAGTTCTGTGGTCTAATCAAGACTGATAACATCGTGAAGGCAATAGCTTATCCAAGCAGTATCTCTTTTGGTCATGATTTAAAACAGGGAGACATTGCACGAGAGTTTAAGAACATTTTGCGCATCTCACTTCTGTCACAGTGTACAATGTCCTTATCCTTCATCTCTCTGTCCTTCCAGAGGTGCATCAGTATAAACATAATTTCAATGACTGGTAGGCAACAGGCAAGTTGAACTTCATGCATGGCAGAATCAAATCAGCAGAGACAGATCATAAATTATGCAGATAGTTTGTCATCCATTTTCTATAGACTGTACAGCTAATTATGAATTCTGTAATTACTGTGGCATATGCTAACCAAGCATCCCATCCCTGGCTAGTGTTATGCTCCATTACAGAAAGATAAGGATGGTTTGTGGTTCTGAACTACACAAACTAATAGCTGAAAATTGGTGTTATTGGGGATCCTCTTCTGTGGTCTCTTGCTTGCATTTGTTAAAAACACACATCCTCCTTTCTGAGAAAGAATAAATCCATTTGAAAGGCAGCCTCGTCTTACGGCTAGTTATTAACATTACCGATATGACTCAAATACAATGACTGAAGAAAAATATTTCTCTTTTGTGTGTTCATGGTTTCTGGGAACTCTACACATTACTAGTACACAAAAAATGAGAAAGTACAAAACCCAGGAAGCTGATGGACAGGATTTTACTGGGAAGCTGCTGAATGCAGAACTGAAAGAGGCAAAGACAACATGAAAAACTGTAAATTTTTTTCTCAATTGTCTTCCAGGATAAAACCATTGAACTGATCCAAGTCAATTATGTCTCAGCCTCTTTTTCTTGTGTAGCACGGATCAGTCCCTTTAAGAGAACATACAGGAAGAAAAGGGGGAAAGAGTGAGGTGAGGAGATGGAGATGTGTTTCTCATTCAACCTTCTCAACAAAGAAAAGGCAGAGTTTATTAAGCACACATACAAAACATCCCATTTTCTTTTTACAGTGCTTCCCATGTCTCTCATTTTTGTGTGAAAGCAGATTTCCTGCTCTCTCACAAGTCATTATCTCACTTTGACATGCTCTGACCTGTTCTTTGATGTGAGTTTCAATAACCATCTGCGTTATACTCGAGCACAGACTTTTGGGGAGAGGGGAAAGAAACCATATGCCATTGCTGCCTCATGTCCAAAACAAGGCCAAAACATTCAAGACTTTTCATATTTTCATGATTTTGTCACATTTCCCCACAGTTGCATGGATAGATGCTGTTTCCTTCACGTCCCAGAACAAACAGGTTGGTTGCTGCCAAGCTTTATTTATTAGCTGAAACACAGATATTTGATAATTGTCAGTAGAGAAAGCAAACGGGACTTTTGAAGAAGCCTTAGGGAACTGATGTCCATCATCCACTGTATTTCAAAGGGAATTGGGCACCTAATCCTTTAGCACTTTAAGAAAAAAAGAAAAGCTGAAGTGAACATTTCAATAAATGGATTAAGCACATAAAGAAAACTTGCCAACCCTTGCATTTATGCAGTCAATGACTGGCACAGAGTGCTGTGGTTGAACAAATGAATGCAAACAAAAGAGGAACTAATTAAAACAGAGCAGTCACAAGATTCTGCATTATTTAGGTTCTGCTCATTTTTAATAAGGGAATTACTGAAATACAAAATAGTTTTCACACTTTGGGAGTTGACTGGAACGTTTTTCTACTTCACATATCGTGATGGACACTAAGTCTCCTCTCTTCGTGCATAATTTATCTCAAACAGACGAGTCATTAGACAACACACAAGCAGCAACAGCTCTGATATTAATGCCTCTGTCACCCTATGTCCTAGTTGGCATTCCTCTAGGTGCTGGTGTCCCTAGGAAAATGACAATGTGATGAGTTCCAGGCCCCTACAGGGCACACAGATCTCTCTTCACTGGGTTTGAAGAGAGCTCTGTCTATCACAAATTGTTACACTACTGATTGAATAGGCAAATCCTTACTGCTCTGCACTCAGGCTGAAAATCCACATCCAAACAAAGATGCAGTTCATGGTATTTCACAGTAAACCCTCTTAGGAGGAAGAAGTCGTTGCTTCTCTTTTTAGATCGTGTGCATGAGACCTTTAGGACAAGCAGCCAACTTTTGCTGTGTTCACGCCAAACATCCCACAGTGTAATTCGAACTGATATTTAAACCTCTAATCTTGGCTATAATGCAAGCAGCAACCTATCATGATCACTCGTAGTAACACAAAGCCCCTTGGGTGTGATGCTGACAACCAGCTCTGCTTCCTGCAGTACCGTAGGGTCAGAGCTTTCTCTCTCTTTTCTTGCAGAAATCAGCACTAAAAAGTCATTTAGTCACTTTAGCCAAGGACCGTGTCCAAGTTGGGGAGAATTATACTCTGTGTGATCTTAAACAAATCACCTCATGCTCTCACATCTCTGTGCCTTAGTTTCCAAATATAACATTGGGATAAAACCCATTCCAGTTGATAGGAACCTGGTACAAAATAACCTTTCCAAAATACAGCAAAAGCTTCTAATATACTGCTAGGTTTCTTTAGAAATACGGTTTAATCAAAACACTGGTCATGAGCACATCTCAGGATTCTACAGGATAATTTCTTTCCACAAAGTATTTCTTCAGTGCATGTAAGAAAGAAGCACATCAGACATATGGACAGAGAGCCACCAGAGAGGAAAAAATAGCTATTGTAATATACAGCCCCATATGAAGAGCAATCAGCAGTTTGGGGGATCTATATGGGCTCCTCACTGACAAAAGAAGCTGCAAAATGTTCAAGGAACTCGTGAGGCAGCAGCAGCCTGTTCGTGATTCATTTGGCTGGCGTAAGATAAGCAAGGTGGCTGATGGGCTGACCTTTCTTCACAGAAAGCTGACAGACACTGTCTCTTCATTTGAAACAGTTCCCTGGAAAGGCAGAAGTGATGGTGCATCTTTAACTAGATACTGCTTCTTATCAAGGAGCTGCACCTTTTACTCTAATAATGATTTCAAAAATAAAGGACATGCTACTTCAATACTGAGAACAGAGAGCTCTTAAGGTGTCTGCATTCCCTCTTTCCCTCATTAATAAAAGTTTTAGTTAATAACTAAGCCTATCTGTTGTTTCAAGGGCAATACAGCAGTCATATTTTCAGATGTATAAGCAGTGATGAATTTCGGAAAGTTCCTATGGATAAACTTTTTCAGCCTTTGCCATATTCTCCTTTTTAGATTTTCCTAGTGTCCTTTCTGGCTTTCTTTGTGAGTTAAAAGCCTTTGCTAGAAAACAGGAGAGCACAGCGACTTTCAATAGCAAAACTACTGACAAACCAAAACAGCTTCCAAGACAGCCTAGAAGTCATCAATTTTGTTTTGTTTCCAGAAGGTTTCCGCAATCCAATGTCAGATTTTGAACCACAGTACATAACATATGAAGGCTGTAAACAAAGAACACTTCTACACTGGCAGTTAAAAGTGCAGAAGAACTGACTATTGAATCAGTAAGAAACATTTTAACTATTGTGTTCTAGATAACACCTAGAAAACTTTCTTACATGCTTTCATAGACATACAGTGACGTGAATGTTCTGCTCTGTAATCCATCCAGGTGAGTTATTTGATTTGCAAGAACTCCTGCATTCTCAAGATATCCTCATCACATGTTTACAGCCAAATGAGAACAGGAACATGAGAACTCCTTCCTGTGTCAGGCCTTATTTATCACACCTCTCATGTCATACTGATCTCCAAAACTCGAGTTTACAAAGTTGATGAGGCCTCCTGGCCCCAGGGAGATCTAAGCTCTCACAGAAGAGCAGACACATTTGGTAGCCCTCCAGATGCACAGAGGAATTGTCAAGTATGTTTTCAGGATGGCACACCATTTGTCAAAGTCAGTTAGGAGAACGTTACCAAAGACTGATCTTTTCACTGCATTTTGGAGTACTTGTCTTGGGATTTGAACAAACTGTTGACAAAAAGAAAATAGGTGGGATACTGAGTTATTCACTCCTGAAATCTGCTGTGTATCTGTGGCATGTGGTTCTTCAGATATTTTTATCCTATCGTTGCAGTGTCAAACCACTTCCAACCATCAAAAGCAAAAGAACTGCTCACAGCTTCTGCTTCTGGTGTGTTTGATATAAGAAAGCAGAAGACAGCTGGTGTTCCTGGTACTTTTGCAGAGATTCTTACATGACTGTTCCAGTGAAATTTTGGATTTGGAACTGCTTTATGGTTAGGTAGATATTTCACAGATGGGTTAAAATCAGGTGGTTTGTACTGACCTCCTTCATTACAAGAGCGTGTCCCTGTATTTCTCGTGCAGAGAGGCACTTTTGTAGGGGAGGAAGTCAGCTGTTACACATCCATACATGCAGAGGAGCTTACAGGGGTGTTAGTAAAGTACAAAAGCCAAGCACTGGGAAATGCCAGAGACTATCTCATCTGTCCATCCTTAGTTAAACCATCCTGTACAAATGAATGATGGCAGTGCCATGAGGTGTATGACTACATACCAGTTATCCCCAGAACTGCAGCCTCATTCACACACAGACCGGAAGCACCAGGCAGTTTTACTGACAGAGAATCTTTGTTTTACTGCCGAGAATTCGGCCCTTCCTCCCACATCATAGGTAAATCCTAGTTTGAAAACAAAATTCTGTCTGTCAGCTTTTCAGTAGCAATTCTTACAGGATTTTTATGATCCTGTCAGATCTGTAATCTACAGTGCTGACAGGAGGTAAGAGGTAGAGCTATTCCCATTTCACAGATAGGGAATGCCAGCACAGAGGAAGCAATAAATATAAGAAAATATGAGTCACTTAAGATACAGGGAGCTTTTAGTATATGATTATTCACACAGGACTAAACTATGCACAAAGACCAGGGCATCACACTGGAGTTCCTGCGATTTACAGAAGTGTGCTTCAAATGATTTCCCATTAAATGTTTCAAAACTGCAAGCTTCTCACGGAAAACTGTGTCTGGTTTCCCACAGGAAATGAAACATATACAGTTGTGCCATCTGCCTATTCATCTGCTGTTAATACTCCTTCCACCTCATTTCTAAGCCTGTTGGCTGGTTTCAAACAAAATTGGTGGAGGAAAAGTCTTCTAAGTGAGTGCCTCTAGGTGTATCAAGAACTGGCAGCTAACAGAGAGTAAGACCCAAACAACAGCCTCCATTGAGAGAAAGGAAATTACACTTCTGCCCCATCCCTGTCCTGCCAGGCAGTGCCAGACCCCCTGCTCAGCACACACAGCTTTCAACTGGCTGCTTGCTCAGGGATTCAGGGCAGAAATTTGTGGACTTAATATCCCTGTTTCCCTTTGAGAAGTTGTGTTCTCATCTGGTGATAGAAAACAGAGGAGCAAAACAGAGTAAAATCATCTCCAAGATATGCAGCAATGAGCCCTCATCACGCAATGAAAGAGGTACCATTTTTGGCAGCGTAGAGGCATTTATGGCATAATAAATGCCCTTTTATAAAAAATATAAATGTGAGCAGAGGAAGAATTGGCTGCTTTTAGCATAAAGCATTCCTAGATAGGGTGATGCAAGTGTTTGTGGCATAGAAAATTAAAGAAAGACACATCCAAAAAATAAATGGTAATGGTGCAGCAGTAAATTCACACTCTCTCACCTATAGACAGCTTCTCAGCTCTCCAGCAACTGCGCAGAAGTGGAACATACAGAGCAGCCAAGAAGATGCCAGCCACAAAATCAGTCACTTGCTGATTACTGCTGCTAGAAACCTGCCCCGCTACAATCCATTTGGCATTCTCCACCCTGGAGCTGCAAACAAAATGAGAAATCCAAGGCTGGTGTGTCTTACACTTCTGCCTCGTTTCCTCCCAGCATCACACACCTGGGATTAAAGGGACTGAGCCCAATGCTAGGTTCAATACAAGCCCACTTACTGTGTGTGAGTGCACTGTACCCCAGACTGACGGGAGTTCCTTGGGACCGATCTTCCCACTTCGTGAAGCTGACGAATGTTATGTTTTTGATAACATTTGTGCAAGAGTGAGCACAGAGAAGGAAAATCTGGGCAAGGGGAGGCACAAGAAAGCAGCCAGAAAAGTCTCAAATTATGGAAAGCAAAGACTTCAGAAGGATGGATTTTGCTTCTCAACACCTTTCTCAGGTGATACCTTTCAGCTTTCTGCTGTGCAGCTGTGCAAAATGCTGCTATGTCTGTGAATTCATCGGTGTGGTCTAAATCAAGAGAGGGGTTGCTGTCAGATAAATCCAGTAAAATTTTAAAAATCAACTTTACCCTTTCCTTCCTGAAATAGCATTTGGAGCAGGAGCTGAAACCTCTTTTGAACAGGAGAGCGGAGCAGTTTGTCCCTCAGGACGGTCTCCACAGAGAGAAATACTAAGTCCCAGGAGGTTATAACTGCATGTATTAGCATAAACTTCTTTACTCTGTGCGTATTTGTGGTACCATTTAGAAGCGAACAAAACCAAAATACTTAAAATTGAGTCCCCATAAATGCACAACAACTGTTTCTTCTAGGTGAGCATTCTAAGCACCAAGTTGTTCGCAGTGGATGCCCCAGCATTTGGCTCTGTTTCCAAAGCAATAAAGAAAATTTAACCAGGATTAAGTTCCGCATGGCAGTGAACTGGAAGGCACAACACAGCATAATATAGGGTAAATGCAACTGGAAAGGAAGGGGGAAACAACACAAATGGAAGTTAAATGCAGATGTGAATCTGATGTCTCTACACTTAAAATTCCAGTCTGGTTTGTGGAGGCCCAGCAATAAGTAATTTCACTCTATCTTATAATTTCACTACATCTTATAAGTAATTTCACTCTTTCTTAGACTAGAAGGTTGTACTGAAAAAAAATGACAGCCCTGAGTTTCCTTTTATCTTCCACAAATTCAGCTCAAATTTGGCAAAGTATCATCTGACCTGTAACTATGACTGACTTGGTTTGAACTGCAGTTTTGTTTCTCATGTTAGTGGAGTTCTTGAAATAAAACCATAAAAGTCAATCTAAATTTACACATTCAACAGTTTGTGAGAAACTCAAGGAGACTAAAGAGCAGAATTCGGCCAATGAATGGTCTGTCATCGTTAGACACCTGGAACAAGTAGCCCAATGTGACTGCCTAGTCTTAATGTTGGAAGACAGGCAATCAGAAAAAGAAAATTATAATTACAGATGGTTCATCCGTAAGCTGAGCTTTCAAGTGAAACTTATTTTACATCTAACTCTGTGCTTCTTTTGTGCTTTGAAGAGGTGAGAGGAACGCAATTTTATTCAGTACTTGAAAAACCACATTTTTTTGGGGCAACTCCTGAAACAACTGAGAAGGGAACACTGAAATTTTCTTGGAATATGTATTCTCTTCTGCAGTGAACACTTGCACAGACTTCAATTTTGACAGCTAAAATATATTTCAGCAGCAGGTACCCATCTGGATAGGAATCTGAAATAACATAAAAACTATTACAACACTTCTGAATATACTGATACGCTCATTATCTAATGTTCTGCTTCTTTATCCCTCACCATAATAGTTGAGAAATAATGGAGAAAATCTTTGCCTATTTTATGAATAATAAAGTACCAAGATCAAGAAAAATGTTCCATATATCCTTGACTCATAGATCAAATGGGCTTAATAAAAATTGAAATTAGGTGGTTATCAATAATTTGAGGATGTGATCTTCTTAGTTTCATTTTCCAGGCTGTTCAGCTGGACGGTCTCCACAGTCCCTCCTCCCCTGCTGCTACTCCTTCCCCCTAGGAGGTTGAGGTTCTGGTCAAGCCCTTGAAGAATTTGTTGCTCTGAAACAAAGGAAACCATGTCATAATCATCTTCTGAAAAAGTATTTCCTGCAGAAACAGCCATTATTGAGTATTATGTGAAGCTGGGCATTTTAAGGCATTAATTTAATTGCTAGTACCCATTTTAATTAGCAAGAGTTCTATTCCTACCACAATGAGCAATTGCATAGA
The DNA here is from genome assembly GCA_013398115.1 of Falcunculus frontatus. Lineage (NCBI taxonomy): Eukaryota > Metazoa > Chordata > Aves > Passeriformes > Falcunculus > Falcunculus frontatus. Next base: position 144,585 of record VZRV01006478.1, on the reverse strand, counting down.
AAACACAATGAAAAATTTCAAGAAGACTTTTTCCACTTTGCTGAAAGCACTGAAGATATCTGGTGTCTTCAAGAGCTGCACATTTAGCCCAGGGCTGTGACAACAAATTACAGCGTGGTATCAGCCCAAATGTCCCATCACAACCCCCTACTTATTTCCAGTACAGTAACACCAAGTCCTGCAGGGCAGGAACTTCATCTGCAATGCCCTTAGTGACACAGATTTAATCTCAAGTGCACAGTATAGGACTAAATTTACGGTAATACATCTGTGACTTCTCTACAGTTTTCCCACGTTAATGTTAGGCTTAGCACAATGTTAAAGAATCAAGAAGGAAAAAGAAAAAAAAAAGAGAAAAGAGAAAGGTATAAGAAATTGTGGAGAGAATGAAAGCAGTTAATCACTGGATATGCAGAGTATATAAGCAGCAGTGGCAGGTACTTCAAAATGAACAGCACAGAGGTGAATTTTCATGAAAGGGTGTTCCTGATGTTTCATACGTCAAGGCTCTTTAATGTTAAATTTTACATCTCGTGCATGCATGACAGTCTGAACTTCACCATTTTCCAGCTCTCTTCTGAAATCCTGAATGTGGATTTGGATAGCCTGCATAGGCACTGGGGATATCCAGTCCTAGGCTCTAAGCGGATCCCTCAGGCCTGCTCTCAGACCTCTTTTTCAAGGACTTTTAAGAGGTTTCTGGAGGTCTGAGGACAGGGACATGGGCTACACAGGCCAAATGGGCAAATTGCAGAGTTAATTTTATCGTCTGTTGGTCTCATAGGCTGATGAAACCCACCAAAATTGGAAAATCTCTGTTCAAGTTAGTGGACCAACATTCAGAGAGCTGCCATCCAACTCCAATCCAATCTCTCATGTCTTCTTTAGTCAGCCTAATGGGCCTGGGGAGGAGGATTTGACCCTTTCACTCACAGGAAGAAAGCTGCAATTACTTTTTAAGTAAAAAGAACTTGTCCTTTAGGTTCCATAACCCATGTTTCTGCTGTCTTACATAACTATGGGGGACTAAATAATATGTAATTGAATGAAAGCTGCAACACTGGGCTCAAAAATTTGCTGAAATAATTAATACCTCCAGTCAATTATACTGATTTATACAGTCAGTATTCCAGACAGAGCCAACCACTGTAGGTTATTATCCTTGGGAGTCAATGTATTCAACTGCTGTGCACAAACAAAGGGAGAAGTCAAAGAATATAATTTGTAACATTTGCAGCTGAAAAAAGGAGATGCTGAATGCATTGTGTGTACTGCACAAGGAAAAGTCATGCTGAAAAATGAATGGAGAAAGAAAGAGAAGCAGACATGAAGGATTGCTTAGCACACAGCCTAAAGTATAATGGGATACTGACTACTTGAATATATTGTTATTCGCACAGTCCTTTTATTTTGCCTCTCTGGTAGTATTCAAAGTCCAAAGGTAGAGTTTCTGCAGTGTATGACTGTGTAAATACATATAAAAACACATGTACATGTACATTTATAAAATAATTTTACAAGAATGACTATTGGGTGTCAGAGGACTTCAAAGTATGAAGTGATACAATTTCTATCTGTATGTAACTTTATCATGGTAACAATATTGCCAGCTAAGGATAAAGTAACAATTTGCATTATTATCCATTGTAATGACAACTGTTATTTTTCACCTGCAAATATAGGGCTGGCTTTAGCTTAAGTGGCAGGATGAATGTTAAAGCAGAGCTATTGAATAATTCATAAATGTTACATAATGCAATGGCTCATTCTGGGATTCACGTTTGAAGAATGACTTCTGCTGGTTAGATGCTGTTTAGATTCTGGGCTAGTGACACCCTAGCGTGACCTGCCTGCAATGAGATAATGATGAAAGAGTTGGTTTGTTGTCTGGGCTTTTTTTTAACCATTAAAATTTTATTGAGCTTTCATTACACAGACGTATCTGCAGAAGACTGAAAAAGGCATTTACACAAATTCCACAAGCATGTTCCACTCCCTGCCTTGACTGCGGAGTCAACAACTGCGTGGAGTAAACCAAGGGCCTGTTCCCACCACATCCTGTGCAAAACGCAGCACAGCAGGGAGAATACCACACTTGGCATTAGGAAATCTGGGTCCATCCCAAGCTCTGCCAGCTGCCTGGGACATTACAGAAACACAGATGTGATTTCCCTTCATGTCCTGGAGTGGAGAAAGGGAAAGGAAGGAAGACTGTAACCTTCACAGGACAGGGACTAAGCCTTGGTGGTGTTACAACTAAACCATAGACTTGTCTGATGTCCTCTCCAAGGTAGCTGAAACAAAGATACTTGGCATTTACTAAAGGCTCTTCAGCAACATAGTTCCAGCATGATGAGAAAGTTTTATTCACTAATATAAAAGGAGCAGGAATCAGAGGGTTTTGGGAAACTTAGTATAGGACCTTTGGAGACAAAATTGATTCATATATCTCAGAGAAAAAAACAAAGCAAAATCATAACTGATGTGGGCTGAAGGGTTGTACATTTTTTGATCCAAGTTAGTCCATGCTGAGCTGCTGTACTCAGTTTTAGTGCCTCTCCTTCCATTCCATCTGCTATTGAACGCAATATGAATCCAGAGATCTAAACAATGCAATAGTTCAAATATCCTTTTTTGTTGTTTTTTTAGTGGACTGTATCTATCAATGAGATATAGCAAGAACACTACACAGAAATCTGCTTTCTTCCTGTGCAGGTGAAAGTGCACTTCAGCATCCCGGCTCTAATTCAAGACAGGCTCACAAACCCCCAGTCTTCTTTTCCCATGCCCACAAACCAGCAGATTTCCCATCTCTATTCCACACCCACTGTTTAAGGGGCCAATGTGTTGAAGTGACTGGGTTTCTCATTTGAAGTGATTACACGTAATAGGAGAAGTAATTTCTTTCTAACCTCCTTGATGACCATGAAAATGTGTATAATTCTTAGAGCTCCTGCATTTCTCTGATTCAAAAGAATTAGAAAAGAGATACACACAGCAGGAAACTAATTTACACATACCTCACACCTCTGGGAATGCATTTATAACCATCGTTGGCTTTAATAAATTCTGCTTCCCTGTAGTTGTTACTTGCCAAGAGAACTTGATAAAAGCCAAAGTGTCAAAAGGAAGACTAACAACTCACTTCCTGTGTCACTCCAACTGCTCCTAAAAATGAGGATAAATGAGAATTGTTCTACTAAATTTAAAATTCATTTGCTACTCAGAGATTTAATAAAAACCTCTGTTCCTCTGAGGGCCACCCCAGTCTGGTTCTGCAACGACCACTGAGAAACCAGCTTGCACAGCCCAGAGCAGCAGCATGCACAAACACTGCTCTGACTCCCAAAACCATCATCACGGTGTTAGTAGGTGGGAGTAGGGGGCTCACAGCAGGAGTCATACACCCAAAAGCAGCAGATTTTGTGCTATTGCTCTGAACCAGCCCTCCAGCATCCCTATACCATCCACACAACTTTCAGACATGCAAGCACTAGGCTGAGAGTAAGACTGAGTAAGGAGGGTTACAGGGTGGAAGCATCCCTGGATCTTCCCAGAGGAGGAACAGCCATTGACACCTGCTTAAACACCATTGGGAGGGTGCAACTGCTGTCCAGATATTCCAGGCAAACGCCACAGCAGATGCAGACGGCACATGCATCAGTGCAAGCTGCTGCCTGGAGTTATTCCAACAGAATCTTCACTGTATATTGCCCAAATTATGGTTAGACCAGGTACATCACGTCTGTTGCTGCAGTTTGATCAGTGCTCTGTGAGGTCAGAACTGTGACAATTCAAATCACAACAAGGACTAAGCACTTCTAGTTTAACCTGTTCCATCTGAGGAAAGTCCTTTAGCTACTACGTGCATCCTTGCAAGTCTCCTAGTTTTGTAAAGGATCGTGACTAGCTGACAGTGTGTTTTTATTCAGCTATGCTGCCACCTAAGAATAAACAAGGCACGAGTGTAAAGTGACTAATCAACAAAATAATTCCAATTTAAATTTACTATTGATGCCTTGCTGTCTCCAGTCACACGAGAGCCTGCAGCAAACCTTCAGCCCAAGGAACCCTTTTCTTTTTAAGGAACACATCATCTCTTGATTTGAATACAAATTAGATGACTTAAAATATGATTTCCACATGTGAGCAAGCAGCTGCTCTGTGGTGTTGCTCTAGCGACAGGGGAGAGAAGGGAAGATTACAGATGTATACGGATATGAGAGGAAAAGCATATTGTTTGGGTTCAGCAATACTGAAACGTACTTAGTGCCGTCATTTGTATACAATGATCTTTTCCATTTAACCACAATGACAAAATGATAATTGCCTGGCTACAAATGTGGCCATTTTAAAAGGTATAGAAACTGACAGACAGGCAGAAAAGAAGTACTCCTCTCCATAAGTCAGAGACTAACCTGTCTAAACTGTGCAGCCTACTGCTGAGGGTAACAAATCACTCAGACCACTCCACTGAGCAGTTAGACAATGCCACTGAGTGAGTAGGAGACTCCTCTACTACGTGTAAAGCACTTCCTGGAACTGTTAACTCACTGGTTATCTGCATGTTTCTCTATATTGTGCTAATGATGCTGTTTCCCACTGAATGGGATATTTGAGATGCCCATTAAGGATCTTAAATTACTTTTAAAAATAGTAGATCTATCAAACCAAGTACTCCGTGAAAAGATTTAAATAGTTGTATGCAACAGCTCATACACTTAAGTTCATCTAATGTACAACTGCATTCTAACAAGATCTTAAATTTCTAATTAAGAAATTTACCTGCTATTTATCTGCCCACTTTTCCTTTGTGTGTAAGCAGCTGCACTGGCTGCTACACGGCACCTTTACAGTACTGCTAATAGCAGCTAAGCAGCTGTCAAGCTTTGCTTGACGAGTGACAGAAGTTTGATATCAAAGTCACCACTGCCATATTCTTAAAGTGCACAAAGTGTTTTGGAAATCCTCAGGAAGAAAGCAGGCTGGTACAGACCACAAAGCCTGTGAAAGATTAACTCACCTAGTAGTGATGAGAGCAGTGCTTTTCCCAAGTCTGTTCTACCCGTTTGTGAGTTTGTGTAGGTGTCAGTGTCCAGAGTCCCAACACATTGCCATCTCTCCTCTTAGCATTAATACGGCAACAACTGGAACTTGTCTGTATATTTTGTTCAAAGGAATTCAGTTACAAATGCTGTGGGAAAGAAGTGGGGAGCTGTGAAGTTCAAGTGCCTTCATGAATTTTCAGGTTCTTTCCTGTGTTAGTCTGTGACACTCTGTGTGCCTGTTCAGTAGCTGGCTCCTCGGCAGTTAGTAACAGGGTTGGTACAAATCTAGCTAAATCAAGCTACTATAAGACAGAGAAATTAATAGTTTAACAATTCAATTAATTTCTGTCTATATTTTAAGATTTCACTGTCAGATTTTAACATTCTTATTTCCTGGATGGTGACAGGAACAACTTGCACTGATTTGCAGTATTCACCCTCCATATGACATCACTGACAGCTTCATTACAAGGGATGATAATTTTTTTTCCATGTGGTTACCCTTAATGAGATTAAATACACTTTGTATTTTCAAGCCATTTATTTGGAAGGGATTGTGATTGGATTGTTATCACATCAAGGTTATTTAACCTAATATACAGTACAAATCAAAAAACAACCCATACATTTCTGAAAGAGAGGTCATCGACTGATGTTATTTAGAAAGTATATTACTCAAATAATTTTTGTGGGATATTAAAGAGGTCTTTTATTTGCAATTCTATGCCATTTGAGTTATCCAGAGGTGCTTTGCATATTTATAATATGCCCACTTAGGACAACTCATTTCCTATTTGGAATCAGAATTCAGGTCCCCCTTTATTCAATGAGAATTTTGCCATCAACTGTAATGAAATCAGGATTTCGTTCCTACTATATATAACTCAGTTAGCTTCAAACTACTCCAAAATGCTGGCATGAATTATCACTGTCTTCTGCCCCTGTTGTAGAATTGTAAACACAATAATCGGGCTGGAGGTATAAAAGTAGCCACAGAGAGAGAGAGACTAGAATTGAGGAAGACGGTCAAAGCAGCACCACACCATGTAAACACTGTGTCACCCATGTTGTGGTGTAAATCTGCATGAGTTTCCAGATTAATCCATCTTCTCTAATTAAAGTCATTTAATATATAACCCACAGGCATAGAACAATATTTTTTGCAGGCAAACATACTGCTATAACCAGCATATTTTCAGGCAATTCATGCATAAGAAATGCCACTGTTATATGAATGTATAATGTATACACAGAAACAGATTATACTTATTGCAAAAGCTTTTCTCTAAGACAGCACAAAATTCTGTACCTCAACTGGTACTTCAAATAATGAAATCTTTTCCTGATCCACTGCATAAAGCAATTATGCAAATTTCTGCTAGTCCTCTATTTCTGTAATGCTTATGATTGAGAGTTTGACATGATCATAATTTGTCTGGCTCGATAACTGTAAAAGAGGCACAAATAAAGCATCATTTTAAGTATCTGTGCTTGCGTGGTGGCTACAGAGGTTCTTACTCTGTTCCTCAAAAGAGCCTTGCAAACACAGTCCTACAAATCACTGATGTGTGCTTCATTTTAAGTAAGCTCACAGTCATGCCAGGCATGCCTGATGCTCAGATGTGTGATGCATCAGGAGAAGAATGAAGGAGCCTAGAGTGAGTAGATTAGTTTTTAGATTTATTTGGTTTGTTATCCTAAAACTAGATCATTAAAAAGGGAAATAAGCAGGTTCTCGATAGATTTGTATGGTTCACACCTGTTATTAGAAGCAGCATTACCTTGTTCAGTGGAGAACTCCCCTGCTCTTTGAAGTTCAAATGAAAAATCTCTCACAAGCTCTGGTGTGCCTGCTCCTCCGCTGCTGCATTAGAAACAAAGTGCCAAAATGAACTGACAGCTTTTCATTTCTTTCCCTAATTAACAATCACAGCAGCTGCTCGGTGGAAGAATAATAAGCTTCCTTCTTATTTTTTTATCTCATTTGAGCAAAAATCTATTCTGGTTTGATGCAAATTTTTGTGCTTTTTTTCTTAGGACACTACACTTGCTGCAGCCAAGAGCTACTTTTGTGTTCTTGTTTTAGCTGAGGTAGTACAGCAAATAGGAGATAATTTGATACCTCAGTGCTGACATGCAAACTAAATACTAGGTGTCAGGAAATCTCCCCATTTCATGTGACAGTAGCTTTTCACTGCACAAAAGGATCAAGACAAAATGATCACAAAATATTTTTGTGTATAATTTAACCTTGACCAGGATCCAAGTTTTATCACTCAGCTTCAGCTCACAGTTACATTAATATTTTCTGTGGTCTTTCTTCAGAAAATTCAGTGTTCAACATATTCTTAAACTTAGTAATAATCAATGTAGCTCAGTTTCAAAATCTTCCTAGGGTAAAACCTTTATATAGACTTCACAGAGGGACAGCTAGCTTTAAAGAGCTTAAAAATTTGTGCCTGGGCTCAAAAGACTAGACTAGGGCTTAAAACCTGTAGCTCCTCTGCAGTTTTACTACACACTTCATGCATTACTGAACATAATCTTCTGACCGAGGAAGACAACAAAAGTCCCCTTTGTCCTTGTTATATCTTGTCCTTTTTCTGCAGGACAGAAAAGGTAGGAGCTATCTAAAATAATACATTTGCCTTGTATTTTCCTGGTACAATCAGATTTCACTGTAGAAGTCATTGGTACATTTTTACAAGGGCTTAATTTCCACAAGTTGTGCAGTATCAACGAAACAAACCTTAAAAGAAATTATATGTTTCAGCTATTGGGAAATTTGGGGTTTGTAGACGACCACAACACATTCATAAGTGACTCAAACCATACATTATTCCTACATGAATAACAAAACAGCACACAACCATAGATGCATCTGGCCATGCCGTGAGGCTGCTTCTATCTATCACTTAAATAGGTGAGAAAAGCTGCCAGTAAGTGTGGCCAACTGTTCCTCTAATAGACAGTATTTCTCTCAACAGAAAGCCAGCACCACGTGCTGATTTATAGGAAATGTGCCATTCTTTCCCTGTGCTAGCATCACTGAATGCAATAACGAGTATCTCAGAGTACAAAAATACATTTTTATAAAAATGACATAACGGGTGTTGTCACAGTACCTTATCTGCTCTGTGTGAGTATAGAGGCATTTGGATTGCCCCAGTGGACACCTTAAGATCCTTTATTACATTTACGCTGTTGGCTTCTTGAGTACCGCTTTGACAATGCAGCTCAATAAATCATCAGTGAATGGTGTTCAGTGATGTATTTGATGTGTTTGGATCCACGGACATGAAAGTCAAATCAAAGGTTGTGAGGAGGCAGGTGATCTTACGCCCTATTTCAAAGGTGAGTCGTGTGTATACCCTGGGTCAGCCTGAACACAACACCAGCAGAAGTTAAGAGCCGAGCAAATGCTCTGGATCACACATAAACCTGTAAAAATTCCTTCTGTGTCTTCCAAATGCCTGCCATTCAATTACTGCCACTCGTAAAGGGCAAAGGAGTCTCTGGAACAGTACAATTCCTCTTTGCCATTAACAGCTGGTGGGGAAACATCCTGTTTTGGAGACTGCATTAGCTTACACGAGTGTGAAGCTGCAATGTTGCCATCACCTTCAAGATGTTTTCACAGCAGGTTATTAGCCTGGTAGCTGTGCTCACACAATTTCTGCGTGGCATGCAATATGTACATTGCTCAGCCTCCCCAAAATGCTCATTGATTAGCTACTTCCATATACACAGTGTTGTCTTGGGGCCCTTCACAATTTCTACTCACACTTTAGTCAAATCTAATATGAAACATGCTTTTCATTCAGAATCGTGCAGCTGCCTAACGCCTCTCCAGCCCTCTTGGAGGCAGACACACTCCATCCTGAACCAGCTACCCAGAAGGTCTAATCAAATGGCTTAATGGATAACTATCACTCTTAGACTTGGTGCAATTACTTACATTTGACTAAAGCTTAACACGTATTTTGCCAAAGTTAATCTTCCAAAAAGATACTTAAGCTTAGCTCAAAGGCATTTCAGGGCATGGAAATATAAATTTATTGCAGGAGTTGTTATGTATGTTCGACCTTTCTAAACTGGCATATGTCTTGCTTCAGTTTCCATCTGCTGATCCTTACAAAAATACTATTTAGGACACAATTCTTCTTTTCCCATGAAAACACTACTTCATTGCAATTGAAACCTCTTTCAAAATCTTTAATAAGTACATACACTAAAACATACACTTTTTAGTACATACACTAAAAATCAAAAAAAGCTCAGCCCATTTCATGTTACACTTGCAATCCTGGCTGTGCACATTTCCAAACTATACTCCCAATCCAAACTGGGATTATGCAAATATGTTTTGTTTTGCTTTAATTCCCTCAAACAACAAGTTTCCAACTGATGCTTGGCAGCATTCACAGCAACCCTGCAATGGGTAATCTTATGATTGGAGATTCAAAGAGCACTAACCAGAGAGTGTCTGACTGACCAGGTCCTGCCTGGATCTTTACAGATTGTTACAGGGATGGCACTGCTTGGCAGCATTTACCCCTCTGGCAGATACTGCTGGAAATTTCAGGGAAACCTTCAATTTTGTGTATTTAAAGCTATTCAGAGACAGAGCAGTTGCAAAATAACTACCAATTATTCCACTCTTTTTCAGTGACAAACACCCAGGGTGAGTAAGAGAACGTCAAATTTTGAAGAGAGATATTTTGTCCTACAGATTCCCATGGAGAGAAGGGGGCAGAACACTGTAGACCACTGGACAGACAGGGTCACTTTCAGCAACATGGCAAGTGCTGAACACCAGCGTTTGTGTGAGGTCAGGTCCCAAGCCATAACCATTACCTCCAGTGTGGGGCACGTGAACCTCCCTACCACAGAATCATGGAATGGATCCCGTTGGAAGGGACCAGCACCCCCAGGTCCTACTCTGCAGAGCTGCTCTCCAGCAGGTCATCCCCAGTCTGTGCTGATGCCTGGGGTTGTTCCTCCCCAGGTGCATGACCATGCATCTGCCTTTGTTGAATTCCAGACTGTTCCTCTCTGCCCATGTCTGTGACCTGTTGAGATCCTTCTGAAGGGCTCCCCAACACTCGGGGGTATCGGCCACTCCTCCCACTTCTGTCCAAAAGCTTTGTATTGTGGGTTTCTGCATAATGACCACCACTCCCATAGCCAGCTGACAGTAAAAAGGAGGCTTTCAGAGAGACAAGGAAGAAAAATTTTCACGTATTACTTTTAAAAGGAACTGTTCCTCAACAACAGAAGCTTTTTACGTTACAATTTCAGGAGAGAGGTTCTGCATTTTTAGTAAAGGCTTTTATGTTGCTCAAACATGAAGAAGCATTTAATACTAAAATAACATGTTAAGGATGAAATCCAGTTCTATTCATCCAAAATCAAAATAAGCCATGCCTGACTAATAAGCTAATTCTTCCTAGCTGGGAACTTTTACCAGGTGTTTTAAAAATTTTAAGCTGAAATTTGACTCTACAAATGTATACATTGAAGCATAATCATGAAAACATTCGCTATACAAATGTTCATTTGTTTGTAAACACAGTTGATTCTGTCCTTAAGTTTACATTTAACGGAAAAAAAATCAAAGAATGAAGTAACTAATTATAGGGACATATGTTTCTATGGGACCTACCCAGATAGCTAACAAAGCTCTGCAGAGACACAGGATACTTTAAACAAACAATAAAATTATGCAAATTGAGTTAATTTCTCAGTATTTTCTGGGTATTTCTTGGGTTGTTTTTTGTTTGTTTGTTTGGGGGAGGGGTGTCTGTTTTGGGAGGTTTTGTGGGGTTTTTGTTTGTTTGGTTGTTTTATTTAACTTTTGATGCAATCCCAACAGCTGCATACTCCAGGCATGGGGATGTTGGGTCAAACCAGCGCTTTTTCTGATCCCTTAAGCATCAATGATCAGCCAATAGTCAAGGTAAGCTAAATTAACCCTCTAAGTTAGCAGCTTTCTCCACCTCTGAAAAATGTTTTTGACATTTCTATGTGTCTAAGGTCTGGTGAAGAGGGCATAAAGAGCCTACATAGCCCAGAAATCAAGCAGGCTGCTCAAAACTCCACCAAAGCAGAAAAACAATGGCAAGCTCTTAACCTTCTGACACATAAAAAGTGCTTCTTTAATGGCTTTCCTTCTCCTGGAGCAAAAGTTACCAACAAATTTTAGAAAGGCGAATGGCTTTTGCTTAAGGGCTTTATTTTTTTAGCAGCTAAAAAGAAATCTAAGCAGTAACCCCTTCTGTTCTTAATAATTCACTGGGAACATTATCAACACCTGGTGCTTTATTGTTCCTGGGTGTTCTGGTTGCCTCTTGGTTCTTCTAGAAATGGCTCAGCTGTCTGGAAATGCCTTTATCCAGTTCACCATTAAAGAAATCATTAAAATACTCCCTCCATCTTTCTGTAATTACATCCTTTTAACTAAGTTTCCATTTTTGTCCTTTATCTGGCTTACGCACAATTCATGTCCTTGTCTCAAATGCTGATATTCCAGGAAAATGGTCTGAAGTTATTTTATTATGCTGCCACTACCACTGCACAGAGCCCTTTTTGTGCTATACTATCTTCCTGTTGAATCATTTGCATTACCAGAGGACTTACAGAAGTCAAAAACCATCACCACACATTGCTTTCTCATACTCCCCGTCAAAAACTTTTTTTTTTTTTGTTCATTCCATGGTTTTCTCCTACTCTTTTTTTGACGCCAAGTGTTTTCAGCTGGCATCAAATTGTTTCACAATGATCAAGTGCGTTCCCACCTGTACACTTGGTGTCCTCTGATAAGTTCACAGGGTGGGAGGTGTTTCTAACTGCTGATACAAACTATCCACCTCTCTTCCAGTGGTCCTGCATTTGTTCCCTCACTATTTTACATATTTCATCCCTTTCTGTACAATGATGCCAAGAGTTTTTCACACATCCCAGCAGCTCTGCCAGCATTTATGGGCACTCAGAATTCCTCATAACTAAGGATAAGGAATAATTCCCACTGTGAATCAGAAAACATAATGTCCTTCCTTATAGAATTTTATTATAAAATATGCAAAACAACACGTTTCTTCATACTTCTTGAAGAGTGATGGAAGTAATAACCTCGACATACACAACATTGAAAATTTCAGCCCAGATCACACAATTTCAGCAAAAAACTCTCTGGTTTATAAACTTTCTTCGAAAATTTTTACTCAGTGCCCCAAGTCCTTTCCTTGAAGGAAAGACTGGACGTGGCATTCGGTGCCCTGGTCTGGTTGACAAGGTGGTATTCGGTCAGAGATTGGACTCGATGGTCTCAGAGGTCTTTTCCCAACCGAATTGATTCTGTGATTCCCACCGTGGCTCCCAGGCTTCCCCCTCGAGCTTCCTGGGTGCGGCCTGAGGTTGATCCCCGCTTTGTGCCGCACCTCCCTGCACTGCCTTGAGGCTCCTCAGCCTCCCCCTCCCCTGGGGGCTCCAAGGCAGCGTGGCGGACACCGGGATACGCGGGTCAACGTCCCGGTTTTGGTTTTAAGCTCCCCGGGCTCATTCCTGCCGAGAAGGACCGTCCGACGAGCCGCTCCCCGCCGCACTCCGGCGGCCCCTCAGCGCGCCCGGCGGCGCCGCGCCGCTCCGCCCTCCCAGTGTTCCGCACTTTCGTCACGGCCCGGCCCGTAGCTCCACCGCCTTTGTCGGGCCTCGGCCGTTATCATCGAACACGTAGTGTCCTTGCCGGTACGGCGGAGTAGCGTTATCCTTGGATTTAACACTCGGGCTGCCGGAACTTGACGCGAATCTGCTGTCGCCAAAAGCCAGCCCGTCCCTGCCCCTGCGCCGCCAGCGGAACCGGAAGCGTCGCCATTTTGTTTCGGGTGATGGCGGCTGTGGTGCTCTGGGGCCGGGGGCTTTAGTGCGGACCCGGCCGTGCGGGGACTCGCTGCTCGGACAGTCGGTGTTCCTTCGAGCTGCCTCCGCCTCGCTGCGCCCCCCAGTGATGTACGGAGGGCTCGGAGGGTCTCGACGGACTGCAGAAGAAGCAGGCCCGCCTCCCCTAATGTTGTTGTCAGGCGGGGGAGCGGTGCCCGGGCCCCCCGGAGGAGGTGGAGGTGGAGGCGGGAGTAGCCGTGTGGAGCTGCTGGTGTTCGGCTATGCCTGCAAGCTGTTTCGGGATGATGAGAAGGCTCAGTACCAGGAGCAGGGGCGACACCTTATTCCTTGGATGGGAGACCCCAAGATCATGATCGATAGGTCGGTGTAACACAACCCCCAGACTGTGCTGCGAGAGCTGCTGTGATAGCCTCTTTCTGTTCCCCCCCCCTTGTGCTGTGGGCAGTGAGGGCGGGGGTTGAGCAGAGGGCTCGTTCTGGCAGGAGCGTCGGGACCTTCAGTGGCGGGGCTGGAGGCAGCTCGTCCCGGCACAGCACTCCGAGGGTGCTCTGGTAATGCTGCAGGGCCCCCCCCCACCATCTGCGGGAACTTGGGGTTTCCCGCTCTGGCAGCGTTGGGAGGTTCCTCTCCTCCTGTCAGTCAGCATGTGATGGGTCTTTCTGCTCCACTTGGCAGGGCAGGGTCGGCAGAGTGGAGAGTGGGAATGATCTGTTCCTTTTCAGTGCAAACCACAAACATAGTCTTTTCTCACTTGGAATCCAAGGGAGCGTGATTGCATGGCAGTACTTATTAGGCACATTGTATGTTATGTAGGTGAGAACGGGGCAGTGTGGGGAGTGGAAAGGTGTTTATCCACCTTAAAGGAAATGGGGATTTCCTATTTCTCCTACATGATCTGGCTGCAGGCTGTTGATGGGACGCACCAAAAGCAGTTGTTGGCCTATTTTCTTGGTGCTGTGGTTTACTGTATTAGACAGAATGGATTTGATTTTGGGTGCTTGCTCTTGAAATTTTATGTCAGGGCTGGCTTCTTGTGGTTGTTGTGCCAGGTCCAGGTTTGTGGCCAGAGAGAGTAATAGAATCTGCTTTGATGTTCCTTCTGGTCTCTGAGTTGTTTCAGCAGTGCAGGGTGGGATTTGGAAATAAATTCTTTCAGAGTTACTGGAATATTTTACCGGAGAGAGGGAAGATGGGAGGTCAGGTTGCTTATGTTTGAGTGGAGCACTGAAAGAATAATTTAAGAGTTGTGGCTGACCCTGAAAACCTCAGTGAGAAAGATGGAAGGATTTTGGTTTGAAAAGAGTCACATGACATACTATAGATATGTGTTCCCTCAGTTTCATCACTGCTTTGGTGCTAGACAGGATTTTCTATTTTGACTTAAGAGCTGTGTTTGTCTTGGAAAAATGTCAGTAAGGAAAGGTCTTTTGATTTCCTTCCATTAAGACTGGAGAAAAAAGAAACGCCCTTGCACTGTTTTGGTGCTTATGCCATTAATGATGGTTATCATTGAAATAAATTTGTTAAATTGGAATAGACACAAAGGCAGGACAAAACAGCCATAAACGTTTGTAGCTGTGTTTCATTTCTCACTTACACAACAATGGAAGTGTTATGTTGCACGCTTCTAATCCAAATCATTTCTATGACTGATCTCATTTGTAAGTAGAGGCCGTTTTTGGGGTGCTGTGCAGCAGAGCCCTGTTCACAGGTGTTACAGAAATTGTAGGGAGCAGACACTAAGTATGTGCATGTCTGTACACACATACTGAAGTACTAAATAACGTTCATTTGTGAGGTAAGGCAGCTTGCAATTGCTAATCTTATAAACTCCTTTGGAAGCTTAGATTCCTTTTATCTCCAGCAGCAGGAAGTCTTCATTTTCACCATTTTGAGAAAAGCACATTGCTATGAGAAGACTTGGGTTCAAGTTTGCCTGTGGACAGAGCTTGATTAACCAGACCTGTGTTTCATTTGCTTTTTGCTATAAGAATATTTACTTTCTTTGTTTTTGGTCTAGCAAGTTGGCACAAGTCAAGAGTTGTGTGTGGGAAGACACCTCAGCGGAGTCGAATTTACTGTCACTTTACTTTCCAATCAGTTTCTCTTACTGATGCATA
Source organism: Falcunculus frontatus (assembly GCA_013398115.1). NCBI lineage: Eukaryota > Metazoa > Chordata > Aves > Passeriformes > Falcunculus > Falcunculus frontatus. Next base: position 129,518 of record VZRV01006478.1, on the reverse strand, counting down.
AACATTATCCCCATGCAGTGCTTTTCCTGCAAATAAAGTGATTTCTTAGTAGAAAGGAACTGTACGTCATTGATCTTTGCCGATTTTGCGGTGAACCTCCTTAAATTGCATGTTTATGTTACTGTTCCTATGTATGTGTGTCTCTCTATCACATAACCCAGAACTTATTTCCTCAGCCAAATGGCTAGGGGCCGAGCCTAGCCATGATTTTACCTCCAATGGACGCAAGTTTCTATGGTGAAGATTTCTCCTGAGAGTTCGGGACTAGCAGAAAGAAGCGAGGAAATTTCGACCGTTTGGTTCTTACGGATAGGTATTTATGTACTCGGGTTTGTGTGAATGTAAGCTATTTGACTTTCCAGAAAAACGTATTTTGCAAGTGACATTGATTGGTTGGTTGAAGCACGTACGGTAAGAGCTGTTAAGGAAATGGATCCCACTTAAACTATTAAAGGATACCTTTGCCTTTAATTGTAATAATTTTTTAGTTTCTTTGAGAGGAATTTAGACTATTAAACAAATTTTCGATAGTTGGTGACAAATGATTAGCAAAATTAATTGTAACTTCTAAAAGGGAGTATGCATTAACATATAAGTATTTTTTTTTCATTTTTATTGGGTAAGTATTTAAGTAGTCGCATAAACCCAAGCCCTAAGTTCTTTGCATTGACCAGCTGTTTCATCCTGCAGGTATGATGGGCGTGGTCACCTGCATGACCTTTCTGAATATGATGCTGAATATTCCACCTGGAACAGAGATTATCAGTTGTCCGAAGAGGAGGCTAGAATAGAAGCCCTCTGTGATGAAGAGAGGTATTTAGCCTTGCATACGGACTTGCTTGAGGAGGAGGCAAGGCAAGGTATTGCTCAAGGAATAACATGGTTATTAGAAAAGCACGTTTAAATAAATTATTATGAAATTAAATTTACTCCTAATTTTATACTCTCTTTTTCTGATGTTATCTTGACAGTACCCAGTGGATTCGAAAAGCGGGAGTCTTTGCGTATGTGAGAGGACCTCAGGATAGTTTAACTGTAGATCCACACAGAAATTGCCCAGATTCTGAGGGCAGACTGGGATTTCAGACCCCCCCAAAATAAACACATTCTGCTTCATTTTTAGTGTTGTTTAAAGGAAATTCTATGCTTTTATATGCATAATTGCATTAGAATGTCTTAATCCACAGCCTGTATCTCTTCAAGAAGAAATAAATGGTCAGCATGTGTACATGCTGTGTTTTTCTGTTCAGTTTTTAATGAAAACTAAAATGATCAGGAGAAAACTTCTTATTTAAAAACTAAAGTAAGAAATATTACTTCTTTTTTTTCTTAATAAATTAGCTTCTGAATATGTTCTAATGTTGGTAATTGCATTTTTCTTCAAGAGGAGGAATATAAAAGACTCAGTGAAGCTTTGGCGGAGGATGGTACCTATAATGCAGTGGGATTCCGTTATGGCAGTGATTATTATGACCCTTCAGAGCCCACTGAAGAGGAGGAGCATCAGCCTGCAAAACAAAGAGGTAAGGGGTAAAAATAGCATGGGTTAATTGACAGGGAGGACATAGCATTTCTCTGTCTTGCAGTTGAGGGTTTAAAGTATATGTGTCATTAAAATGTAATTAAAAATTCTGAAAGCATTTCATCAAAGTCTTTATGGGACTCTGTTACTGACTTTTTACAGACTTGTTCTTGATGAGCTTTAAAATGTTTTCCTGCTCTGGCACAGTCAATACTGCAGTAGTCAGGGAATTTAATTCTGCTGTCTTGCAGATTCTTATTCAGAAAAAAACCTAGGAATTCCTTACATTGGCTGTCTGCTAACACTGTGTTTCTTAGTCAAGATGGAAAATGTCACTGGAGGCATAAAATAGTAATTAATAAGAATGTATATTTTTGAGTTTAGACTTTGTCATCTTAGTTACTATAAATGAGTCTGTCTTCAACATAGTGTGCCCTGCTCCGTGACCTAAAAATTACGGACTTCAGGTGTCATGTTTCCATTTATAATTACAATAACTTTGTATTTTTATCATACATCCTTAAGGAAGGTTTCAAATGTTGCTGAACTATGTCCTAGTAAAGTGAGGATCGTTTAAGTAACAGTTGGGTTGCCTAACTACATCTTGGTGGGTTGCTGCGGTCTAAAATGTGCTTTTTTTCCCCCAAGGTGTTGTGTTGCAATGCAGGATCATTTTAGGTGCTAAAGCTTATTTAGTGTTTCTTGCTGTGTGTGAGAGATTGTGTAAGGGCAGTCAGTGTCTGTGCTGCTTGCGCTGTATGAAGGGTTTCTCCTCTGCTCTTTTGTACTGAAGCAGAATTACATTGTCTTTTCTGGGGTTTAATTCATTTGTTTAAGACTGTATAACCAAATATTGTTAGCTGGAGCTGCTGCCAAAAGAAAGTCTATTCTGCTTTGTCTGCTGCTCTTTCCTTCTTCCTTTGCTGCTAAAATTTCTCTGTGCCTCTGTGGAGTTAAACTATTTGAGTTCATTGAAAAAAAAAAAAAAAAAAACCTAAAAACCAACCCACCAGAAAGTAACCAAACAAGTGAACTCCCTTTGTTGCATGGTTTGTCTGCAGTAATTACTGAGACATCTCATGTGTGATGAGGTTGTTCTGCTGTTTCCACAGCTCCTGTGGTCAGGTGTTCCTGCACTTGGTACCATCTAATCTTTCGGGGAAAAAGGGAATACAATTTCTCTTAAGGCTAGTAGAATAGATAATACCAGAAGTTACTTTAAAAAGTAAACTTTTTACTTCAATTGTTATAAAAATCTGTAAAGTGAAAGATTTTCAGAGGAACATTTTTGCTATAGCAAATAGTGGACTGTAACACAAATTATTCTTTTTAACCATATTTAAATGTCTTCAGTGCAAATGCTGTTTATATAGCTGCATTTGATAAATTCCTTGATTGCACATCCTTTTAGATATACTTTGTTTTAATTTTTTTTTTAACATTTGGGTACTTTGACATGTTTTTTCCTATAGTACTTTATTCTGTCATTCCTTGTAGAAACAGCTCAGACAGAAAATACAGAGGAAAACGAAGAACCTTTTGTTGCCCCTCCAGGACTGAATGTACCTTCCGATGTGGAACTGGTATGTGTACATTTAATGCAGCCTACACTTCTGCCAGCTTTTGAGCAGTTGATGGTGCTGTTTGGTGGTTGGGTTGGGGTTTTTTTCCATTAACTTTAGTGTGGTAGATTTTAAATTATTCTAAAATAGTAACTTAATTTCAAATGTTCTGCCTTGAATTCTTGAGTTCTATGAACACTTTTGAATCTTCTTTTTCACACTGAAATGGTCGCTGTGCTTATGCTAAGTGCATTTAGTATCACTTGTGATATTATTTTAGCTAAGGCAGAGAAAAGGCAGTTGTTCTTGGAATGGATACTTGCTGAGATGTAGGGTTCAACATTCCAAACATAAAGGACCATTAAACCAAAAGTTTGCTTATGTTCAAGAATTCTTTTCTGGAATCTTTTTAATTGAGTGCCAATCTGAAGGGGATAGGATTTGATCAAGTGTAAATGCTGTATATAAAACTAGCATAGTCAAGTGGAAAAACGGTAATCTATTTCTAATAAAGTCTGAAGTAACTCGAAAGTATTAGCACATGGAAGTTCCTTTCTTCGTGTGATGTTGCCTGACTTTGCTACATGTTCTGTAGACTTAATTGCAACTAGTATTTTTCCTTAAGGGAGTTGAACAGACACCTGCTTGAGTACAGGTCTAACTATAAGAGTTTTCAATGTATTTCAAGTTTCTTAAAAGATGATGGAAAATCAGATAATACTCTTTCTTCTATAACTGTGGTCATGAAAGTGTTAATTTATATGTGGGCTCAGCTTGATATTCTCAGCTTGGTAGCCTTGGCCAGTAAAGATTCAGAACACTGTTAGAATAACTAGTAGTGAGCACAGAGTATTTGTGTAACTGTTTTTCTACTTCATTAATTTTTATTTAAAGAACCTTGAGTTCTCAGAGAAAATCTTCTTATTTTGCATTTTGATACTGTTTCCAGAACGTAACTGCTGGTGGAAAACTGTTGGTTTAGGTAGCTGCTTGGCTTTTGTTGTGAAATTTAGGATGTATTTCCTATGTATGTTGCAAAGTGCGGTGTGGGGCTTACGGAAGTAATCTCAGTCAGCTGTTGAACTCCAGAGTAGTCACATGAACAGAAAGCTAATGGAGGTGTATTTGGTTTTGATTTAAAAAAAAAAAACCCCAACAAACATCAAAATGTCTAGACAGCAGCTCTAAAAGCAGTGTGTACTTAACCTTGGATTGGGAATGGTGAGAATTTTTTTTTCATGAGCCTTGATTTGTTGTTGCTGTTCTATTCAAGTCATTCAGCTTTACCATGGAAGATGTTTATTCTGTTTAAATCTAAGAAATTTGAGAATCAGCTTGCTAACATGGAGACTTTGCTCCCAGTCTGCAAGGTGCAGTTCAATAAAGTCAGATATTTTATATGTCCTGTAATACAGATCAATGCAAAGTGCAAATATTCAATGAAGACAAGTCAGGCAGCAAAAAAAAAGGTCCAGAACACTGAACAGAATGTTCAGTGTATGGCAGCTCCAATTGCAGCAGTAATGTCATTCTGGAACTTAGAATTGAGGAGCTGTGACAAGCAGGCTGAAGGTCTTCCACTGCTTAAAACTGTGATTATGGGCAAAGATGATTGTTCTTCACCAGGGCACTTTAAGAAGTCTGTGGATACTATTGAAGTGGGCTGTTAGAGGAAATTTTCAGTTAATAACTTGTGAGGAGAGGTAGAAACAGAAAAACTTGATATATGATGTGAAACTGATGGTGCACAAAATGTTATCAGTTTGTTAGGAACCTCATTGTCTCTCATTAAAATAATCTTTGCTGGGGTTTTAGAGGGACAAATAAAACATGAAACATCTAGTTATTTTCTGTATCGAACATGTCCTGGTAAAGGATCCAATTGGCAGAAAACAGCTTTTAAAATTGGGCTGTTTGATAATATTGAGACTTTTTTCCCTTTGTGGAGTACCACTGTCTCCAGTGCTTCCAGTCTTCTGAGAAACATTTTTTGAGGTTTACAACATAGCTGTGTATCTATGCAGTAAAAATACAAAGCTAAACCAAATCATTAATGTGACACTTCAGTCTTCATAGGCACACAGAGTATGTGTTTTTGCAGTGTACTGAGCACAAGACAAAACAGCTGAGCGTGAAATTAAAAGCAGTGAATAATGAAGTTCATTGATTGTTTAACTGTACTCTTGTTCTGTTCTCATCTTGTGTTTGATATCGCACTGCTCCCTAGGGATTTCTGGAAAATGCATGGATGCTGCTTAACTTTATTAATTTTATCTTTTGCTTTATTGCTGAAGTGTTCAATGACTCTTCAAGGGAATGCACGTGGGAATTGTAGTTTGTATGTTGGTCTTGAGAGGCAACATGTTCTTCCCAAGCAAATACAGAGTAGCAAATTTCTAGTTAGGGAACAATATTTGCTCATTCAGAGATAATGGAATTAAGGACAGCTTTTGGGAAGGAAACCATACATGTTGAGTCTTCAGAACACCTTGAGATATTGTAGCACCAAGGTCATCCAGGATCTGTTGCCCCCTTCAGTTTGGTGTTCAATGCAGAAACAGCTGTGCTGGTAGAAGAAGAGGATCTTGCAAAAGGAACTGAATGCGCAGCTGAGGAGGGTTGGGACTATTTTGGTTATTTTTTAGGGCTGATGTGTTTTCACTAGTTTTAAGTGATTATGAAACTTAAGTTGCTAAAGAAAGCTGAGAAGGACAAGTAACTACTGTTCTTTCTAATTCCCTTTGGGGTTCTAACACACTGTACAAGCTGCTTATAAAAATACAAATATGTGTTATTTTACTCCCACAGCCACCAACAGCAAAAATGCATGCGATCATTGAGCGAACTGCAAACTTTGTGTGCAAGCAGGGAGCCCAGTTTGAGATCATGCTGAAAGCCAAGCAAGCACGCAACTCCCAGTTTGACTTTCTGCGGTTTGATCACTACCTCAATCCCTACTACAAGTTCATCCAGAAGGCCATGAAAGAGGGACGCTATGCGGCTCCTTCGGAAAGTAAACCTGACGAGAAAAAACGTGAGTTATTGATTGGCAAATGATAGCTTCAGGGTGGGAATCACTGAAATAGACACTGGTCTTTTTGTTACAATAGCCACATTTTTCTGAGGTTCCACTGCAGCTGAGATTGATGTGATGATTTAAAATTTTGCTTAGATAGGAGAGTTTTTAAAAAAAATACTGTTTGTGGAAACTCTGTGCTACAGGAGCTGCTATGATGTGGAGGTTTTAGAAACAGTCATATAGCTCAAGTCCAACAGAAGGTTGGTCTGTGGATTTAGGGGTTAGTTTTATTGACGTCTGGCAATATCTTGGATCTATGTTTTTGTGACTAAGTTGATTTATATGAATGATGCTTTCCTCAGAATTCATGCTTGTCCTGTATCGTCATTCCCTCCCAAAGCAAATTCATAGTAAACCCAAATAAAATTCAGACATTGCTTTTATTTAGACTCGAGAGTCAAATCTGAGGAAGATGATGATGATGATGATGACGATGATGGAAATTATCTTCATCCAAGTCTTTTTGCATCTAAAAAATGCAGTAGGCTTGAAGAGCTCATGAAGGTACTTGACACTATTAAAATTACCTTTTTATCTTGTAAAACACCTGATTCGTGGACAGAAAAATTCTAATACACAAGTGCTCAGGTCTTTTATTGGTAGAGGTCGGGGCTTCTTTTCAGACTGTAATTGAAGTCTGTTTTTGTAAACTTTTCAGTTACCTTTTCTCTAGTACATAAATTGTTATTTATCCATTTCTAAGGAATTATATTTCTATTTCTGATGCCCTCTGGTATTGAGGGCATCACTCAAGGATTTATCCTACAGAACCTGTATTGAAGCAGAAGAGATTAAGGTATTTAATGCCATATGTATATAAGCTGGGAGAGAAATTTTTTTCTTTTTAGATTTTAGTAGATAAAATGTTGACACAAAATAACAGTTCCAGCAAATAATTTTCACCAGAATTTACTACTCATTAAGTGTAAATTTTGCTAGATATGTTAGTTGTTCCTATTTTCTGCGACTGGCCAGTGATGGAATAATGGGAGTGACAGATGGTTGTACATATTTGAGGCTTTCAGAGAAATGGCTGTGGTGCTGTCTCATATTTAGACAAGACAGGTTCTGTGCCTTATCCCAGCCGTTGCAGTCATTGGCCAACAGTGATAACCACTTTTTTTTTTTATGTCATTCATTTCTGTCCACATGAAAGTGTTTTTTGTCTTTTTTTTTCACTAATTTTCAAATACGTTGATTCTAATGTGAGAGCTACAAAAGCAGGAACTTCAGTGTTTGCACAGAATTAGTGATGTATATTAACATAGATAAATTTGCTTTCTCAAATATATTGATGCTATTGTTCATTAAATATGTACTTCCAATTCTAATCTTTTTTTCTATTCTCAAAATGTTTTCAGCCTTTGAAGGTAGTAGACCCTGATCACCCCCTTGCAGCACTGGTGCGCAAAGCACAATCAGATAATAATTCGTCTACACCACCGTCAACAGATGGGGCAGCTGTGCAGACATCACAGGCAGAATATTCCTCTGATTGTAAGTGCTTTGTGAGGAGGCAGCTGGTGGTGCGTTTTGATGAATTGTGTGTGGACGCTGGTGGGAAGAGAATACGTTGGCTTCATGCTTCATCCTGCGTATTTATTCTTTTTCCATCTCCCGAGTCTTTGAAGGTCCATTCTGAGTATCTGTTGAATTGCTGCTTAGGAAAACCAGGAATGGGCTGGAGGGGGTGGGCAGGCCGGAGGCCAAGTCTCCAGTCTGTGAGTAAGTTTAGCATCGTGCCCTTATTATATTATTTTGTTCCTGCAAATTTTGTAAATTCTGATACTCAAAAAGGTAAAGTCAAGCTTAAATGAGTTTATGTACCCCTTAATTCTTTTCAACTTTCAGAATTCGGAAAGTCCTTGATTCCTTAAATATAGAAATGCAACTTACCCTTTCATTTTTGGGTCTGACCATGTAACACTACTGAGATACAAGAAAATTTGTAGTGAAGCCTTCACTACAGTAGGGTTTCACGTTATTACACGTTTGTAAGTAACGAGTAGTGTCACTTCAAGGTGGTGCTGATTGAGTTCTTCGTTTTTCAGTAATGTTGCTGCAGATCACTTATCACCATAATAATCTGAGTTGATTTTTATGCATTATAGGTTCAGAACCTCCAAAGAATTACAGGTGTTGTCGGAGTGTAATATGTGGAGAGACATATGCATGGAAGTAATTTGTATTTAAAACTGTACCATAAGGGAATCTTAATAAAACTGGAATAAGATTTCTGTGAAGAAATTGAAAATTACTGGTTATTTCAAGAAAGACTAAAATCAGAATAAGTATCTCCATAGAATAGAGCTAGACAGTTTTTTGATTACTTGCATGTCAGGCTTGAACCTGAACGTATGTGATAGAAACTGGGAGATTATAATTTAGTAACAAAACGAGTTGAGTTTGCAGCTCCTCTTCCTGCTTTTAAAACAGAACTTTATTCTGTTCTTGTTACAGACAACTTATTCTTTGAAGAAAGTAAATAGTGCCACATGGGAATGTTTATGAAACTTTTAAGAGGATAATTCATTGTAATTTAATGCATTGATTAAACCTTGCTTCCAAAAATGCAAACTCTTACTGTAATTAATTTGAAATATTTTACATTAATATTTTCTGTTTATACATAGTCTTTCTGCAGAAAACACTTAGATTTACAAGAAGTATCTACCATATAAATGTATTAAGCTAATTAAAACATAAAATACTGTCCTTAAAGAAAGATAGACATAATAAGCCTTTGCACTCTCAAGAAACACTTAGAATCAGAGAAGCCTTTAGTGTGGAAAACATGTTCAAATGCATTGTTCATCATGTTGCTGTTGAATTCCAAACCTGTCTACTTTTTGAGGTTTAAGTAAGTAGGTGTGTGTCTATATGTAGTAATACAGTGGTTTAATATGTATATAGTGATTCTAGTGGTTTAATTTGTTAATGCTAATTTTGAATATATGTGCATTTCCTTCTTAATGAAAACATAGTTTTAACTGAGTTAAATTGCCAGAGTTGAATTAGATTAAGAAGTGTGATTTCGTACTAGCTCATTTTTAAATATGCCTGCTCTAGTTCGCTTCTTTATTCACATCTATGACCTTCAGTACTTTCGCATTCTGTCCCTTAATCTGGATATTTCTTATTCATCCTAAATCTGTTAATATGAGCCTTCCTTTTTTGCTTTGGATTTTTTTGGGGTTTTCTTACACAAGAAATGAGATGCCATTTCACAGTGTGTTGTGTGAACCTGGATTCTCAATGTGTTTGTACCGATGCAATAAGGTATTTCATTGGGTGATTTTCTTCTAGTTACAATGTTGTTCTTAAATGTGTCTTTTTGTAGCAACTGTGGCAGCCATGTATTACAGCTACTACATGCTCCCTGATGGAACCTATTGCCTGGCACCTCCACCTCCAGGAATCGATGTTGCTGCCTACTACAACGCCCTGCCCGCAGGGGTGACGGTGTCCAGCGCTACAGGTGTAGCAACGGTTCCTCCCCCTCCTGGTACCACGCCCCCACCTCCCCCAGACACAGCTGACAGCACCAGCGGGTTGACTTCTACCACATCTACAAGGTACGTCGGACAGATTTGCATGTTGGTTGGGGGAGTCTCGTTCCTGCACTTCAATAGGGAGTGTTTAGGATGGGTTCTGTTATTGAATCAAGCTATTTTAACTGCATGGTGAGCTCAGAGAACAAACTTCTCTGTACTTTTTTGTTGTTGTTGTTAAAGCAAGAGTTTGAAAGATTTTTATGTTCTATTTATAAAAACCATTTACTCTTTATGTTTTCAGCACAATTGCTCCAGTGGTTGCCATTATACCTCCACCTCCAGATATCCAACCTGTCATTGACAAGCTGGCTGAGTATGTTGCTAGGAATGGGGTAAAATTTGAAACCAGTGTTCGTGCCAAGAATGATCTCAGGTAAGACAAAATGTTATTTAAACTGCTATTTCAAAAGTTAGGGTTTTAATTTTTTATGATATTAAATTACAGGGCATGCAGGTTTTGAGAAGTACTATCCTTTTTTCGTTTGTTTAGTTGAAATTTAGGGACCTACTTAAAGGCAGTGGGAAAGCATTATTGCCCAAATTATCAAAACAACCGACCTGTCAAAAATGTCTCTAGTAAGCATGCTCTGAATGTGTGTCCTCTGAAGTTAAGGCATAAGTAAGAGTGCTTCCAAACATCAGATAACATTCCATTTGCTAGGGAAGATTAGATGATGAGGGATTATTAGTATTAACTATGTTCATGTGCACTTTCACATATTCACTTTTCTTTTAAAAGGTTTGAATTCCTGCAGCCATGGCACCAGTATAATGCTTATTATGAATTTAAAAAACAGTTCTTCCTTCAAAAAGAGAGTGGTGACAACTGCCAGGTACACGTGTGTTTGTATGTACTTCTATTAAAAATGCAGTAAATGTGAGAAAAGGACTTATCGGTTGTGTTACCATGAGACATTTAAAAATGAAACACTGAATTAGGGAGAAACTGATCAGCAAAGGATGTGAATACTTTTTTTGTTGTTTTTTAGTTTTAAATGGCATTTAAGTAAGGATCTGTGAGGTGGTGTGATATTTATTTCTTGCTTTTTACTATAAGCCACTCCACTGTAGTTGTAATATAAAATGACAACCTGAAAATCTTCTGGCTTTCTCTACGAGGGAATATATGCTTTGAGGAGGTTTAGAGCTTTGTAGGACTGTGATTAGTGTTCTGCTGTCAGAAAGGTTAGCTATGGCTTTTAACACCCATACCTTCCCATATGCCTCGTTGTTCTTTTTACAACAGTAGCACAGAGGCTGGAGTAGCTTTCTGACGGGCTTTTTTCTGAGGGAAGTTTTGTTAGAGTCCAGTCATGACTGCGACAATACTGGAGCTTCAGAATCTCACAGCAGTTTCCTACTTGCTTTGCTTCTTCTAGTCCGTGTTATTAGAAGGTGGTACCCAGACTTGGCATCCATGTTTTTAACTATTCTCATGTTAGCTAATTAGATTGTTCTCTTACTGAAAAGAAAATTGCAAATAATATCAGAACTACATTATCTGATGTTAACTTTTCATGGGAAAGAGCTATTTTTTTTTTAGGCCCTATGTCATTTGTCATCTCAAGGCTTAGATTGGGGAGCCTTAAACTGAAGAAGGTAGGCCTGTGGGTAAACTCCTCGGAATTGCTTTGTGGAAAATGAAGAAATTCAATAATGGTTGCTGTTTGGAACACTTGTGTCTGATGTTTTGTTTTAATGGCAAAGAAATGTTTTGAAAACGCTATTTTTAAAGATAAACTGTGGTAAATATGATCTTACTCAGCTGTTAAATTACAAGCAAAATTGTCCTCTGCCACAATGCTGACTGTCGTTCTAGAATGTCTTATTTGCAAACCAGTGGGTTGAATTCATAATACTTACATAATTAATAAGGACCCGTTAACATATATTTGGGGGGAAGTTGTACACTAACTGAAGCATAATAATAAAGGATTCATTTTAAATGTTCGAATGAGTACAGCTATAAAGGAACTGAAACCAGTTTAAGTCCCTTGAGGCCAAGCGTAATAATGCATATTTTTGTACTGCATGGCTTTGTTGATAATGCCATTCTCTTCAATTTTTTAAAATAATGATTTCGATTTTATCTTTATGCTCTAGTAATATAGGTATAGGCAACTAATGCCACTGATGCTTTTTTTTTGGCCATTAAAATTAATAAGAAACTGTATTACTGACTTCAGTAAATACAGAATTAAGTGCTTGATTTCATTGGGCTTTTCCCCTTCGAGGACTTTCAGAAATCAGTTCTGTTGGTCAGGGAATGGCTGCAGGGAAGATCTGATCAATGCCGCAATTTCAGCATCACGTATGCTTACCAACAGCCAGAGCAACCAAACTCTTAATTGAAAGATGCACATTTCAATGTTAAATTACTTAATGTTATCACACGACTCACCGTGTAAATATTTTGAATGTTCTATAATATCCTTCTTGAAATTTTTATACTGGTCAGAAGTATAGGAGTTCAGAGATCGTCCTGAATGATTCAGTCATGTAATGGTAGAACCAGTAATTCTTTATTTCCTTGAAAATCTCAGCATATCTGTATTGTGTCAAAAAACATTGCCAGGCCCAATGTTCTTCAGCAGAATGCTGGAACAAATCAAACATTAACTCGTGTTGATTCCTGTAAAATCTGATTCTGCGAAGAAGTTACATGCAATTGTACGTGAGGAAAAATGTGTCATAAGCTTTCACCCTATCCCTGGGGATTGACTTTAATGGATTTGATTTGGGACCCTGGAGATCAAGACCTAAATAAATATACAAAAGAACTACATGCTTTTAGGGTCTAATTTTAAAAATATAATTTTAAAGCAGTTTTTGGCAAAAGCGTATCAGCTGAAGAACATTTTCTTTGCTGTAAAATAACATGTTCTTACTGTAGGTCTGTAGGTTTTACGGCCTGTGGGTTTACGTGAGGCAGAATTATGGTCATGAATGCTGAGTGATATAAAATTAGTTGTGTGATTAGCTGATAATGTGATTTTTCAAATGGCTGACAAAATTGCAGCTCCACAGGCATTGTATTAACAATTCCGTAACTATCCTGTTAGTAATTCTGCACATTTCTTTTGAAAAGGGAGTATCTTCCTCTGAAGATGTTCCAGCAGACACTGCCAACGATACACCGAGTGAGACCCAGTTTGTAGATGAACATGGACCTGAGGATGCATCTGAGCCGAGTGCTAGGGGAGCTCCAGGAACTAAAAAGGATGTTCCTCTTCCTAAAGCTGTCGGTGATGGTAAACTGGTGAAAGGTATGGTAACATGATTTATTGGGCATGAAAATATTTGATAACATATGCGTTAAAAAAAAAGAAGGCAGGGGAAAGTAGGGAAAAGAATTTCATCATGCGAAAAATATGTTTTCACTGAAGGCATCAAAAAAGGTCAGAAATAAGTAATTTGATTGCTTTCGTATTTCTTTCTTATCAGACTATCAGGTATTTGTGGTCTGACACAATAAACTGTTTTACTTTAGTTTTGTGCGAAGTTGAAGGCTTTCATCAGTGACACCAGTAAAATCTTATTTTTGTCATTTTCAACTTGGCAGTTACAAGCTTTGTGCAAGAGAGAAGTCATTCATTCTGAATAAAAGCAGTGGCCTTATTTGAAAGGATACATGTGGAGGAAATACTCTAGGCTTGTTGCTTGTTCTTTCCATGTTGGACATTAGTCATGCTGGAAGAAAAGACCCCTGTCATGTCTGAATGGAATGTTTTTACTCTTGCAGTCATAGCAGCAGAAGGACAGAATGGGAAGATCTCTGGAAGCCACTCAGACAAAGCCAGCTAGCACACTATTAGTGTCCTGAGTTGGAGAAATGATTGTTTATATCTGGGAACTGATTTATTGGCCTATCAGGAAAAGATAAATTAAAAATTCTTATTTTCAGTAAAAACTAAAAATGTGCATCTTTTAACTGGAACTGAAAGTCACTTAAAAAAAAAACAAACCGAAAAAGCACTCTTTAACCGGACTTTCACGGATGGAAACTTCTTTTCTGCCATCTTAGTGGCTTACTTAATTACTGATAAGTTTATCTACTCCCTGTGGTCCCTTGGAATTCTCTCTTCCTGCTTCTCACTGCGATCCCATTTCCTCCACAACCAGCAAACACTGGGCTCTTTGCTGTGGTTGTCTCACTGTCCAGACGGTGCAGTTTTTTCTCTGGGCAGCCCGAGTAGCTTCCCTGGGGAAGGAACAATCTTCCCTGCCTTCAAAGATGCCCCATTAAGAGATGGAATGTACACCAAGAAATGATACTGTTTCTGTTGTTCTGCTATTAATAAGTGGCAAACTGGAGCCCGTACTTTAATAGCAGTAATTTGCTCAAATTTACATGATGGAATATAACCAGCGAGTCATTTCATGACAATCTGACCTCTAGAAATCTATTTTCATTTCCTTCAATATGGTACAAATCCCACTTTATTGTAACCTAAATACAGTACTTGCCTCCAAGACAGACGTAACATCCATACTAGATTTTTTCTTCTGCCTCTGAGGAAGTAAAATCCCATTTTAGGATTTGTTCTATCCCATAAAGAAGTTGAAAAATCACTGTTAACTCTTCTCTTGGAATTCTGGAGTTCTTTGTTTCTGAGCATATTTCCTTACCCCAGGATTACCAGATTCAAAGCTTATATTTTATAAACCTTGGTATGTAATTTAATTACTGTATTTAGATTTCCCTAACTGCGATCTCATAGGATATATATGCAAAAGGCATCCTGTGGAAGATAAGTATTGCAGCAGACCATATGGTACTAGGTAGTGAGAAATTCCATTTTTTATTCTTAGAAGTGTCAGTTTGGATAAATGGGTTGGAGATTAATGCTGTATTTTTTTTTTTTTTGAGATCTTTACACAGCGAATGAATTTTCCAACATTTATTTAAAAACACAGAAAGAAAAAAAGGATTATGTCGTCCTTTTCACCAAAATAATTAGCATAATAGGACAATGCAAGTTCCTTTTTTTGTGGTGTAGTCTGCAGAAGTAATGGGGAAAGTCAGGAAATTGAACCTGCCTTCTACTGTAGTCTAACGATGTGTGAAATCTTACCCATTCGTTCACAGCATCCTTTGCTCCAATAAGCTTCGCAATCAAGGCCAAAGAAAACGACCTTCTTCCTTTGGAGAAAAACCGAGTTAAATTAGATGATGACAGTGATGAGGAGGAAGAGGAGGGAAAGGAAGGCCAAGAGAATGCTAGTAGTGCATCAAACCATACTCCAGCAATTACCACGCCTTGTACTGCTCCTGAAGAGAAAAAGCCTCAACTTACACAGGAGGAGTTGGAAGCTAAACAAGGTATTCCATGTGGCGCTGAAAACAAAATGAAGGATTGAGTCCTTCACGCAAACTGCAGAACTGCCGTGTGTGACATTTTAGGTGTTTTGAATCTTTTTTGTGTCATGTTAACAGGAATCAGAATTCTTTTCCCACAGTTTCCTCCTTATTTTTAAGAATGAAATCTTCATTGGCTGCTGAGACAAAATCAAACTTACAACACGCTGGGGTGGTTGAGTGCTTTGTCCTAATGCCTGATCTTTCTGAATTTTGTATTGGTTTTCCATTACAACCTTCTAGTAAAGCACTGAGTTTGTAGTTTCCAGATTGCGTTAAGAAAGCCCCTCAAAGACATTTCTTCAGAGAACAGTGAATTGCTTCAAGCTATTTTTCGCTCCCATATAGACTAATATCACCTTGTTGATGTTTTGTTGCTCTTCTAATGCAATGCCATTAAATCTTTGTATGGATTTTTCCTGTTCTGTGTTAATGTGCATAAGGGCAAAAGGGCATGCTCTGTGAATTTGAATGGAATGATGTTTTAAAAAAATCCAGTTTCACCCATTCCTCCCCAAGGATGTTTCACAGCAGTGTGCGCTTATTAAAGTGGATATTCTGTCAGTATTTACCAGCTTAAAAACTCAGTATTTCTCACAGCTATGAGGATGCCACAGGAATTTAATTTTTCATTTTCAAAATGGTGGTTTTTTGCTTCTAAGTAGCAGTTCCTTTGTGAACCGCAGTAGCACAAAGTATGCTATGGTGTTACATATCTAAAGCAATTATGAAATATTTTGTATGATAATAAAAATGAAGTGTAAAACACACTTAGAAGAAGCTGTGTGTTGAAAAACCTCTGCAACTGAACAAAAAAATCCAGTTGTTTTGTACATAAACAGAACACAAAAATGGAAGCATAAAATGAGCAGCATTACACAAAGTAGCTGTTAGGTGCATAGTTAAATCGATTGGCTTATTCTCTTCATGTAATCACACACAACAAAATCTGTTGGTTGTAGCAATGATGAAACAGTTTCTAAAAATTTCTGGAGCAGCTCTTTCTATAAACATATCAACATGTATTTAAATAGGGCTGGAAACTGTGAAGATCAGATCAGTGGAAAGATCAAACTGTGGAGAGTTTGCGTCACTTTAAGACTTCCAAGAAAAAGCTTCTGAATTTACAGAGCTGCTTTCTTTAGGTGGCTCTTGTAAATAGAAAAGGACAAGTATCCTGAATAATCAGGATTGGATTTTCTTGTCATTTTAAGTTAGAAGTTTTTACTTCATCTGCACTGCTTTACATCAAGCAGATCTGTGAATTAAGATGCCTGGAATTTCTTGACTTCAAGCTGATATGTCCTTATCTTGTCATTGAATGGCTATATTGGAAAGGCTTGAGAATGGCTGGAGGGGCTGTTTGCTTGTTTGTGATGGGGGTGTGTGTATTTGTTTTAAGGAAGCCTGAGTTCCCCAAGCGTGACTCACTCTAAGCTTAATGCTTAATTGTCTTTCTTAGCAAAGCAGAAACTAGAGGATAGATTGGCAGCTGCAGCAAGGGAGAAGCTTGCACAGGCCTCCAAAGAATCGAAGGAGAAGCAGCTGCAAGCAGAGCGCAAAAGGAAAGCTGCCTTGTTCTTGCAGACCCTGAAAAACCCTCTGGCAGAGGCAGAAACTGAGAAAATTGAAGAGAATTCCTTCAGTAGTGAGGTAAGCAAGAAATAAATTTCTCTTTCCCATAGAGGTGGCAGAAAACTTACCTCTAGAATGTGAATCTGACAGTGTGTTACGAACTTCACTGAAGAGATAGAAGCTTTTCTAAATGGGGAGAAATTTGAATTTTAAACAGTGTTAATCTTTTTCTGTTATCTTACATATATCTGTCATCAGAACTGGTAGAGAAGTAGGCTGCGCAATTCCTAGGTCAGTTAGCCAGGTATAGAAAAGAAAAGGAGCTTCCATGTTTTAACTCTGTACTAGTGATCCAAGTGTTGGAATGCTCACCTTGCAAGAGTATTGGTATGACTTACTTAAGTTGTGATACTAACTTATTTGATGTGTGTATTGATGGTTTTGCTGTACATCACAAATACAAATATTGTTGGGAAGTACAGTCTCAGTTTCCTGGGTTTGGAATTATATTGCTTCCAGAAAAGCCAGTAAAATTACTCTGGGTTGCACTACTCAAGCAAAACGTCATCTCTGGATACTGATGGAAAATTTTAGATGTTGATTGTGACAGACTGGGTACTAGAAAGAATGACATGGCCTTCCATTGTTTTCTTTCCCTCAAAAAGAATTCCAGTACCTACCAAGTAGTTCATTGCCCAGCTCTCGGTTTTTCTGAATAAATCATGGATTACCCCTCAAAACACTTTCAAGAGAACAGTTGAAAGAGACATACCTGCAGTTTAGGTGATCCATATCATCAGAGAGTAGCAGATACGTGAATTAAGTGTGGTCACATCCTAAAAGAGATCCTGTTTGGGTTTCTCATTGCTACTGCTAACAAATTTTCCCTGACACAAGCGTTCAGTATTTCTTTTCGGTTATATACTGAAGAGTGAATGCAAAGAGACAATGACAATGCGAAACTCCCCACATTTGCAGTTATGCTCTTTTTCTAAAGGGAATTTGTCAAGGACACAGATATTCCTAAGGTTCTTTTGATATTTTTCTTTAAGAGAATGCCTGAAATAACCAGTGACAGCTGACTCTTTTTCAGAAGAGCAGATGACTGTTCTCACTCAGATATGAACTTACTAAAGTTCTAAGCTGAACTTGCTAGTGAACTTCTCAACAAAAAACCACACCCTATCCCACTTCTCAGTAAACTGATTTTCTAGAAACTTCTTTTTCTTCTTCCACAGAAGTACAGTTTCGGAGAAGGCATCTATTTTTTCTTACACAAAGAATTCCAGTGTATTTGAGAATTTTAAAGTAACTGGTTTCACTGTTTCTTACCAATAGAAATGGTTTGGAAGTGCTTTCATTATTAAAGGGTTTATTTAGAATTTCAAATGTATATTTAAATGTTTTTTATGTGACCTTCCTTTTTAAAAATAAAATTGGCTATTGTATTGGGAGTGCTTGTACTGTTTTAATGAACAGTCAAAAATAACGTAATGTCTTTGGAAATAATATTTCTGCTAAGTGTGGTTTGCTTAGTGACACACTTATATAGATATGTGCATATAGACTTTTGCAGATAAAAGCTTATTTTGAAACGTGAATGTTTCTCAAGCTGTTGTTCCATTTGCCATATTCGAAAAAGCGTCCATTTCCATTCGTTCCAAATAATCTGCCTTTTTCTCTTCTTGCCTTCTTTGGCTCTTTGTAACAGCCCATTTGAGTCAAGAAATTGTATTGGAGAAAGATGAGTGAAATCATATTCCAGATTTGTTAACCTCTGTTTTATATACCCCGAGAACCCAGTGTGCTGCATTATGATGTCTGAATCAGCTTGTAAATAAATATTTAGCATTGGGGGTTTTTTTTAAGCTTTTTCAGTTATGTTTCAGAAAGAAAAAAGATGCTTTTAAAAACACTGATTGCAAAAGTAACAGGAGATAGCTACAGTGGCTGTAATAAAAAGAAAGTATGTTAAAAATTTGAGAGAAAAAGGTGTGTAAAACTGGTTTTGTAGTTTGGCCAATGGAAGTAATTGGGATAATTAAATCAGAAAACCAATTGATCAGAAAACAAAGAAAAAAATACTTGTGTCCACCAAAAATGTCACTAAATGTATTTCATCTCTTGTTTTGGGGGTAGGAGCATCTAATGAGGAGTCCAGTAAACAGACTGATACTCACTGGTCAGAGTTAATGTAGTGGCATGATTTTTGTAGCTTAAAATGTGTCTCAGAAGTGGAGTAATGACTGAGTTGATATAATAAAGCCTGAAGAGGAGTTGAGAATAGCTATGGGAGATGCATCATTTCCATTACATTGTCCCAGCCTAATAAGTGTATAAAAACTAGTAATGCTGTTTATGTGTACATACAGTGTAGGTTTGTGCTGAAAGCCTGTTTATCGCAATGGGCAGAAATACATTAAATGCACAGAGCTTTTGTGACCTCTGTCAGATTTTCCTGATACCTTGTATTTCTTGAAAGGATCACTGGTACTGAGTGTACATTACATCTTTGAATGAAATCGATTCTGCTAACTGCAGGTAAAGGACAGCCAATACCACAGAACAGGGCACTTCTAAGCTGTTTTGGCTTCAGCTGAATCTTAAAAATAGTCAGTTCTGTGTTTTCCATAGCTGAATTATTTCTTTTATATGGCTTCCTGTTTTTCTTTAAAGTGAAATCAAGCAAGAGAAATGAAAGGCTGAAAAATCTTGAGCAGTGAAG
Organism: Falcunculus frontatus; assembly: GCA_013398115.1. Lineage (NCBI taxonomy): Eukaryota > Metazoa > Chordata > Aves > Passeriformes > Falcunculus > Falcunculus frontatus. The sequence goes on along the minus strand of VZRV01006478.1, from coordinate 110,142 downwards.
CAGCACAGCTTTTCACAAATGGCTCCTTACCATTCTTGCATGCATTAGAACAGTGCAGTTACGCATAATATTTCCTCAAACCAGTACTTGGAAAGCATGGAGCTTATTTCAGTTTCCAAAACTGATTAGCTTCCAGCGATGCTGTGGCCGTTGAAGTCTGTGCCCTTGTTCAGGACGTGGATAAACAGTAACTGGGTGATGTTTCCCTTGTGTTTACATGTATAATTCATATAGACTTTTGGTACACATAGACTTTATACCGACTCTTTGGCACATCTGTCAGTGTCACTGAGGGGAAGTGGCCTTCATTTTGCAATGAATGTAGGTTCCTTGTCCTGTAACAGCAGACAGCTTGTAGTTTTAACAACTGCAGTTCTTCCATTCCGAGCTGGAATATGCCAGGTTATATGGAGTGCTTCATTGAACTGCCTTTTTTACTTTAGAACCAATAAAGTAAGGTGTTTCATGATCTGAAATGCAAATCTCATTCCAAAATTATTTAAATTAATTCAAATTTTTAAAAATAAGATTATATATCCTTGCTGGTGGGGCTTGGCATGGATTATTTTGCAAATGTCGTATTTTACTCTGTGTCAGAAATGTTTTTGTGGTGATAGTGCTTTGATAGGCATGTAAAAGCCAGTTGGTTATACCCAAACTGTTCCCTGTATAAACCTTAGTATCTGATTTAAACGAGAAGAGAAATCCACAGTCATTGTGTTGCAAAACCAGACAAGCACATGATTTGAAAGTGATGCTGTTGTAGTGGCTTGTCCCAAATGTCGTCTGCTGTTGTGCCTCTGAATATAAACATTCTGTGGCACAAAGCTAAACTTTCCTTCTTTTGGCTCTTTCATCTTCCCAGGTTTTGAAGCCCTGTTTTATCATTTCTTTCTTTAGATGGCCTGTCCTTACTTTTGTCCTGTATGTAACAATTATGTTTTCCTTGCGGAAAGTAGTCTGTTTATGAGTGAAACAGAAGTGTGCCGTGTTTTAAAAATGAAATGCTCTTCTAGTTTTGTCAAGCATAACAGGGTTATCAACAGCTGTAGATAATGTACATCTTTCACACCTCTGTAGTTTATCCTACTTTTTTAGCAATGGACTGTGGATATTCCTGCATGCCTCTTTAGAATAATAATGTATAACATCATTTTATGTTTGCACATTTTCTTTGTTAATTTTATAGCAAAATGTAATTGTCTAATCAGAACCATCCCGTAAGTATTTAAGGAAAAAAATTCTTTAGAATATTTTGGAGCCATTCACTTCTTTCTTTACTTTTTTTTCAGACTATAGACATCTATATCTTCTGGTTAGCATGGGAGGGGGGGTTGGGTTTGCTTGTAAATGTATTTGTCTTTTTGAAAAAGCAAGATCAAGGAAAAACATAAATGTCACATACTAATGTGGCATTTGGGGGGTGGATAACTTGCTGGCATTTGGAACTTTTTTTTTACAATTTACAATAACTCTACTAACAAAAACTACATGAGAGCTGTAATTCCTTACAGCATAAATACTTCAGTCATTTTTTAACGGGGGAAAAAAGGTGACTATCAGAAATCACTATTTTAATTAAGATAGGTGAGGAGATAAGAGTGTTTATGCGTTGATTTTTAGTCTTCAAAGCGCTCAAAGCAAAAAGGCATATTGATCCGCACAGCAAACAGATTCACGGGCACTAATTTCTTTGCACTTGGCCTTGTCAAAATTTTGTCTGTTTTTGAAGACCATACCATGGTCAGTGTACTGTTAATAGCTGAGTTCTAGTGCAGCAGAGTAACCCGGATGAAACTATTGAGTCTTTGAGTTCCTATGGAACAAATTTGGCAGAAATGTATTCCATAGGAAACACTTTTATCTCTTCAAATTAATATTTTGGGCCTGTTTTTTAATACTAGGACTGACAAATTTCTAAATAGAAGTAACTGCTTTGTTCCAATGAATACAAAAATAATACACTTCCATTGCTGATCGACAGTTGCTTATTAATTCTCAGTCAGGGAATATTTCACCATAAGCTTTGGGGAACCTATAGTAAAAAAGATACAGTGGTAGGAAAGAATCTGGAGTATTTTTGAATTTTAGTGAAGTAAACGAATCATTGATGAACTCTTTGCAGTTCTGACATTCTTCACTCTTTGCAGTTTTGATCTAACATGGGATTCCAATTACTGTAAAAGAAATACTAGCTGTTTGTAATATTATTAATAATGTCCTTTGCCAGTTGATTTTGTTTGAGCCAGACACAGTACTAGTGTTCTGTTGCAATAAGCACATTTTGGTTCATTTCTAATTTTCACTTTGTGTATTGATTAAGTAGTGTAACCCCAGAAATAACTAATGTGTGTTCTGGGCTTATGAATATTGCAAATATGCAGATGACTTATATGAACTGAAGTACTCATTTCTGTTCTCATATAGCTATAAATTCTCCCTATTTACAGAGCTCTTTCCTAATCCATTCCTGCTAAACAAGAGTTGTTGAATCATGTTTTGGCATTACTTTCATCAAATTTGTTTCAGTCATGCAAATAAAATGCTGAAGAACTCTGCCAGTGAATTTGTCTGACACCAGCATTTAGTAAAGGCCAGAAAAATGTGCTGTTACCCAAAACAGACAAAGAAGTGAGATTCAGTGAATGCTATCTGAATGTTTGCAGTTTAACTTCTTAGAAGAGCTCTCAGACAATGTAAATCTCTCATCCCTTGAGATGCATAATAAAATTCATCAGGTAACTGGTTTGTTTCCATGCTTTCCAGAACTGTTCTACTGGCCTGCATATTGGCAGAGCCTGATCAGTTGAAGCAGAGTGCTTTGTAATCTCCCAGTTCTGTGCTTATTGGTTTTTTTAATTATTCTTTTCTGCATTCATGCCCCCAATTTCAGTTCCCATTACCTTATTTTCCAAGACAAGACTTATTTCCTTCCAAATATTTATACACCTAGAGATTTTATTTGTGGCCCAGCAATTTGCTGACTGCTTTCACTGAGCTCTGTGTTCTGCTCTGGTGGTAAGTCAAGTCATTTTGCTGGTGCTGTTTTTCTTGAAGGCAACTAGAGTTGCCACTGAGGGAAGTGACCCATTTGTTCAGGAGATTGTCATAAGGACATGCCATCTGTCATCAGAGCACCTGGGCACAGTGGTGGATGGGTGGGTGACTTCTCCCTGTGTGTTACCTGTTGTATTTCATTGAAGAGCCTGCATATTTCACCCGAGGGTAGCTAAAGTTACTTCAATATGGCTCTGCAGATGTAATTCATCAGTAGCCTGAAGCAGTGGTGTTTGAATCCACCAGGCAGCCTGCCTCTGTGCTTCCCGGAGATCTGGACAGTGCTGTCACTCCTTAGTGTCAGCTTCCTGAAAGTCAAGGAGAGCCCAGTGTCAGCAGTGGATGCTTTTGGTGGAAATACAGTTGGGCTTACAATTGTGCGGTTCTTTGTTCAGGTGGCTGAGAGAATCTCTACATGTGAGCTAAAAGTAAATGTGTCATTCGTTTATTAATTTCCTTCTTGGCAGTCATAGGAGAGCTTGTGGTTTATGTGGCCAAATGAACCTGAGCACTGAAAACCATTGGGTTTTTCTCCCCTCTCTTGTTTTCCTCTTAACACCGCTTTTTGCCACAGCTTTTTTGTTTCAAGCTATTAGAGGTGACTACTTCAAGGCAGACTGGGCTAGTTCATATTCAGTAGTGTTCAAAGCAAAGACTCGGGTACTGTATAAAGAGATGAATAATGTCGAAGGAACGGAAGTCAACTCTGGTGGCCTCTTAGGAAACCGGAGATGAGATGTCTGCACTTACACGTGGAGTTTGCGAAATTGGAAATAGGCCTCTGGTAAACCGGTCACTCAAATGATCATGCTGTAAAATGTTTATAATCTTTCAAGCAAGCTACTTTAGTACTGCTTTGTTGCTGGTTTTATAAAGATTGTGATAGCAGTTACCGGTTAAAGCATGAAAAAGTGTCACATCTCTCTAACTTGAAGCAGAGCTGCCTTTTTGATTATTCAGCTATGGTTAGTTATATGGTTTATGTATTCGTGGTAGGAGAAGGGTAAAAAGAAAGGAAAAGATCACCTGTTTCTAATTTGGTTATTTCAGGTTTTAATGTATTGCTTTTTATTCCAGTCATGGTAAATATCCTTGTATCGAACAGTGAAAGTGTCAGACCGGGTGGAGCAGAAATTATGACAGGGAAAACTGATTTCTCCAGTTGCCTTGAAATGGCAGCCGGGGGAATGACAAGCTTTGAAATGAGAAGCATATCTGTATTGCCTGAATTGAATTGTTCTAAACAAGGCATTGAGCAGAATTCTCTGGGGTTCAAGCTGATAATTTGAAAATGTTGTGGTATGATTTTGCTTAACCTCCTGCAGCTGGAATTATTCACTGAACATTAACTGTGCATGGACCTATTCTGTCTTTGAGATTAATAACTTTTGTGATCTTCCCAATTCTTTACATTTAAAACATTTATTTTGCAAAGTTCAGACATAATTTCTATCAGCACTGGTTCATTTTGCTGTTTTTCTTGAAGTTGTCATACAAACAGCACAGTTCCTGGAGGAAAGTGACACTAAAACTTAGCTTTGAATGTCATTAGTTCCTGATTGTATTTCCGGGTTTGTCCTGTTTCAAGTAAAACATGTAAATAGACTAAAAGATAGCTGATAGTACCCATTTTTTTAGAACACATTTATTCTAAAAACTAAAGATGAAAACTTCAGAACTATGTGCTGGTTAAGCTGACAGTCTTAGCGCGCATATACCAACTTGCATATGTATCTTTGGGGAACTGTACAGGCCTCCTTTAAATTCTGCTGGATCCATGCGTTTGAAGATGTCAGCCTTACTTCTGCACACTTTACATAATCCCAATGCAGCACGACTAACTTGGGAAACTGAACGCTGTTCTTTGTTTATCTTTGATTTCAGAGTGTCAGTAGTATACCATGTCCTGTGACTGCAGTCAGAACTTTACCTCTGGAAGTTAAACAAGCAGAAAGGCCTTCAAGCAGAAGCAGAGATCCTCCTAGGGATGTAGAAAAGGAAAAGAAAAGGAAAAAACACAAGAAAAGATCTCGGTCAAGATCTCGATCACCATTCAAGTATCATTCATCATCTAAGTCCAGGTCTAGATCACATTCAAAAGCAAAACACTCACTTCCCACTGCCTATAGGACTGTCAGGCATTCAAGGTGGGTTTGGAAACCAAGCATATTCTTTAGAGTTCTGTGTGGGTTAACACTTAAAACATCTTCGCACTTCTTCTCTTACATAGGTGTTTTTATACCCATTGCAAAGGTTACAGTCACCTTGAAGGCAGTATGTGGCACATACACATCAAATGTGGCAGGTCTTTCGAAAATGATTTTAGTGAAATAATGAATCGTTAATTTCTAATTACATCGTTCAAAACTTTTACCAGTAAATTTTTCATGATGCTCTGTGAAGTACCTGGTGATAATACATAGGAATGTGATGATAGTAGGAAGAGAACTTGCTGATAAATCTGTGGCTGTTACTGAAACAAAGTAACTTAGACAGTATTCAGATAAGAAATAGAGATAGAAAACTAGGTGGTTGAGCAGCAAAGCTCAGAAGAAAACAAAGCAGTTGAGTGGCAAATGAAAAAATATGATGCGTGAATTGCAGGAGAGATAGGACAGGAATCCAAGAAGGGTAAAAACAGAGTTGAAAGAGAGAGAGACCGCAGAAGAATGTAGCCCAGTGCTGTTAACTCTGTACTTAATCATTAATGAGATTAAATACACTGTGCTAATTATCCAGCTCTAAGATGGTGTATATTGTGGTTTATTGATACTGTTAATTCTGTCAGAGATATTTGGGTCTGGACACCTTCAAAGTTTAGCGTCTGTAAAATTTGTCATATCCGAATGCCCTGTCACAGTGCAGTTACTGTGGTCACTAGGAAGGGCTTTGAGGGTATATTCTGTGGATCAGGCGACAGCTACTTAAGTTGCTTGTAGTTCAAGCAAATTGTGCATATAAATACTGCTACAGCTGTATAAGTATGCGATGCATGTGAAACCATACACTACTTCCTCTTTGTGTCTCTGCCTATGGCACATGCCTGAAAAAAGCTTCTAGCCCCTGGTGACAGTGTGCCAGTACTTCTTTTAGGTTTCTTGTGCTTTTTTTGTTTAATTAAGTGTCTTAACTACACTAATAGGAATTTTAGTATGTTACAATTTACTGGTTTATACTTGATTTTTGAGTTTAAGAACAATACTTTTCTGCAGAAATCTCTGCTATTCAGAGATGCCAGGAATTAAATGAGCGTAACTTGGACTGAAACCATTGGTCTGACGTGCTGCTTATTTGATGAGCTTTGACAATAAGTTGTCATGACATGCTGTGTTGTAAGGCACATTCCAAAATACTGTGTGCCATTCCTTTTCTGTGCTTACCAGCATTTAAAGGGAATGATGTTGAATGAAGCTTTCCTTGCTTAAGAATTGAATGCAGGCAGAGTTAAGCATATCTTGAGGAAAAGCCTCCTCAGGTGAATCACTCAACATTTCAACTCCCTGTCAAGACGTATCTTCACTTCAACCAGGCATATCACTTCATCCAAGCTATGCTGCATGTATTTATCCACACTTTTACTGGTACATGGTAAAACCAAGGAGAAACATCAGAGTAATGCTAAAAAAAAAATTAAGCATTTTCTGTGGTACTTAAGGACAAAGAATCATTTGAGAAGGCCCTTAGCAGTATTTGGGTGTGCTGCTCAATAGCGTGAAGATAATCCTGCATGTTGCATGAGTTTGCAGCAGGTAGTAACAAGATTAATGGGAGTTGCGAGTTCAGCGTAGTGTATACAGAGATAAGCCTTTAGTGACTTCAGGGAGAGCAGTTATCTGGTCCTCTATAGAGGCTTGAATACTTGCACCAACCCACAGGTCTGCATTTGGTTCTGCCTGTGAAAAGACGACAGTCTGCTGAGGTTTGCCAGGTATAAGGTGGAGAGTCTCCTTGTGTTTTGATGGGGGTTTTTTTTGGAGGGGCCGCAGTTCAGATGATGAAAAAAACCACACAAAAGTCATCAAGAATAGGTAATCTACAGGAGCTAATCTGTGTTTGCTGTCTTGAATTTGCCTCCTGGCACATATCAGAAGACAGGCACATAACAGCATGAAAATCATGAATCACCACAACACCTGATTAAATCTGGTTGGGTATTTCCTTGAGCTGTTGAATTCTAAAACCTCAGAAGTCCAATAAGCTTGATGCTGGCTGGCTGAATTTTAAAATTATGCAGAAAAACAGCACCGGATTTTGCACCGAAAACCTTTTGCATGTTTTAACGTCACAAAATTCAGAGCTGAACAGGAAAGGCCTTGTATGAGAAATGGTGATTGAAGGTGTGCTTTATTGAAGGTGTTTGCTATGCCTTAACGTACTGTATTTCCAAAGTTAGAGCTCTTGCTCCTGAAACAGAAAAATTGTAGAATAATCAGGAGCAGGAGGCTGATTCATAACCCTGTCAGGTACTGATTTGTTTTGATTCTCAAATGTCTAGGCAAAAATAGTGCCTTGTCTTAGTAATTGCCAAAAAAAGGCAGGTGTTCTTGCCTAGCTGGAAGATATTACTGGGTTTTGTCTTTCTTTTTTTTAATTTGTTTTTATTTTTAGTGTTCTTTCAGATAAAATTATTTCAGTGCATTATGTTGCTTCATTCAAAGCTTGTCATGTTTCACATCTCTTTGCTCATCAGTTTTCTCTAGAACAGGATTCTTCAGCTTCACCTAGAACGGTATTTTTTTTGTAGCTTCCCAAAGCACTCGACATTGCAGCTTCCAGCTGAATGAATAGTTAAGTAAAGAGCCATATCCTTCTGGAATAAAGTGTAAACTGTTTCTGGATGTTAATGCGTTCATCTTGTATTACGTGGATGGCACTTAGAGACAGTCATTACTGTGTGGACAGTGATGCTGAATTACTTTGGAACAGCCCTATTTTGAGTATCTGTGCCACTGGAATTTCCCAGTCTAATGGTGTATTGTTGCCTTATTTTAATCTGTTCAAAATGTAAGATTAAAAATCACCTTTGTCATATAACTTATTGTGACAAGTTAATGGGGAATAAAATGTGGGAAGTGTAGGTAAACATTGAAATTTGCAGTAACATTCTTTGCTCTTTATTCAAGGGATGTTAAGGATACTTAGCAAGCTCTTCCTCTTTGGTTTGTCATCTCATTCTTTTTTTCCAAAATGCATATTATGCTTAGAAGTCCTGCGAGTGAACTTTGCAGTATATTTCTCTGTATACCACTTTACATCACTTGCTTATAATTTATTTCTGCCTTGTTACAGGTTTAGAGGTTCTGCTGCTTTTAAGAATAGTCTTTGATGCTAAGATACGATTTTGATACTGTTGCATTTTTTATATTTTCTTATGTATGTTCAGCAGTAATAAAGTTGAAAAATTCTCTTCCAATAACGTGAAGTTGATTCAAAGCATGTTTTGCATATTCATTTCTCTGGTTAACAGCCGAACCTATTTTACAGAAACAAATTTTAAAAATCATAGCTATATAGAGAGCCCAGATAATGTTGGCTTAATTGCGGCATGTGGTGTGCTAGCAGCAATTCTCTCTATAAATGCATGTTATTTTCTGGAACAAAATTAGTCGTATAAAGCTCCTGGTATCATACAATTTTAATTCTAGACCAACATGACAGATTAAACAAGTCGTGTACACAGTAAACCGTGTCCCAGAGTTCTGTAAGGTACTGCAGAACAGACCTGTCAGTCCCAAAGAGAGAATTGGTTATTACAAATAAGTATTGGGTATCAAAGATGGGGCACATATATTAAATCTGACTTGGAAAACAAAGTTTTTGGTGTCTTAGAGTCACATGTAGTAGTTGCTGAATCATTGTTTTTATTTCCCCTTGACTTTAAAGCACCATGGGTCTGAGCTGTTTCTGGCAGTGGTGCCGGATGTCATACCTGGGGTGGGCAGTGGGCTCTTCCAGCTCACCTGTGTAACTGTAAACAACAGTGATGTCCACCTCAATCTCTGTTTCCTACCCACAAATAAATCTACTCGTTTGTGAGTGTGAGAGGAGAGGAAGGGAAGCAGAGGCACTTGTTACATACCAAATGATTTAGTGATTTGATTGGGTGAACTTTGGAGGTTCATTTTGAACTAGAGATGGAAAGTCTGAGTTTCTTTTCAGTATCGCTGTTTTACTTTGTACTGTTTAGTAATAGAGTAGTACTAAGGCACATAATATATCCAGTTAATGAATTATTAGCAGTAATTAGTGGTATATATTATTAACAGCTTACTTTGCAATAAGTTTGGATAGGGTGCACCTGTGTGGGAGTTCGTGTGAGACTTTTTGCCTCAAAAGTAGGAATTTAATAGACTTGGAAGTAGCTGTTCTTTGTTTAAAAAGATTGTTTGGGGGGATGGTTTTTTTTCTCCTCCAAAAGGGATTTTCTTATTGCCGAGGCAGTGTCTAGTCACATAATTTTAATTCCAATTTTGTAGTGAGACATGCCAAGCTTCATAACCCTTTGAACTTTCTTTGGGACCCTTCTAAGCATAAGTCATAAAGGAATAAAGTGCCTTCTGGAATTACAGTCTAATGAAAGTAATAATTTATGTGTTGCAGTAAAACTGATTAGCTGTTTTTTAATTGTTTGAAGCAAATCGCTAAAGTTCTTAATATTTGGTGATTGGAAAAATGCTGTAGAACCACAAATGTCAGTTCATAAAAATGAAGCTAATGTCTTTTTCTTTGTGATTGTTTGGACTTTTTTTAGGCTGGTCCATACAGAGGTGTTTCACTAAGGTTCAGCTTTTGGTTAAGGGACTAAGCCTTTTCAGGATTCTAGTTAGTACCAAAACTAGGACATTTTAGTCTGAATGTGAAGTGTGTGCCTCCATATCACAGACTCACAGCATCCCCAGCGACACTGAGCGTGGAGCCGAGTCTGAGCAGCTCATCAGTGGCAGCAGCAACAGAGTGGAAAAATTACCGACTTGGGCAATGAAAAGATTTGACTGCTGGAGTTCTTTTGAGGGAAATCTTGGTAAAATGTCACGGTGTCTGACTGAACCCAAGTTTTATAATCTGTTGGTTTTTTCCTTTTTTTTAATCCTTCTGAATGACCTGGTAAAGATCAGATTTTTAAGTGTCAAAGCAGTTTATTTGCAACAGTTATCTGCCATCGTGATCATTTCTTTTCAGTTGTGCTTTTTTGTTGTAGGTGTAACAGAAATTGCTCAGGATTTTGTGTGTGTCTATGTATATTATCTATATTGTGTGAATCTGAAGATCTCTGATATTAACTGGGCATGCTTTCTGTTTTCCCTTCTTGATCTCCTTCTCACTTTTCTAGGAAAAGTATTTCAAGTCAAAGTGCTAGTGCCAAATAACACTGATCATGGGTTGTTGGTCACTTACACTGGTGAAAATATAGGCTGTGCTAGGGTTATTCTGCAGCATCTGGGACGTTTCCTGGACTTGTCAGTGTTAGATAGGCACTGCAAACAAGAACATGTATTTCTCTCTGTGAGGCAGCAGTTCTAAAAACACACCACTAATTTGGGAAGACAGTGTCGGGCCTGCCAGTCCCAGGCTTCAAGCCAAATTGGATTTCTGCATACCAGTGTTAGTAAACTATGTTGCCACAAAAGGTGGCTGGACTAAAAGAAAACTTTTCCATCAACTAATGCAGAAGTTGTACAGTAGCAGACAAGACCAAAAAATAAGTCCTTTTTTTAGCCCCCTGTTGGGAGTGAAGAGCAATGGATAACCTAATCTCAAATGTCTTGGATAGGCAAGAAATTTTTGCATAGCTGACAGGTCTTGGGGCATAAATGCACCATGTTGGTATAAAATAGGTGTTTGAAAGATGGTGTATTTGCATTTGGTGAAGTACAATTCCACTGAAGTAAAAGATTTGAAATAAGTAACAAAAAGCAAACTTTTGAATGTTTTTTCTCGGCTCAGGTCACGATCAAGGTCGCCCCGGAGAAGGGCTCACACACCAGAACGACGGAGAGATGAGAGAAGCGTTCCCACGGCGTATCGCATCAGCAATAGTCCTGGGAACAGCAGGAAACGGCCCCGCTCCAAGTAAGGGCTCCTGGTCCTGGACAACGGGATCCTGGCATCCTAACAGACTTAATGCCTGATGTCTTGTAGACTCCTTAGCTAGAACTTAACTTTTGTATATTCTGGAGATTTATTTTGATAGAAAAATACTTTTGAGGAGAAAAAAAAAAAGATGGAAGCACTTGATATTCTTCCCCGTTCTTGCCTATGTTTGAACACCAGCTGTCCTGTCAAATTGGTGGATGTTAATACAGTGCTGTCTGCTGGCCTTGAGAGTTCAGATTTCACTTGGAGTTTCATATTTCCCTCTTGTTGGGTTAGTCTCATGCTGTGCTTGTGCAAGCTGTATGACCTCTGCACAGGTCATAGCACAATTATGATGTCAATTTTCTTGACATCACATCATATCTGCATAAATAAGGGCAACTCTGATTTAGCAAACAGTTATTTTGCAGTTATTTTACTGGCAGACTAGAATGTGAAGTATGTATCGAGGTGTCATTTTGAGAGCACCCTGCATATAGTCTCTTAAACTATTATAATCAAAATGGCATTTAGTCTTCAACTTCTTTCTCTGTATGTCTTGTGGAATAAGAAACAAAGAGATCACTTTCAGCTTCATTTAAAAAATTCTGTTGTTTCTTATGACAACTTTCCATCTCTTGATAGCCCGTAATTAATTGATGTGTGATAGGTATAATTGAGAACTTCTAAAGTATACTTCAGCTAGTTTAGTTTTTAACATTCATCAAATGAAGATAATAGAGGCCCCTGTGGAATTCATGGAAATTTGGTTAAGCGAAAAAGATATGGAAGCTTAAAATGTTTGTTTTCCTGTAAATGCACAAAAGACTCTATTTTCACAACCCTGTGCTGTTTTTAATGCTGTGTTGGTGTGTCTGCTGCTTGACCATTCAGCATTTTAAACTATAAATTATTTTTAGAATTGTGCCACTCCAAGTTGTAAATTATAATGGCAATTGTGAAACAAACTACATTCCTCTGTGAATAATATTACTTATATAGGTCAAAACTTTAAACTTCTGTTATAGGCCTCAAATAGGAAACCAGAACGTGACAGAGTGAAATATGGCAGTAAGTACAGAAGATGTAGACTGAAGAAAGAGTATTGTAGGTAGACATAGATAAGGATATTTTGCAGCTGTGATTGCAGAAATTAAAAACTGTTTTAGTCCTGACATGTTAAATTTTCAAGTAAAAATGTGATGGACCAGTTTCCATGTTCAGTTATGGAACAGATTCTTCATTATTCAGCTGTTTTATTTGTTCATCATAATCTGAGATGAAAAACACCAAAAAAGCTTACCGTAAAATACTTTTCTTGCATGACAAATGTTTGCCAAGACTTTCAAGATTTAAATATGAAATCTGTTCTCAGCTTGGTTTCACGATGATGTTTTAAGAAACCAAGCAATCAAAGTACATAGCTAGCCAAGGAACAACTGACTTTGTAGCTGATGGTTTCGTGTAGTCATGAAAATGTTAGAGGCTGTGGGGTTTTTTATCTGCCACTTAATAATTATTTATGCAAGTAAAGTGTAAGGGGGTTTTGCAATTTTAAGTCTTGAATGTTAAATTCTATATAAAAAATTGTGGGGTAAATTCTAAGCATCACATTTGTACGCTATTTATATGGGAATTCAATGTGTCACAGCATAGCACCTTTTAAAGTAGAAAATTCCCATGAAAAATCAAAGTAAAGGAATTAATAATGTGATATTTAAAAGATGGCCTAAAGTTTTAGTGTTTTAAGATGTTCTAGACACTTCAGCAATATTCTTCTGAAAGAATTCTAGCAGTGCATACTAGAGAGAGATGCCTACAGTGAGGTATTGCCTAACTCTAATTAAGGCATCACTCTAGTAGTTCTAATTATAGTAATATCAGTACTAGTATGTAAATCATACAGACAGAAATTCATAACCAGGTAAAAATTTTTGATAGTTACATCTTTAATATATTACTAATTGAATTCTCTTTGAGCTTAATATTGCCTGTGAGGTGACTATCTCTGTTCCCTTCTGTCACTAATGAACACAGCAGGTACCCGTAAGTCCTTTGTTTCAGCTTTCATACTGACAAACATTTGTGGATCTAATTTCCAGGTCGCAAACAGTTTGCACTTAAGGCACACTGCTAGGTCCAGGTTAGTCTGAGTGCAATACAACAGTTTGTTTAAAATTTTGATCCTGTGGTTTGTTGCATTGCAGGTTGGATCACGAGGAAAGGGTTTTTTTCTTTTAAAAACCAAACTGTGGATTTGCCTTGTAGATGTTTTACATGGCTATAATTCCATGTTCTATTTATTTTATGAGCTAGGAAAATTGTATGGGATATAAACTCTTACATTTCTCATTGCGTTCTAAGTATCTGATGTTGTTTGGGAAGGAACTTCCCTCTAGCAAAGTTATTCTGCAGATCTCCAATGAAAGGCTTTTTGTTGTCATCCTTCAAACAGTCAAACACTGGCCAGCAATTCCTGTGCACCCATGAGGCAGCATTCCAAGTGAGAACCTCAGGAGCCAGTAGTTGCCTAATGTAATATATTAAAAAGAGCTTCTGAGAAAGTATTTTGTACAACCATAAAAGTGCAGTATTGGGTAAGACTAATGCTTGCTGAATGCAAGAGAAACATCCTGTAGAAGAGGGTACATAAGCTTTCAGAAGTGTGAAAAGTAACTTCAGCTTAGCTAGTGTAATATTGTTTCGAATATTCTTCAATAAAATATTTTCTTCTCACAGAAGTCCCCATGAAAAGAAGAAGAAGAGGCGGTCTAGATCACGTACTAAATCCAGAGCTAGGTCTCCCTCACCATCCATGTCCCCAGGCAGACCATCCACACACAAAAATTCTGTACATTCAACTAGTGTCTCTCCTGTGGAGAGCAGGGAATCCAGCCAGGAACGCTCCAGGTACCATGCTCTTTTACTGTCATACTGCAGTGCTGCTGTCTGTTGCTTGTGAGGGTGTCTGTGACCAGACTCGTGGGGTGAGGAGCTCTGTGTGTGTGCAATGTGTGCTTATCAAAAGTACGAGTCACTGGGAACACAGCACTATCTGCATCAATCTGATGAAGGTGTTGGGTCTCTGTTGCTTTCTGGAGTAAACATCTCGACCTACTCTTACAGGAAAATTGGTGCAGAAAATTCTGCAACCTATTTCTAAATTGGAAATTGGAAGCTTTTACGAAATGGGGTAACTCTTTGAAGTAGAATTTTAATAGAGTGGTTTGAATTGTAACGTGTGTCAAGATTCATGATTAAATTAATTCTACAGAATATAGAACAGTCCTGTTAAAAATTCTCAGGCTGCTATTCAGATTTGTCTGAGCAGTTGTACAAGTGATTTTTCTGACCCTGACTTACCTCCTCTAGTTGACTGAGAGAACTGTTAACTAACATATGAGAGACATGTACAATAAAACCCATATCAAGATGGTGAGTGAAATGCATTTTCAAAACTTTTACTTTAAATTTCTAATTTTATTTTTCAGGGGAGTTTCTCAGGAAAAAGATGGCCAAATCTCTTCAGCAATTGTGTCATCAGTGCAGAGTAAAATCACTCAGGTACAAATAGGCAAATTCGGAGTATGTCGCCTAATTAAGTATGTCCAGCATATTGTTTTCTTCTCTTACCACCTTGGATGATTCTGAACTTCAGATATGATGTAGAGACTTGTTCAATGTCTTTTCTAATTTGTTTGCTTATGAGAACAACAATTTTGCTTCTCTAGGTGCTGTCCTTTCAATTTTAATCAAGCCTCTAAAGACCAAGCTAAATTCATTAGGCAACAGTGTATCCACTGTAAAGATGTTAAAGTCCACATTATGCTGCAATATGCCCCTTATCAATGTCCCGTCTTACCATGTAGAGCTCTTAACAAGTTTTGTGGAAGAAAGAAATATTTAACTTCTTTCAATTGAATATGCCAACTTTAAAGGAAAAATTGTCTTAATTATGCTTTGAAAAGCTTACAGTAGAAAATCAGAGTTGATTTTTATATTCTGATGTTTTTTCAGTGGATAGGTTATTCTTTCAAGAAATAAATATTGTTCAAAGATTTAGTTCTGCTATGGAAATAGCGGTAGTTGGGAATTAGTACTAGTGGTCTAGTACCTTACATACAATATTTGATCCATTTCTTATGAGAAACCCTAAACAAGATTATTTGGGAAAAATAGCAAGTATAGGCAACAGAGAAAGAAAGAGGAGTGTTAATGTCACAGTACTTCTTAGGCTGCCAAACAAATGCATGGAAATTCCTGGTATGAGAAATGAGATGCAAACTACAGCATGGTCTTCAAAGGAGAGTAAACATCCCAGCCTTTAAAACCATATACCTTTCAAAGGTGATTGATTTACACATTTTTGGGTTAAACGTTGCTTATGGCATAGCGTTTCCTAGTTTAATATTAGGCTGGTTGCTTGAAGTGCAGCTGTAAGAGAAGGAATGATTACTGTATCAAAATACAGTTCTTGTTGCTATTTGCAAAAGGTAAAAAATAGGAATGAAACTTACCTGAATCCATGAGATATTTCCCAACACAAATTAGTTTAGCATCTCTTTATCATTAAGGGCTCCAAAAAAAGGAATTTACGTAATTACTAGATTGTGCTGGCATTGTGCTGGCTGACCCTAACCAAGTTAGTATCTTTTCTCATTCAGATCTTTCCATCTGTAAAGCAGAAGGAATAGTGATGCTAAATTCTCATCTGGGATGTTTTGAGAACTTCAGATGCAAAATGCTTTAAAAGAACCAAGGAATTTATTTATATTGTATTTGTGAACAAATGCTTAAGTGACTCTGGTTCATTATTGATACATACTTTTTATTTTGTCATCATTTTTTGCAACCCAGTTATTCAATGCTGTTTACAGGAAATTTCAGTTCTTTTTATAATGCTGTTCCAACTGGATGCTCAGACAAGACTGAGAGTCTGTTTGGTTTCACAGTCACTCTGTCATATGAGAAGATGCCTCTGCTGTGTAAATTTTTGGTTCAGATTTACAAAGCAAGCAAAAGAAATTTTCTGTTTCAGAGTAATTGTTACATTCTTTTCTTACCGTCTCTTTGTCTCTTTTCTTTTTCTCTTTTCTTTTTTGTTTCCTATTTTAAACCTCCTGTGGTTAGTAATTGTGTGTTCATTACAGGGTTTCTTTGAAGATGTAGTCATAGTTTCTTTCCATTTCATTTGATGTAATTTCTGTACTTTGTGGTATAGAAACTGCTTGAAATATTAATGCAGAGCACTTTGTTGCATTGTGGTAAAACCAGACTTCAGTTGCTGCCATAGGAACTTCCTCCAAATTATTTGACTGATTTAGCCTAGGTACTAAACATTTGATGGTCATGAATCCAAATATCCAGTGTGACTGCAATACACAGTAACCCTTTCCTGCAGGTTTTTGCAGTCATGTGTTTTAGCTCTATTCGAAGCTCAGACATGTCTCATCATTTTCCTTTTATTTTCTACAGGATCTTATGGCCAAAGTGAGAGCAATGCTTGCAGCTTCCAAAAACATCCAAACCAGTGCCTCCTGAGACCTGTTGGAACTGACCATCAAAAAATTGTGTGAAAAGAACAATTGGAAAAAAAACTGCCTCATCTCAAATGTACAGCTGAGCTTGGCTCACTTGGTTCACAACTCGCCTAATTTACCAGAACTCAAGAAGCTAAAACCTATCTTTCTGTACAGAAGCATCTCCTTGAAATTCCATTAAATTTTTTCAGCCAGAATATCTTTGGAAAGTTTTTGGGTTTTGTAAATTGATTTTTTTGACTAATTCTTCAATAACATTTTATGATCAGCAGTCTGTATGTGTATATTTGTAAATACTATGTTTCTGTGAAAAGTATTACACAATAATAAAGAAGGAAACATCTTTCATTAGCTAGAGTTTTTGTGGAGTCCTTCATTGTTTGCAGTTGGGTTTTGTTACAAATTAATTTTCTTTTTGTTTATTATTTTCTGCCTTTTAATTTGACAACTGTCTTGCCTGCTGACCACCTTAAGCTGAGAAATTCTGTTTATCTTCTGTCATGCACAGGATGATCTCAGAAGAGTGTTTGTTTACTTGGATGTCAGTAGCAGACAGTTTTTGAGCGAGGGATGTGATTTTCTGTCCATGAGTTAGAAAGATCTCAGAGCCTTCGTGAGAGGAGTTGAGACTTTGAAGTCAAGAACTAATGGTCAGTAGCCCCATTGTCTTAATGTACCTTGTTCTCTGTACTTAGGTACAGAAAAGAGGATGTTTTTGGACATTGATAAGGCATCCTGTACAAAAATTCAGCATTTTTCTGATATAACATCTTTCATACAGTTGAAAAAGATATTTACTAATTTGTGTTTTACTGGCATAGACCTATCAATTTTTTTTCAGAAAGTTTGTGGCCTCAGTAAAATTGCACATTTGTTTATTATGCGTTCTTTGTTCTACACTGAGATTATTTATTGTTTTGATTTAAATGCTCTTAAAATGAGTATGAAAAATGTGTGGATTTTTACCAAAGCCTGCTTTAACAATGAGGGGGTTTTGTAATAGTTGGTTATATTCAAAAGGTGTCCTTATTGGCAATTAATCTAATTCTGTAAAGAATGGGATCATGGTTTTTACTGATCCCTAAAAAGTCTGTGATCTGTAGTCAGAAAGATTGTGGGTTTAGTGACTCCTGGTCCTGATTTTCTCTGATTTTATGAAGAGTAGGTGGAGGTTGGAAACAGATTAGAGAAATTACAGTTCACACTTCCTCATAGACCAGTTGGTAAATTATCTCCGTAGAATGACACAGATTAGAAACCCTGATGCAAAGTCTTCTTGTTCAAAGCAAGGAGAGGAGAAACAGTATTAATATAATTTAAACTTTAGGTAACATGATGGTCAGAATGGTCCCTGGCATGCCACTTGCTCCCTTGGAATGCAAGCACAGTATTTAAGCCATTGGAAACAGTAATTGATCAGGTTTCTTTTCAATTTTTGGTTAATAATTAGCAGAATTTACACTCATACAGACAATAGAAAATGCTGTGTCTGATGCTGAGAAATTTCATTGTGCACATAAGCTGTGATGAAACAGAGCCATCTAAATGGTCACTTAGAATGGTGTTATCCACCATTTACCTAATTATTTCAAAGTTATTTGCGATGTTTTGACTAGGACAAAAGTAACTTTCAACCGGTACCAGAGAGGCACCATTTCCTCTGCAGCAGGTGGGGAAACAGTACTGGTAGAGACAGATAAAAAAGGACGTAAAGTAGATTTCAAGACAGCTGTTTCAGATTGTTGTGCAGCATTGGAATTTACAGCAGCTATATTTTTTCCCCCCTAAATGGAGTTAAAAGTCTCACCACGGTTGAATAATTGGCAGCTTGGATGCCAATTGTTTGTCAAGTAATAGGAAAAAAACACAGCTCTTGATAAAATAGACTGGGCAGCTTGTTTGGCTGCTGCTTTGCAGATTTATTCTCTTCGCGAAGGCTGTTGCTTTAATGACTTCTTAAAATATTTTCTCTCCCTGTAAGCAAGTCTTCCAGTCTTCTCTTTTTTCTTTTCCTTATTCCCTTTTGTGGTATGTAGGGAGATGGAGTATTTAGCTCCAGAAAAATTTAGATTGGACTGCATTTTTATACAGTCTTTATTGTTTACCGAGGTTTGTTTGCATTTAGCACTCTCCCATGGGGAGTTGTATTCTCTAAAAAGTAGTAGTGTTTTTATTATGCTATTTTTTTCTCTTTCCAACCAAAATGGGCATTTTTAGCATATTAAAAGGGCTTGAACTGCTTTACCAGAATAATTCCCCATTTGGAAGTAAATGCTGCTTTTTTTTTGGTCTCTCATCACAGGCACCGGCTGTGTTGTAACTACTTGTAAATACAGCACGAAGCTTACGATACAGTGAGTGCAATTTCAGGTGTCTGGTATATCAGAATGTGTGACCAGTATCAGGAAAGTGTCTTAAAAACTTCAAATTGGGTCATTTTCAAATTTCTGTTTTCCAGGTACAGATTTGTAGCGCAAGCCCTAAGCATCTGGGACCACGGGTCTGGTTTTGGATCAGATGGCACCTCACAGCCCACCTCCCATCCACAAAACTGTATGTACTCAATTCCTTGCCATGTTTCCATGCACCAGTGGGCCTAAAAAGGCCCTGGATCGCCTGGCTGTATTGCGAGAATCTTTTTTTCTGGTGAGAAATAAACAAGGTTGCTGCAACAGGGAGTTTAAAATTCAGGAGTTCTTCAGCTGGAGGAAAGCATGCTCTGAGTAGCCATGAGGAAGGCAGCTCTTGAGTTGCCAGCAACTAGTTTTGGTTTTCCAAATTTCTCGGTTGTGTGAAACGACATCTTGTGAGATTGCTTTGCTTTAAATTCAGTGAAATACAGTAATTCAGGCCACTCTTTAGCTGTAGGTACTTTGAATTATTTCTTCTGTATGCGCTCAACAAACTAAGACTTGGAATGTTAACACTGGATTTCCAAAGCACTTTGGAAGGGCCTTTTTGTCTGTAATGTGCTAGCCTGTCCTTTCTCCTTCTCTTAGGAGGATCATAGTTTTGAAGTTTAAAAAAAAAAAAAAGTAAAAAAAAAAATTGTCAGTTTATGTAACAGAGCTTTATTTTCTGTATTGATGCAGAGTAGCCTCTCAAAACAAAAAAAATGCCACTGACAGACAGTAGGAGCTGCCCAAGAGGTATCAGGTTTTTTTCTCTGGAGATTCACATTCAACTGAGATACCAAAAAGTACTTGAAACTTATTTGACTCACTAAGTCATTTGCAGATGTATTTGTAGATGTTACAGACAGATTCTCAGGGATGGATGTTAGCTTTATGATGCAAAACTAATGGCACAAAGGCATTGCTGCAGCAAAGGTTGTGTGTAGCCTTAGGTTCTTCACTTTTCCTTGTTAAACGGCAGTGAAATAGATGAGGATTAGGTGCTTGTGTACCTCTGTCCTCCAATCCCTGTTACCAGTTTCCTTCAGAACAGGTTTCTCAGTACAGGCTTCCACTTCCTCAGCTTTGCTTGATCTGCCCACCCAGTTAGAATCTTGATAGCTCAAGAAGTGAATTCAGAGCATTTTTTATTGAAGATGTTCTAATTTGAATTAATTAGATGTGTTCAACAGCCTACTACCCGGGCTCTTCAGTCTGGTGAGTAACCTGTTAGTAGTAGAGCAGTTAACATCACTTGGCCATCTTAGGATATACTTTTTGTTTTTCCATAGGTAAAGAGACTTGGCTTCCACTTGTTAATGGTTTGGCTTTCAGCAGCTTGGCTCTGTCAAGCAGCTGACAGCCATCGAGATGTATCTATGGTCTCTTGGTATTGATCATGTTTTCACATCTATTGTCACTTTGAATTCTTTGTATCGCAACATTTTGTTTGACACCAATTATTTTGGAACATACACATTCTCACTTGTAAACTTCATGCCTTAGAAACATCAAAAGTATGTTCTTCATTTTTCAGTGGGGCAACAAATGATGACATTTAGAATTAATGTTTTCTTGGATTTAAGGCAATGACTATTATCTTTTGTGAAGACATTTTATTAGGAAATCCTATTTAATTAAATTTCTACTTAATTAAATTGCATTTGTCATCTATTCCTCTTCTCCCACCCCTAGCCAGCAACTAATTATATTAAGCAAAGAAGTAAAAGACCTGTGGATTGAGGTTAGTAAACTGCTAAAGCATCTTCTTTGCTAGTTTTCCTTTTGCCATTACGATCTGAAAGCATGAAATACAGCGTTGCACTAATTTAACATTGTTAATTTACAAGATGAAAATAACTTGGCTATAACATGAAAATTTGTTTGAAATTCTGATAAATGCAGATCTTAAAAGTTCAGTGTTTGTTTATTTTTCCATTTGTGATTTAAATACAGATATCTTCTGAATATCTTGTTTTGCTTTCAGACAGATCCTTTCAGTACAGAAGTGTAGTTCAGTGAAGTACTACATGTAAAAGGAAAGGCTTTATTGGAGTATTTGGTTGGAAACTAAAATGTGCCTGCATGCTGATGAGGTTTTGGTGGTAGCTGGAGTGGTATTGCTGTTGTTACTCTGTTTGAACCATCGAAGGATTCCTGATAAATCTTGATGCAAAGCATGTCTTTGCTTTTTGCCTTAATTTTCCCTGCTCTGGGTTACACAGGAGGTATATTTACCCTACTGCATATTGTGAAATCTTAAAGCAAGTTGTGAGCATTCATAACAAATCCACTTTTACCTTTCAGGGTACTTGAAACTTCCATGGTATTAATTTAATATCTTTAATTTGGATGAAGCTGATAATCTCTTGGCAACAATTAATCCTGAACATGCAGCATGACAAACATTATAAAAAGCTCTACCAGACCATTTTAAAAGTGATGGTGATAATCTGCTGTCTCTGGCTCGCTGCCACGCTTTCTTCGGGAGACGTGCTACGACTTTTCTCTGATAAGGACAAAATGGCTCCACATGCAATGGTTGCCTGCTGACAAACTCATTTTTCTCTTTACACTGAGTGTTAAACTGGTGATCTCTGCATAGGAAGTAAGATGACTTCTTGCTGCTACTTGACAGTGTTGCAGATCCCGCTGCCTGCTTGGGTAAGAGCAATCCCAGTATGCGAGGCTGGAGGAGGGCAGCTGCTGATCTCCCCAGACAGCACAGAGTGGTGGATACGCTGCCTCACTACAGGGAAACTGGTGTTATCTGGGGATCTCAGATTTTTCTTTTCCTGTTTCCCGTAAAATAAATTCTAAGGAGGTATTTTTCCAGGGAGAAGTTCCATATATGCTTCTATTTCTGTATTAAAAAGTAGGAGGATTTGGGGTTTCTCATTAAAATGCAATCCAAAGATGTGTATCTGCAACATTATTTATTAGGATATGGCACCTGGGGTGATTGTGGCACTTTCAGTGAAATTACTGCTCTGGCTTGTTATAACAGCTTTACTTCTCCAAAAATGCTAAAGCTGAAGAAAATGTACCCTCAACTTATCAAGAAATAGGTCAGAGGGTTTGATATAACGAGGAAGGAAACAAAATCTGTAACCTTAGCTCCTCCTTCCTGAAACGAATTCATTTTCTAAGATAAAATGGAAAGGAAAAATTCATTTTGTAAAGACTGATGAAAAGATGAGCATTTTTCCACCTTGAGTCAAGTAAGTGAGAGGTGATATTTCAACCTCAACCTGTTGAGGCAATCAAAAGTACGCTGTCAGCAGGTCTTTGAGTTTTCTAGCTTATGCACAGTGAAGATTGTAAATCACCAAGTGCAATGATTACAAGATTTTTATCAAAATCATAAGGTGTTGCTTTTAAAAAATGGTGGGCTGGGTGAAGCCTGTGTTACAATGGTATCATTGCAGTCCTTTTTCAATAAGATGTCTGAACTTCGAGAGAAGTTAGAGAGCTTTATCACCTTGACCTCACCTGGAAACCTTCTCACAGTGGATACTCAACACAGAGTAAAAAGACAGCTACTCCAGAGATACAGTTCTTGCTGTAAACCTTTTATTCCCTTGGATTCTTATGGTAAAATGTGCAGGATTTAAGTGTAATGGTGTAATAATGACAGACAGAGGAATAAAGGTTCCTTAAATGCCCCAATGTATTGTTTTATATTCCCAGAACAAAACACTTAATGTATTTGCATAATAAGAAGTCAGCAGTTTACTCAGTTTAATAATGAGTTGTGAAAGCCTGTGAATTTGTAAGTTAATAGTTTTCTTGGAATTGCCATTGCAAGTAATAGATGATCTTGTGTGGCTCCCTTCTGTGTTTGGATTCACACTGGCCCTGAGAGTTGTGCTGCTGTTTATCAGTGGGGAGATATTTCCAGCTCATCTGTGTTCTCTCTGTCAGGGCCCTGGATGCGGGAATAGACCTTAATAGTCCTGGCCAGACTCTGTGAGACCTTCACCCACCGATCCCAGGTGCCCTTCCTGGGTCCGCAGGGCTGTGCTCAGGCTGGGGAGGTCCCTGCCCTGCCACCTGCGTTGCTGTGCTGAGCTCCCAGCTCCCTCCTCCAGGGACCTCACGCTCTGTGACCCTTGGTGCTCGAGTCTAATTCACTGGCTGTTGTCATTGTCCACAGAGGGTCTGTTTGCCTCCACTTGCATATCCTAGGTGAAGCTGTCCCCATGTCTTTGGACTAGCTTTCCAGGGATATGTTAACTCCCCAGTTACAATTGTGGTAAGAAGAAAAAATTGTCTGGACAAAACCAATAAGCTTAAGAAGCTTTTATTGAACGCATTCCCCTTCATATAAGTTATATTTAAAAATAATATCCAGTGTAATCTGGGAAATCTCTTAGCTGAACACTTGGCAGCTTTGTGATCCAATTAAAACACTCCCTGAATCCACGCATCCCATTGTTGGAAAGCATACCAGTTTAAAATTTTTTTATATATAACTTTAGCCAGGTTTGTTCACCTTTGCCCCGGGGGAAGGGAACTGAAGCTTCTTTCCAGGCCATTGTTTCTCCAGGTGAGGCCTGATGGGCTTGGCATTTCCGCAGACTGGGAGTAGCCCCGAAGAGTTAAGGCCATCAACGGAACATCAACAGAACATCAGCGGCCATCTACTAACACCTACCCCAGACTCTGCCTCTGGCGGAGTTGGAGACATCTCCTCCGGGAAAGACTGGTAAGAAAATCAAGGATCAACATCAGAAGCGAAGAATAGGAGTCTGGGTCCATTAAGAGACCAAATACTAAGAACTATGCAACCTGGGACCAATGAACACTGACCCAATTCGTTTCTATGAGTTTTGACTGTATAAAAGATCTGAAAAATCTAGTAATTGTCACGTATCATGGATTGATTCTCTCTGCACACCCGGCCTATGTGTGGATGAGATGATTTCTGTGGTACATCCTGGCCAGAAAATAAAGTAATGCCTTGACTCTCTAACATTAACAATGTTGTTGGAGGGGTTTTGTTTTTCCCGCAGTTTCAGTGACACCATTGCCAAAAATATATTATGCTTTAAGCCTTTGTACATCGCGTAACACTTTGTCTTCAGTTGCATCTTCTATTTGTACTTCTGAAATGGGTGTAAGCTTGCCTGACGTTTTTTAATCAGGAAATGGTTTAAATTGACAGCCTCAAGCTGTCACTGCACACAGAAACACTGAGACATGTATCTATTAATTCTGCAGAACGAGCACGTTAAATTCCCACTGTTCCTCCTGTTGGAACCAATATTGGCTAATGACCTTAATGGTATCGCACTTGGCAAAAATTAAACACATCTTTCATCCTTTCCTAAAGCTATTTCTGTTTTAAAGCATTGTAGATAAGGAGACAAAGTGGACAAGGAGTGATATTATGTGTTGAATTTAAGAGAATACTGTAAAAATGAGTGAGCTACGTTGGCAAATCTGATGGAGGTTGTCCAGTGTTCCTTCACTGGCAAAAAGTCATTCACTCAAGTCTGACTACCTAATGGTTTTGATGACACTGTGATAGTTTTTTGAGCTTGGGCACAATAAGGGGTGCTGAAAAGCTGTTGTTCTCATACTGTGACAGTGAAAATTTGCTGGATTTTAAGCCCAGTGCAACAAATGCCAATAAATGAAGTCTTATATCTTCAAAGGCAGAAGCATTTCTGTGTTTTCCTCCCAGGATAATGACTACTTTACGTGGAGCTGTAGATAACAGGCAGTATGCAATCAGACTTGCTTTACAGAAATGAGGGAATTACTGGCCTTCAGAGTGATTGCACTTTCTTCCTCTTTCTGACAGTCCTGCCAGCCCAAGGCAGAGGTTCTGATTTAGGAAAGCTAGGAATATGCTTTCTGTAACATCTCGGTTAGGTAGGTCCTTTTGTCAAGGGCAAATCAGTTGAATGCCATTTAGTAAGCAGGGGGTTGGTTTAATTGTCTGTGTCTCTATTTGAAGCAAGAAGCAGTTTACTCTTGCTGCGGCTAAGTGGTGACATCTCACAGAGAGACAGAAATAGAAACAGCTATTGAGGATGTGCATGGGTGAGAGACCTCTGCTCTCTGGACTGGCTGCTCACCAGGAGGCAGGGCAATACTTAGATTCCCCAGCTGCACAGTTTCAACTCTCTCTCTTAACTGCATCCAGTGTGCTGAAATGTCCCTGAAAATCAGGCTTTGTATCTTGCTAACCTCAGTATTCCCTTGTGACAGTGCAGAAGAGCACTAATGTGGTGGTCTTATTCAAGCCACAAGCAAACACAAGATATGAACTATTTTATAAAGAAAGAATATTCTTTGCCTTTATGCTCTAAGAATATGCATACAGTAAATATTACTATTTATCCATAAGTAAGATTTATGTTGTGGAAAATTTCCTTCCGTAAGTGGCCTGTCTGCATGGGTCCTGTTTCCCAGTGTTCTGTAGCTGTGCCTCAAGGTAATGCACTTGGCTGCTATTTTTCATGCTTTGAAATTGTCTCTTCCCATTTCACCTTGCTGGAGATTCTCAAGAACCTCTTGCCAAGTCTGGAAAAAGCAACAAGTTTGAGCAGCCACCAATTGATTCGATGCTAAGGGAAATACATTCTTGGTCCTTTAACATGCTGGCGGCCAAGTTATCTCCGTACAGTCTCTAATTTGTTGTTCTATTTGTGAGTAGATCTCTGCTGGATGAAAGCAGCAAGTCCCCAGAAGCCTCTAAGTACTTTTTTTTCCTTGTAGTATGTACATTCTGCTTGGCTACCGACTCACTTATGACTGGTCCAGCTCGTTCCATATAAAGTAGTACCCTATCCTGAATTTCTGTGTTTCTAATGATGAGTACCTCAAAGCTCAGTTCTAACTCTGAACCTGACAGCTCATTCAAAATGCAGTTCTTCAAGGTCTTTCATCATCCGAACACTAGAACTTTCAAGACCAAAGTTTTACAGCTTTTAGCCCTTTTCTAGTAATGAGTTTTGCACCTTAATAAAAGCTTCAGCAAAGTAGGTTCTATCTGCAATTTCTGTAAAGTCACTGAAGAGCCTCTGATTTCATTTGGGCATTGTCAGCAGCACAAAAGCAGCTTCTCAACACTCTTCTATAAATGACCTGTTACCTTAAGAAACAGCTTCCCATTACTTGTTCTCACATAGTTACCTTTCTACCCATATCACATAGTTTGAGTTCAGCCAAATTCTTGTTCACTCTGTTATAAAAATCTCTCCACACACTGTCTATTGCCTTGACAGAAATTAGCAGTGGGAGGGTTGTGCAGAACCTCCTTGAAAATGCCTGATCTTTGCAGAATGGACTCTATCAAAAAAGCCTTCCCAATCCTCCTGTCCATACCACAGAGACCAGGACTATGAATGATCTGCCAATAAATAATAATGACATGTGAATCACACTTCCTTTTCTCCACCTTCTTAGAGGGGTATTTCAGTGTTCAGCAGGTAGCTGAACTCTGTGGAAAGCATTCCGGATGATCACTCGATGCGTCAAATGATGTTGTGTAGACGTGGCTGTTTGCTGGAAGGCAGCTGTAATTTGAGTTTCGTATGTGGGTTTGTTAGGCATGGCTTCGGAAATGGCAGGAAAAGAGGGAAGTGTTCCTTATTTACCAGTCAAAGCAGTATGAAAATAAAGGTTAAGAAGTGCCTGTTGGGGATGAGGCCATTCACTGCCCTGCCCAGGGCTGGGGAAGAGAGGATGTGGTGCTGTCCCACTGTAAAGATAAATTGTACAAGATCTTGCCTCTGCTGCACTGCTCTGGCACATATGCTCTTCACACTGGCACTGAGCTCTTACTGACTCAGGGGACAAATAACTTCAGGACTGCTTTCAGAAAGCAGTGCTGACAACTAAAAGATTCAGGAGACTTTAATTCTTTTAAGAGAGGAGGGGCAGCTATGGGTTAAATCCTAAAGTGCATAGGCCTGGTTCAGGTGTGAGTGGTTCAAGTCACACTGGTTCAAGACACTGGTTCAAGTGTTCCAGCTACCTGGAACCCTGGTTTTATGAAGAAAATGAAACATACTGTGATACAAAAATTTTCCTCTCAAAAAAGTCAGCAGCCTGCAAATGGAGAGAAAGTGAGCCCTTAGATCAGCAAATCAAATTGATTGGGTTTTATTCTACCAACCATTGATGTCCTGAAATAACAAGGAAAAATGCTGTAAACAGTGCTGTATTGAAACACTGATTCACTGAATCTAACTTTCTTTTTAACTGGAGTGTTTGAAGGATGAGTGTCTGCAGTGTCTAGAAGAGCCCATGAAAACTCAAAAGGGAGAACATGAATATATTAAAGCAGCTAATTTGTAGCATGGTGCCAGTCTGCCCTTTCCATTCTCCCTATCAACAGAAACCACAATAGGCTAATTTCTTGCTGTAAAATGTTCTTTTTTATTTTTACATGTGAAGCTCATGACATGCTGCATGGACTGGGAAACAGGGAGAGGGGCTGGTGCTATCAGAGAAAAATAATCATCTCGTTCCCTTAGAGCAGCACTGAAAGATGTTCTGCAGAAATGCTCAGCCTCACCAAAGGGATGGCAAAAGCTCTCTGCTGCTGCAGAAAAAGTGGAGGGATTTGCCTTTTCTATTTAATATTTTAAATTATATTGCTTGGGGTTTTAGTAACAAAACTTGGTGAGAAAGAGGAGCTCCAAATTTCAGCATCTGTTGTTATCTTTATTGATCCATGTTCATAGCAAAAGCTTTATTGGAGGGGGACCCAGGTTCCCACCTGCAGGCTTAAGGGAATTGCTGTTGTCGAGGACTGGAGAACCCTGTGAGTGCTTTTCCTCCCTCCTGCAGGCTGTCACTGCCTTGGCTTGCAGGGACAGGAGTTCAGCTGTCTGCGTCCTTCAGCCTACATTCTCCATGGATGAAGGAGGACAATCACCTGGGCATGAAGTCAGCGTGTCCTTGTGGGCATGCTGCTCCTAGCTGGAAGGATTCTTGTGAGGCCACAGGCAACAACAGGAGTGCAGAAATTACAAGTAAAGGCACAAAGAAGGGTTGTTTATTGGTGTGCTGTTGCTCCTATGTTGGCTGCTACAAAATTTAGAAGTATTTCAGCTTTTGAGTTAAAGCAAAAAGAAAAATAACAAAGCAATCCTCCCACAACCAAAATATAACCTGAACCCTTGTCAGCACACAGCTCTGCTGTCCCCAAATGCTGCTGGTCAGAGAGATTTGCAAGTGCCTTTAGAAGTCTGTGTTATAGCTTAAGTTTTAATTTATATTTGTTATAATTTTTATCAGGGCACAGTTTAACCTAGCACTGTAAATGTCATTAGCTGCTGGCTTTCATTGTCAGGATTTGTACTGTTTTGCTAATTAAACTCTGTCCAAGTGCACAGCATCAGGCCTCGGGCACTTCTGCTAATTGCACTGAGCTTTCTACCTGTTAGTTTATTTGGATAAATATTATCAAAAGGCTTTGATAATTAGCAACTGTTCATGAAATGTGCTTGTCATCTGTCACTATCCTCTCAGATTGCATGTTTCCTGACCGGGAGGTTGAAGTGTTACTCCCTGTAACAGCATATTAACATGCCAAACAGGGCAACTGAAAGAGGGAGAAATGAAGCTGAAGGTTTTGCTACTCTAGAAGTAAGGCAGAACCATGGCATAGCCAGAGCACTGGGCTGCGTCCTTATATGATGTACGGACCACTTTGGTTCTGTGTAAGAAAAATCAGGGTAATTTCACTTCTTTGCTTTGTTCAGTGGTGCAGAACCAAGGACCTAAGGGCAGTGTGTTGTTTCTGAGACCTTTGAGCATAGCTCAGAGGTGACAAGAAAGAAAAGCTTAAACTGAGACCAAGAGAGATAGTAGAGTGCGACGCTGGGGTGTAATGTGTGGTTGCAGATTGCTACTCTAAACTCTGAGGCCATATATTTGTTTTACTGTGCAACGAGGTTAAAATCTGTAGACTGCACTGGAATGCAGGGACAATCCTACACCAAGGTGTCTGCACCCCTGTTGTGTGATCACAACATTCTGTATACACAGTGTTTGATAAGAAATGCACTTCCTGTAGTGCAGATGTGGACTGAGGTTTCCCAGTGCCAGAGATTCTTTGTAAGACTTCTCTAACATTTTAAACTGTATTTTCCCCCCTTTTCTAGAGCTTAGCTTACCCATTTTTCAGCCGTATCCTACCACTAAAATTGCCTTTGGACTTAATTTTAAATAGATTAAATTCCTGGCTGTTGAAATCTGAACAATAAATGCATGTAATCTGGCATAGCAGTTTTCTTTGGCTCTGCATCTTAAATACTTTCACATAGATAAGGAACTAAGTTTATAATTTGTTTAACAAAACAAGCTCAGTGAGGATGGATGAAGAAACTTTTCCTGCCTGGTTCCTTCTGATCTGTGTGTGCCTTTTCTTCTTCCCAACCACACTAGTGTTGAAGGCTTCCTTGACTGATGGGTTCATTCAGGACATCTTGGAGATAGGTAGGGAAGATAACTATTGTCTTAACAGATGACGGTGGTTGATGTGAACCAAAAAGATGAATGCGTAGCTAAAAATGACATCTCAGATCTTGAAACATGGAGTTTTCTGGGCTGCAAATAGTGTCTACTTAATACTAAAAAAAAAGTGAAAGCTGAACCTTAGCAATCATTCTTTCTTCAGCAGCAATCGGTCTGTGCTGGGATATTTTTATAATCCTACCTATTGATCTTCTGAAGAGGTGTTGTGTTTGAAATAATTATTTCAAGGAAAGATGTAAGAAAAAGCAAGATCGTCTTTGCACAAGAGCTTTTTTCATCACCTAAATGTATTCATTGTAGAAACATCTCCCTCAAAAGAGGTAAAGATCATTCCCAGCATCCTGGGCTGCTGTTTTTCCACTCCGTCTGCCAAAAGTTTTGCAGCTGGCACAATTCTTTAATTCTGTTCAACTTGTGTTCTCTCAAACCAGCAATGAATTTGATAATCAGCGTGCTGGGCTTTAAACATACAGTTTTCTTTTTATTCTGAGCTTCTCACTGAGGAACACAACAGCTTTTTCCAGGGCTTTCTCTGGAGAGGCACAGCCGCATATGGATGGTGTGATGGAATCTCAATCTCCTTGGTAGGAAACCGGTTAGTGCTGGTGGTGGAGCTTGTTGGAATATGGCTCAGTGTTTAGCCATTATTATGAACATCAGCACAATATCTCTGCTTGTCCCCCAAGGTGCAGGGCCACTGGGAAAGTCAGCATGAGCAACAGTGCTCTGTTTATGCAGACTCTTGAGTCATGAGAAGCCTGTTAACATCCAGAAAGCTGATACGGGGAGGTACTGGCCCTAAGTGGTGGTAGAAGGAGGCGGTGCTGTGCTTGAGACACCTTTTGTGCAATGAATTTGAGTGTCCCAGCTCTGTTCTTGGCTATTCACTTTGAATTTTCTTGGTCAAGTAGCACTAAGAAGGGACCAGTTCTACAACCTCCTTGAAGGGGAAACCCTACACTTGCCAAGACAGCCCAGAGCAGACGGGGAAAGCGATCAAAAAGAGGGAAGAATTTGTAACAAGGAACACCGACAGGGGTGCAGGGATGAGGAAAAGTTACAGGGACAGTAGGATCAGGAATAGGGAAACTTGAGAAGTCCAAGGAGAAAAAAGCATTGCCAGGGAAAAGCCTGTATAAATTTTCATGGATGCAAGTGTGGATATGTATAAATAGGAAAATATAGGCAGTTATGACTATCCCTATGGCACTTTATACCACTGTTACAACCTTCGAAAGCTTACTGCCAGCCTGTTCTTACTCTTCTGAAAGTTAACTGTTTTCTGACAAAGCTCTTTATATACATAATTCACGTAAGTCCAGGATTCTGTGCTTATTTTACTCTTGCAGATCTTGCTGGAACACTCCAGGGACATTCATTTATCGGGTCCAAAACAAAGCTTTGTTTTCCCTCTCCTCCTTGACAAAAAGCTATCAGTATATGCCAGCGTTCAGAATCTGATGTGCTCAGGACCCCGTTGTTCTGTCACATTCCTGACAGCTTTCGGTGAGTGACAAACGGCTGCCACCGTCATCTCCACACGTGTGTGATATTAACGGCAGATCTGGTGACCGTCACGTCTTCTTTCAATGAATCTCTCTAGAACTGAAGATTTTTCTGGGAGAGATAACAGATGGGTGACTCAATGGAGAAATTCACCCACTCCCTTGACTACCCTACACAAATATTTCTATAGCTGCTGGTAAATTCACATAGGCTGATGAACTGAGAGCAGTGTGCCAGGACAGGAGCCTGATCCAGTGGTTTAAGCATTCTCTAAATGCTTCTGTCTGAACAAAGCCAAAGACAAAACCAGCGCCCCTCTTGATGCTTGCTGTGACCTGGTACATTCCTGGCTGCTGGAGGCAACCTGAGCAGTTCAAGTGCCTTTCTATGACACTTTCTTTTTCTTGTGAAGGAAATGACATCTGACCCTTTCTCAGTAACAAAATCCCCTCCAGAACTCCAGGGATTCACTGAAATTGCTGGCAGGTTTTCATGAGGCTGAAATGCTTGGAGAGTGGAAGCTGGTGGTGGTGTGGCTGCAGTCTCTGCTGGGCTCCCCGCTAACATCCATCACAGCACTTGTGTTGAGGCCCAGAGAGAGACACTGATGGAGGGCAAGGAGGGAGCAAAGTTTCCAGCTCTTTTTCTGCAGGCATTTTGCAGCAGAAACAGTTGAATTTCCTTTTGTATTATGAGATTTTGGGTGTGTAGGAGAGACTTCAAAGAATGGTGACGCTCATAGGCGACTCTACTGCTTGTGCCAGCAGTCAGAGCTGAGCTAAGGGACTTGGTGTGGCAAGGGGACAAGGACACCGAGTGGATGTGCAGTCTAGCCCAGTGTGTGAAGGCAGGGAGGGGAACTGTGGTGGTGCCTAATGGATTGCCCTTCAGAAATGCAGCGTTTGCCTCTGGGAATGACGCACTTGCAAGGCTGAGCCAGGAGTACTTGAAGTGAATTAGGCTGTATAATTTCAGGTTGCCTTTGAGTCAAAGAAAGTTTTTGGAAATTCATTCTTTACTGATGTGTTTTCTTTTGCTTCAGAGAAAGAAAAGGAAATTTCCTGCAAGATGGAAAAAAAACCAAACCACTTTCCATCTTGCTTGTAAGAAGTGCCTCAAGATTTTTATGAATTCTTTGTTAGAAATTGCCAACAAAGTTAATTGGAAGACTGGACAAAAACCCAGATTTTTTTTTCTTTATGTGAATTCTTGCCTGTGCTTTGCCTAAGAGCACTCAGTGCCTGCACTATTGAATGTGTCCATGTGCAAAATGAAAATGGATTGCTGCTGGAAAGTTAAAGAAAAAAGCAACAAAAACAAACCTTGACTTGCTCAAAATAATTCTTGCATTATGTCTTGTTGGCTTAAGGCTGACAGTACCTCAGATGTACAAAACCAACAATGCAGCCCTTCTTTCTCTGATAAATCGGAGAAGTAAGTGAAGAGAAGCTTTTGTTGTGCCCTCAGCCCCGGCTGTCACTGAACGTATGCCCAATGTTCTGTGCTTCCCTACTGCTAATTGGGGTGGCCTTTTCCTGCTGGGGATCTGTTCTGCACCAGCAATAGGAAGCTCTGCAGCCTTTGGGAGCCTCCCATGCCTGTTTGTGCCTGCATCTCCTCACAGCAGAGTGGTAAATTTATGAAACACCTCTGCTTGGAAACCACTGGCTTTTCTTTAGGTCTGGCTCTCACAGCGCTGGAAGGAGCAATGATCCATGTTGAGAACAAACAGGAGGGAACAGGTCCCAACACGGTTTACTGCATGGGAATGACAATGGCACGGCAGCTACTACCATTCACTCAGGGCATGGAGGCTGCCTTCATGGAGGGACGCCACTGAGGTGAAATCTGCTCCATTATTTCCAATAAGAGATGTGCAGAGCATAAAAAGATCAGTATCTTCGACACGATCAGCAAAACAGTGCTGGATTAACTCCTGTGTAATGCCCTGCTTTATTTACAGTGGCTCTGGATGTGTGCTCATGTAACAGATGTCCCCACGTTTAACGAGCGTCCCCACCTGCAGCATGGCCAGTGGCTCTGACCTGCTCGCACTGCGGCTGGAGAATCGCAGGTACGGCAGTAAATCGGTGTCATTCCTCGGGCTCCTCTCTTGGCTCAGCCCAATTGATGTGCAATTGATGTCATCCTTTGTCAAACAGCTTCCACACCAATAAATCAGAGCAAAAATTACTCCTGTCTCCTGCCTGCTGCCTGATTAAGGTTTTTAGGGTCAGGATTCTCTCTTGGTAGCTGTCCTGTAACTGCTACGGTACAGTCTGGTCTCAGTCAAGCCCTTTCAGGGCTGTTTTTGTACCAGTGAGTACAGTCCAGGTTGGTTTGGGGCTGGATGCTACCATTATATCCCAGTCACATTCCTGAATGGCAGCCAAGGTTCCTTGCCTGGTAAAGAAAATATATAGCAGCAAGTTTTATCACTTACTGAGACTACAGATAGAATGCAAGGCGGCAAGTCTTTCTTAGGCTACATTCATTGTCATCAGAGTGCACTGCATTTTGACGTAAAAAGGTTGTCAATTCTCCTTATGTGCTGGAAAGCACAGAGAATCAGAGAATATCTGAGTTGGAAGGGACCCATCAGGATCATTGAGTCCTATTCCTGGCCTTACACAGGACAGCCCAAAAATCCCACCATGTGCCTGAGAGCATTGTCCGAATGCTTCTTGAACTCAGGCTTGGTGCTTTGACCACTTACGTGGGGAGCCTGTTCCAGAGGCTTCGCTTCCCAGAGAGGTGAGGTGTGAAGGTGTGTTTTGTAGCATGAGGGGACTCTCTCATCTGCTGCTGCGAGTGTCACTGCCAGAGCTGACAGCTCACTGACTCAGACCTGCAGTTCAGCAGCCAGACCCTGTTAATGTGCCCAGCACACCCCGAGATGCTCCTGCTCCCCCCAAGCAGCAATGCTGCTGTCAGGGCCTGGATGGAAGCCTGGGACCGCCATGGGAAAATACATTTGGAGAGAGGGGGAAAAGAGGAGGAGGACACATGGTGGGTGGAGGGCTCGGTACCGCAGTCTGGCAGCCACAGGATTAATGCTCAGCTGCTTTTTGTCTTGCATGAAATACCCAAGGGATGGGAGTTAAGGGAACTGAGTGGTGACTGTGAGTGGGTGGTACTGGTGCAGTGAAATCAGTCATCTCAGTGGTTTTTGAGCACAACTGGAGCCATCAGCTGGGTGCTGGGGAAGGGGAAGAAACACGGGTCTGATCGTGCCCCTGGGGATGCTGCCCTGAGCCCTGTGCTAATGTGCAGGGGACAAGGAGGCAGTGGGATGGGCACAGCCTACCAGCACAGTGGCTTCAGAGCATAAGAACACCAGGGCCCAAGGGCTGAAAGCCTCGTGGTGGGGTGAGAACCAACCTGGATCCTGCACAGTCTGGGGAGAGCAGATACCATTGTCCTCTTTTATGGATC
Organism: Falcunculus frontatus; assembly: GCA_013398115.1. Lineage (NCBI taxonomy): Eukaryota > Metazoa > Chordata > Aves > Passeriformes > Falcunculus > Falcunculus frontatus. The sequence continues at coordinate 75,638 of VZRV01006478.1, read as the reverse complement.
TGCTCCTCTACCTCTGGACTCATGGTTTTGAGACAGCTTGGCTTGGACTGGACACATCACATGAGCTGAAGTGGCTCGTTTGATATTAACACAGTTGGGACTTGGAATAACTTCTGCCAGACATTTATCATCTGCGTGCTGATTGCTGATATTCACCTCCCTTAAACCCAAGAGAGGTGCAAGAACCCTGTAATCCTTTTCTTTCAGCACATTAGTGTAAAGCCTCACAAATCTCTATTAAATTTGAGAGAGAACATGAAGCTAGTCTGCAGCTGCCTTGTTGATTTTCTATTTCCTCTCATTTCAGTGCCTTGCTATGAAGCTGAGAATTAAATGGCTAATAAGGCATCTGCTCCAAGCAGGAGTCTCAAGATTGTGACAAAAACAGCTTACATCAGGATTTGGGTTATTGGTTTTTCTTGCCATCATCTAATCATACTATTAAAATTATTAGGGATACCTGATTAGGGGTAGTGACTATCAAAGGCAGCTTAGCTGGCAGAGCAGGTAAGTAGGTGTCTCCCAGACTTAGCTGGGTGCTGGAGCCGTGTCTGGAAGGTGGCTGGAGCTGTGGGGCTGGGCAGCACCCACAAGCAGAGGACTGTGGAGGCACAGGGGCCCAGCTGGCTGCTGCTCTCTGCATTACCTGTGATGGATAAGCTGAAATCCTTGAAGAAATGGACTCCGAAGGAAACATGAGTGTGCTCTGTTTTGGGGTGGCAGATGGAAAATGCACTGAAACACCTCCCAGTCTCCATCTGGAAGAGCAGTGCTCAAATGGCAAGGAATCCTCTCTGGGGGCAGGAGGCAGGGTCAGGATCAGACTCACTGTCAGACAGGGAGTAGGCTGTAGGCCCGGGAAGTGGCAGCAGTCCTGTGGCATTCCGCACTCATCCCATAAGGACGCCTGAGCTCTGCACGGGCCTGAGCCTGTCTGCTCACGGGCAGGGGATAGAGCTGAGCCAGCTGAACTGGGGACAGAGAGACTTGTCAAAACGGAGCTGCTGGGGCTGCTCCGAGTCCTGAGTGCCTGTGCATAGGGGCAGGAGTGGGATGGGTCTATCTCAGGAGGAAACCTGAAGGGGCATCTTGGAGAGCAGAAGACGCACTGTGTTATTTGACTTGGGTGCAGACAGATACAATTTTTTTGTTTTAAATAAATATTTTAAAAATATATTTTCAGATCTGTCATTTTCCTGTTAATTTGAACTCCAAGTTCATACTAATTCAATTAATGAAAGCTATATCCTGATGGAATGGGTCTTATTCATTGTGACTCAGGTCTTTGTTGCTGTGATTAGCAATGCCTTGAAGATAAATTATATTTCAGATGTGCTGCACATTCCTTCTGTTGTTTCCGGTTAGGAATTGTTGCTTATTGCAGGAATCACAAAGCTATAGAGACTGCTACAGTGATGGGCCTAGGAAAAATAAAACCTTTTTCTTATTAATGAAATACTGAATATTTTCATTAAAATATTAATTTTCTTTTTTCTTTTCCCTTAATGGAAATTTGTTGTAGGCCAATAACACACATTTTTAAAGATGAGGTGCAGGCACTGATGCACCAAACTGCCATTACAGGCTGAACGGACCTCGGCTCACGGCTGTCAGAAATGGGGATGCTTTGGCTTTCTGTGTTAAAAAAACCCATTAACAACAGAGCAATGATCACATGTGAAACACAGCTGGTTCCATTCTGCATTGTGGGTGGTTTTGTACAAAGACCTGTCTGCTGGGGACTTCCAAAATTGGATGTTCCTCGTCATGTTCGACTCTCTTCCCAATGTCTCGGCTGTGGTACGCAGAGGTGCAGAGATGTCCCTGCCGCTGCAGAGGCCATGCAGACAAAGAACCTCACGGTCATTCCAGTGATTAAACCTTCATTAAAGTTCACCTTTACCATCTTCAGCCCCTACATTTTTCAGTACTGCTATAATTAACTTTCAAATGAAGACTTATCTCTAATAAGCAACTGTGTTTGCTGGGTCTGGCTGAATTAGAACCGAATTGAAGCATATGGATATTTTTATTCTTTGCTTTCCCACCTCCTCAGATTTAGCAGGCAGGCGCATCTCAAGTGTAATATCACCAATTTCAGGGATTAATTAGACCCACATTTTGTGGTATAGTTAAAATACTACAAAAAAAAAAAAAAACAAAACTCCGCAAGAGATTTTCAGCTCAGCTCTAAACCTCTAACATTGCGTGAATGAGAGAGACAGATTTGTACCAGCAAAGACAATTTTGACTGACAGATTGGTGTGATTTGACACTTACTTGTTTTTGGTTTTTTACTTCCCTGTAGATGAAATTCACTGCTAAATTTGGGATTTGTTGTGTTAGAAATCATTCCAAGGCACAACCTTAGCCCCTGCTTTTGAATTTTTCACATCAACCCCAATAGGAGGAGATCGGTTGTGACTGATTTTGGGGAGGACTTGCCTGCCTTCTGGGTCCTGCAGAAGGGTCCAATCCCTTCTGCTCTGTAGGTTCCTACTCCTTCTCCCCTCTAGTAGCTACCACAGACTGACGTAGGCGCTGTCCAGCCATGGGTGCAGTGTACAGATACATTTCACCCCTATAAAATGTTCGGGATGGAAAGAACAGTGTGCTTGTCCTCTCTCAGCTCCTCAAACACTCCTGCCTGTGTTTACTGCATGCTCCAACTCTTTCTCTTCCAACTCCCCTGAAAGACGGGCTTTTCTTCCCCCTCTCCTTCGAAAGGGAGAGCTACAAAAGTTTGTAGAATTGTTTCCATGATGTAGGACGTTGTAGGATCATTTCCTGCACACTTCAGAGCAGGGGCTTCAGGTGAATTTGTTCGGCTCAAGCACCTTGGCATCAGCACCAGGCTGAGAACTGCATGCAGGGCTGTCCTCCCTTCATCTTCACTTGAGACAGTCCTGCCTGACCCTCAAATGCTGTTTATGCAAATCCTCCCTTGCATAGCTAATGGCTGTTTATTGATGCTAACCTGACCGAAATACGTCATTGCTTATTAAAACTGCGTTGTCTTCCTCTGGCCTTGAATTTATCCTTGAAGTCTAACTTTAAAAGATGCTAAGAGTCCCTGAGTGACTGTTGTCTTGGCTCACGGTTTTCAAAGCGGCTACAAGGAGTTTTCCCAGTGACCTGACAGTACCTTGCAAGCTGCTTTTGCTGTTTTTTTTTACTCTGGATCCCCCAGTTTTACCCATGCGAACATGTTGCCGTGTTTCTCAGGCTGCTGTTAACTCCACCAGACCAGTGGCTGCCTGTGTGTTCTCAGTCAAGAGTCTTCGTGCCACAGTTGTGTTCTGGGAGACGGAGGCAGGTACCACACATCCAAGACAAGTACTCACTTCACTTCCATTTTAAACATCTAATTCTACCTTCAGCAAGGTTGGTCTTCACCCCTTCCCCTTTGCTCCCATCAAGTTAAACACCTTCCACATCTTGTCGCTTTTGGTTTTAACATGCTCAGATTAACAATGACCATGTTCAGTGGGTAGGAAAGAATATATTCCACTTGACTTTGCTAGTGCTGTTCAGGTCAATAGGAAGAAATTTTTCTGGTGATAAAGGGAAAGGCCATTTAAAAATAAAGCTGTGACAGCCTGTGCTGCTAGCACATGAATTGAAGGGATGAGTTCATTTTGGGAATGTTACTCCCCTCCGAAAATACTTCACTATCTGTTTCTAGTCACAGCAGGTACATGTTTGGCCCCAGCAAGCCTCAGAGAGCAGGGTGATGTTGATGGCCAAGAAGAGCAATGGAGAGGCCCTAAAGATCAGGAGAACTCAGTTTCCAGCTCTGCCACAAAACCCTGGGCTGATACTTCATTTTGGAGGAGTCTTGTGTTCTGCAGGCAATGACCCCAGGCAGGGAACATCTGGCTCGGGGGAACACAGGGACTCCCAGAGCTGACCCTGCTGTGTGGGCAGCCAAGACAAGTCTGGGGCTGCAAAGGCTCCAGGACACCTATGGTGGGGCAAAGAACTGAGCTGCTTTACCCTGGTAAAGATGTAGCTTGTTCTTCTACTGCCATAAAGACAGGTGACAGGTGATCTCCTCACAGAGTTTGGGATCCTTTCCTTGCTGCTTCTTGTAGACATTTCTCTTTCCTCTTCTCCTCCCCACACTTATATTTTTGTGGGGCAGGATGTTAAATTACGGAGAAGGAAATCATGACGTGGCTGGACCAAGGGCAGCGACATCAGGACAAAGCTCCCACAAAGGGCTGAAACCAGTGTAATGCTGCCTGCTGGCCTTGTGAGAACATTCCGACAGCATCAGGTGAGGGGAGAAAATGGAGTAGGGTGTGAAATCCATGTCAGGCACAGCCAAGAGCCAGAGATGGCGCTGGCTGGAACTGGGACAAAATGCTCTGTGACTATCCGGGGGGGGTAAAATCAGGAGCCCTCTGCTCCACTGCATCCCTGTGATCTGCCCTCAGATGTGCTGAGGAAGAGAGGAAGAGAAGAGGCACAATTCAACCCTGCTCCGTATCATGGGAACAACGATAAAATGCCTGTCAGGAACACTTGTCCGAGTGTCAGGCTCAGGAGAGCAGCTGGATGTTGCAGTCTGCTGTCATGCTGGGATAGCGACCAATTCCACTCCCTGCTGCACTGGAAGGTTGTTTGCTCAGGCTCTGCAAGGTGGCGACTGCTGGAGCTCCGGGATGTTGCGGCAGCTTGTAAAGGTCAAGACGAAACCTCTCAGCCCTGTGTTTGGTTTGCTTGTCACTACCTGAGCTGCCAGGGCTGCCCTGCAGCACGGGGGCCTCTGTGTAACTCCCAGGGTGATGTCCTGGCTGTGCGTGGGAGCTGCATTGCTGTTTGACAGGACAGAGGGTGAGCCATTTCTTTCAGAAGTACAAAACCCAGCTCTTAAAAACCCACACAGTCACCCCAAATCCCTACTAAGCCCATAAATCAAGACTAGAAGAACCCTCAGCACAACTGATTTATACAGTTAAGCTCCACTTTTGCCTCACAGCCAGTGCTCAAGTTTAGCACAGTAGTTTCCCACAGCTCCACACCTATTGCTCGTGTTGGGAGCAGAGATGTTGCAGTACCTGGAAGATGTTCAGGATAACTGAGGCTAGAAGAAGATACTTGAGTATGGGACCAGCTAAGAGTTCTGGAGCCATCACACAATTAAATGAGACTTGTACCTTAAGCACCTGAAAGTCTCATCAAACAGAACCTGCTCACGAAGGATTTGCAATTTACGTTGAAGTCTCTGAATGCAGCCCTTAAACTTTTGGGGATCAGCTTGATGTGCCCACTCTAAGGATGTCTCAACGACATGTCACATACCAGCTTTACTCACTGCATTACAATAGCATTCAACAGGATTTAAATTAGCTTCAGCACTCTAATCGTGTTTCTTCTATAACAGCAGCAAGATAACTCCCAGGCGTTGGTTATGTAGCCTCTGAGGGAAAGAGATTTCAGATGTGTTCAGCAGAAATGCACCGTGTGAGCCATGGTTATAATTTCATTAACAGGATGCTACTCACCTCCTATTGGGAATTGGAGAAGATTAGCATTACAATGGGGATAAGGCGCCTTTCCTTGTGTTCACACTGCTCTCCAGCTCTCCAGCCTGCAGGAGGATGAGCTGTCAGAAGACGTGGTCCTGAGACCTCTAGCCCTGTATTTGATGCAAACTTGAGGCTTCTCAGAACATGCTGAGCTCTGCACAGCCCCTGCCTAGGGAGGCAGTGCTGCTGTTGGCTGGGGGTTTTTTGTTGTACTACCGTCCAGGATCTGGCATCCCATGCTCCATGAAGGGTTGTTCCCATCCTCATGAACCTCCAGCAGCGAGGCCAGACTTACAGTGATGGTCAGGGCAGCTGGGGACTGGTTTCAGGGGGACATAGTGGGACTCTCTGTGGGAGGTGAGGAGCCGAGTACCAGCGTGATGTACCTGCCATCCCTCAGTTCCCTGGAACTGCCTGTCCCAGGGCAGGAATTTGCTCCACAAAGCCCAAGGGACATCCCTTGCAGGACAAACCTTTACCAGGCACTCAGGCACATCCAGCTAGATTTGAGCTGCTTATAGAGCAAGAAGCATAGACTGACTGTCCAGGTACCTCCAGCATCCTGGAAACCTTCAGGTCACCTCCAGCCTCCTCCTTCCTAAGCATGGCAACTGCAGTGTCCAGCTTTGGGGATGAACAGGTGGGTATCCACGCACTGAAAGGTCTGGATGCTTGCCAAGGGACACTTACAAGTACTGACATTTAACTCCCTGCCTGCTCTGCAGACAGGAAAATGGAGCCCCAGCATGCCCGAGCTGTACAAGGCTGACATTTCCAAGAGCCCTGAGCACCTCTTGCTCAGATCAGATTATTGTGCCATCCCTGGCTGTGAACACCGTGCCGAGCACTCGGCGTGCATCTTGTGGGAAACCCAAAGAGCAGTCGGATGCATTGGCATCACTGACTGTGCACATGGGAAAGACATGCATAGTCCATGCTCAGCAGGCAGGAGAACTGGGACAGCCCAGCCAGGGCGGCCCCTTCCCACGGCCACCGGACTGGCACCTTCCCACAGTCCGGGTCCCAGCCCTGCCACCAGCCTGGGGATACTGCAGACAGCAGTGGGAAGAACAGGCATAGATGTCTCCTCTAACAGAACTGCACTGAAACTGGCACTCACCCAGCAGGGATTTCCACAGGTGCATTTAACCTTTGTAACACAGCAGTGACAGGCACCCACCACACAACTGCATGCAGAATGGAGGCAGGAACTTTCCAGGAGCTTTCAAGCAGTTCCTGAGCATTTTTAGAGATCACAGCAGCCCAAGCCCAGCACAGGACGTGCACGTTTACACACACACAACCCCCATGGGAGCAGCAAGACCCCGGGAGGGGACACGGACATGCGAGAATGGCAGCAGGCCCAGGGTACAAAGCTCTCTGTACCACTTTTCCTATTGCTTTTTTAAGTAGTCCGAGTTTAAACAAGGTTTCTCTGGGATTTCTCCTGGAACTCCACTGTTTCTCCATCGCTATGGCACCATCTCAAGTCCTTTCATGTGCAGGAGCCCCCGAGGCAGTTGGTTTTGCTGAGCAGATTTCTCACCTTATCACTTACTCCCATGGTTCATTTTCCTCAGCTCCTTGTATGCATTCCAGCTCAAACCACAAGATTTAATTCAACCTGTCAGTGTCAGGATCAGACCCAGCAGGTTCACCCCAGCTTGGGACTCTCACTGGGAGCCATTACCCCAGGAAAGAGCTGCACCAACTGGAACACCAGTGCCGAGATGTCCCCAGGGGCATTTCCTTTCTTTCAGCGGTGCTGGGCACGATGTGGTGCTTGAATTGCTCTCAGCATTTGAGATATTCAACTTTTTTCCCAGCTGCCTCTGCCACTGGCTGCTCTACACCTGATGGATGGGATCCCATCACAGGTGATGCCCCAGCTGCTGACCCCTCCAGCCTTCCCCTGCTTGGGAGGTGCTACTTCCCTCTCCCAAATGAAATCATTTAGAAAGCCAAACTTTGAAAGGAAAGTGATAAAGCTCGATTCAACTCTCTTATTTCTTTTGAAAAAAAAATATTTCGAAATATAAATGTGCTCAGCATCTCAGAGTTTGTTTGCTCTTGCCCTACCTGTGCAGCTGGGGCTGGAAGTTCAGGGATCATGATGGAGCTCAGCTGCTCTGGGGCAGAGGGAAAACACCCTGAGAACTCCCAGTAAACTGCTGAGAGCACATCATGTGCTTGATGCTCTCTCCCTTCTCTATCTAGATCGGTTGGACCCTGCACAACAGGAGAGGGGAAGCATGAAGCAGGTGTGGCTTAGAAATGCGGGAGAGCATGTCTCAGGGAAATGGTACAAGTAAAACTGAACATGTGTGTTGTATAATTTCTACAGGTGTGCAAATTGTGAGGGTCAGGGTGAAAGTGAGATGGGAAAGGGGAAAAGTGATCTGGAAGTGCAGTTAAGTAAGGGACCAGAAACTGAAGTAGCTCTAAGTAATTCTGCTTTTTCAGGGTGGAATTTTTCTTTTCTAGATGGATGGAGTTGTCCTTTAAAGAAAAATTTTAAGAAAATGACTAAAGCTTTAAAAAGCCTTTTTTTTTTTTTTTTTTTCCAAAGGAGGTTTTTCGCAAGCATCTAACACTCTCAGATAAAAGAAAACATTTAAACTAGGTTCTTAGCACTTCAGGTACTTTTTTTCTGTAAACTCTGCACAGGGTTCCACCGTTGTGTTTCCTGTTGTTTTGTCACTTGGTTCTTTCTGGGGCTGGTCACTGGCTGCTGTGGTGGTGACACACCTGACAGTTGCTCCTTCCCTGGAGCACTCCAGAGCAGTGGAACCTCTTCCCTCTCCTGGAGATTTGTGGTGCTTGAAGCAAGATGTCTCTTATTTGGGAACCGGGCAGACCTGTGCCTGGGCTGGAGTGACAGGGCCACAGCTCTGCTCAAGCAAAGGGACACCTGGGTGCTGAGAAGTTGCAGAAATCTCATTATTTTACCACTGCCTCCTCATTCAGTTCTGGTAAACTAGAAAAATCCTACCAGGGCAGCTTTTCTTGTGCCATCAGGTGCCGTGGGGTGTTCCTAGGTGTGTGATGCAGGGTGTCCCTGAGTGTGTAAGATGCTGCCTCCCTGACAGCACTCCGGAGCAGCCAGTGCTGTGTCCCATTACCAGTCTGGGTAATTGCCATTTCTTTGGCTTCCTTAGGATGTCGAATCTCTTGCAGGCAGCTGGGAGGTGCTGAGAGGGAAAGCCTGGTGCTGGCTGCATGCTGAGGGCTCTGGGAGAGCCCTGCTGGGAGCTGTGGAACAGCAGGAAGGCTCTCCAGGCTATTCCCTGTGCAGAGCTGAACAAGGGCTGAGTGAGGCTTCTGCTGTGTTTCTGTGCAATTTATGTACATAAATGTTCTATAAAGCAGTGGGACTTCTTCCCTTCTTTTGGTTACTGGTGCCAATAAAAGGAGAGTTCTCTCTGCTACCTTTGAAGGAATTCCCAGCTCTCACACAATGACAACATTTTTCTGTCCCCTTGACTCTGGCTGTAAAGGTCCTGAGGGCTGTGAGGAAAAGGAAAAATCTTATGGTGGGGCAGAGAGAAAAAAGAAAAACACCCAACAAAAGCAGCAGTGAAGCAGCACTGTAGTTATGGGTACAGAGTAGGATCTTGGCAGGACCAAGCTGCCCTAGGATGAAGGATATTCCTGTGCCCCTGGCCAGGTGGCTCTGGCCATGGAGATGTCGAGGCTGTTGGGGTACACTGGCCTGACACATCCTGAAGTGGCTTTCTGGGTGAGTGATGGAAGGTGCTGTAAATCTGTGGTATTGTTAATCTGCAAGCAAGGAGCTGCTGTTTGGCTCCTGACCCTCATAAAGTGAACACATCTGCCTTGGGGCCTCACTTGTGCAGTCTAATCACAGCTAGACTCAAAACAGGCACTGCAACAAGCTAGTTCAGAGAGTCTCTCCTCTTTATGGCTTCCAGAAATGTTGGAGCTGCATTTCCCTCTCCATCTGGTCACTGCCTGGGGAGAGGCTCTGGTCTTCCTTTGGCTTCATCTCCCCGCCAAGAACAGCCCCCACCTTGGGCATGTCCACAGCCATGAGCCAAAGCCTTCGTGTGCTCACCCTCCCTGCTGCTCCTCCTGCTTCTCTGGCAGCATCTGCTCCTGCTGCCACTTGCTCCTCTGGGACACTGCCACCTCCAAATCCTGCCTACGTCCGTTCATCCCACTCACATGGATTTCTTGGAGTTCAAGTATGGGAATACCCTGGATTTGAGAGAGTTCTGGGGGCAGACTTGAGTATCCAACATAGCCTGGCACAACCGAAATGCACTTTTCACCTGGGCTAAGCTTGGGGAGAACGGGTGTGTGAACTGTGTCAAATGTAGGGTCACCTGCCTGACTCCAAAATGATTTATTAATGCTGCAAATGTGCTCGGCTTGTCTTCTTATCTAGATTTCCTCCTTGTGGCAGAAATCTGTTACCTGAAGCCCCAGAGCTGCTCTCACCACCCTGAGCTTGGGTCAACCCGTGTCTTCCCACCTGGCATTGACCGGGAAGAGCAGCCCATCTCCAGCAGGGTGGGGGGCACCCATATGGTCGTGTTTTTTGACTTGTGCTGCCCAAGGAGCCCACTCAGCTGTGTCTGTTGTGTGCACCTCTCTTCCCTTGGTGCAGTGTTTGAGAAAAGAAAATTTCTTGTGCTCAGTGGGGTTTTGGCACCAAATAACCACACCGTCCCTGAGTAGATAGGAAGTGTCCCTGTCCCCAAGCCACAGGAGCTGTGGGGTGGTTTTGGGGGCATCACCTGATGAACGCCGTCCCCGTGGCATTTGGGAAGGCAGAGAACCTCTGCCCAAAGTGCCTGGCTGTAACCCAGACCCACTCCCATTGCTGGGACAGGCTGTCCCTTCCCCTTGCTCGGTAACACTGTTCATCCTGTCTTCTGGTCACGTGCTGGCTAAAGGCACGATATTGATGTTTTGGAGTGCGATAATAGCTCTGCTCCTAGTTAGTTGGTGCAGGTTTTTCCAAGTGTTTCACTTGCTGTCCAACTGGAACAGGCTGATGACACTCAGCCAGGTCCCTGGGAGCTCCTGGGCTCAGGTGGGTAAAAAAAACCCAACCCCTGCAAATCAGCTGGTCTGATGTGTCCAGACATGTTTGCTGGACACCGGCATGTTTGCTAGGGAGTCATTTAAGATGGAAAAGGGGAAAATTACAGTCAAAGGCTAATATTTGGGCAAACTGTGTGGGTTTTGGTACTGGAGAGCTAAATTTACCCACCCAGCACTGCCTAAGGAGGCCAAAGCTTGTGCTGGTGTCAGCTTCCAGTATGGGGCTAATCAGTATTACTGTGGTGTGTGGTAACTGTGCTGCTTCACTATAAAACAGCAGTTCAAGTTATCTGTTCCTCTAAAGCATCTTTAGGGCTCCAGTAAGCCTCTTGCTTCTTATTTTGTTACACAAGGGAAATATTCTTGCTTTTTAGTTGGCTGCAGTCAGTCACTTCAGTTTATGGCCCATTTGGGAAGGTGAATGCCTTCTTCTAGCTCTCCCCTTTAACCTCTCCTCAGTCTCTCAGATGATAGCACATTCAGCAGCTCTTCCCACTGCCCACTGGAAATTACTGATGAAATTATAGATCTAACAATATAACAATAATATAGGTTGTTACTACAACCTTTTGAAATAAATGGGTCTATTGTAACTGTTAAATCTTCATGGCCGTCCTTTCAGAATCAGAATGAAGGAAAAGTGTTTTGTTTTGGTAAGATAAATTAAATGGAGAGGAAATATAATTTACTATTTTAATTTCTCTAATTGTTGTGGATGGTGGGTTGTTTGGGGTTATTTTAGCTAGTTTCTACAAATAAAACACTATGTGTCTTATTCCCTGTAGATGCTGTGCCTTTCTCCCTCCAAGGGATCACTTGCATCTAGGCACCAAAGGGGTCTTTTTCACCTGTAAAGTCTCTGCAGATTCCCCTGTGATCCTTGGCTCTCGAAGCAAATATCAGAGTAAAACAGGCTAAATGGCTAAATTTGAGAATATTTTAATATGCTCTGAAGTATCTGTCTTTAGGCATGTCTCTGGATCATGTGAGGTGTGATGGTGTGCGGAATTTCAAATCAGCCCTCCACAGGTATCCTATTTTGAGAACAGTTTGGGGTGGGGTTTTTTGAAGCCTGAGGAAATAGTGTAATTCTTTTTTTTTTCCCATACAAAAAGCTTGTGAGAGAGATATAATAGTATCTGTGTGCAGAGCAAAGGATGTGAAAGATAGATGTCAGGAGATCTTATTTAGTGAAGAACTGGTACCTAAGATATTCCTGATCCCACAAGAAACACATAAGTTTGCTGGCCCCAGTCTTGTGGGCCAGCAAACCTCCTGGGAAGGGGGCTCTGGGCTGGTTGCCACAGTGTTGTCCATGTCAGGCTTCTTTTGGCAGCTTTTCCTATGTTTTTTTAATTCATTTGAATCTTCTCCAGTCTCTCTTGCCTCCCATCTCTACCTGGCCCTCACCTCTGCCCTCAGTGCAAGAGTGACCAGAGGACTCCTGGCTGTGACCTCTGATGCCATGCAGGGTCATGGCAGAGCTGGCTTATCCCAAATGTCCTGCCTTGCCCCAATACCCTGAGCAGATCCCCCCAGGGCAGGGCTGGGCATGTCCCAGTGCCTGCTGCCCTTGGAGCATTGTTCTAGGAGGGATGAGACAGAGCCCTGTCACTGCCATTGTCTGAGTGACTACAAAGTGCCACTCGTGGAAGGAGCCACAAATTCCGGTTGAACTCCTATGCTGAGCCAGCATTCCCACATAAACTGAATTACAAGTAGGAATAAGCCTAATTGTACCGGACAGCAATTAGTATGGTTTATTGTCAGGAGACAGTCCTCTTGTCCTGGGCAGGGACTGTTGCTCCTGTCCCCTGGGAGAGAACTTGTGTTCACTGAGAGCACCCGAGGGATGGCTCTGGCAGGGTGAGGGGTTGTATTTGGGACAATGTGCATGCTGTGGGGCAGAAGGTGGGTGTTGAGGTGCTGGGAACCAGCACATCCCTCACTGAGCCCCCACACTCCTGTCCATGCACACTCTGGCTGCTCTCACACCCAGGCCGGCTGAGCAGAGCACGATCATCGACTGGGGTGGTCAGTTCTAGGGTGTTTCCTGAAAGCCCACGGATCTGGGACCCCAGACCTTAGCTGTAGCAGCCTCCTTCCTTCCCACGGACACAGGACCATGTTAACCAAGCATCTCGAGCTCTATCCTGTATCTTCCCCAGGGAGCCCCTTAGAGACACGATGCGGCTGTCAGACTGGCGTGACTGGGCACTGCTGATTGTGCTCAATCTCACATAGTATCTCCAGGCCAAAGTGCCCCCTGCTCACCCACCTTCTCCATCCTGCTCCTAAATCATGCAGCTGCCCATTCCCAGGACAAAATAGGGCCAATAATGAGCAGAGCAGGGCAGTTTTGAGCCTCCTGTTCACTGGCAGCTCTCTTCTGGCTGTTCAGATGTGATGAGTTCAAGTCTGGATCACTCAGCACTGAGGCTTTAGAAACCCCAAACTCAATTGACTGAGGATTTGCAGGAGCTAGACCCTAGTCTCCTTGTTCAAGCTTTAATAACATAGGGAATTAGTGTTAAAGTATTGGATTACTTAAAAATAATAAAACATTTCTCTAGTGAAGCTTTAATTTAAAAAAAGGCATTTGATTGTGCTTTGAGTAAGAGAGAGGCTGTATATAAACCATCCCTTTGGACACCTCGTGTCCACCACCATAATGAAAGTTCAGTTTATGTAACAGCTTTTAATGTATATGATGCACTTTATTCTGCAGTGTAGCTACAGAGCTGAGCTGTGCTGTGAGTGACAGAAGCTGTGGTAATCTGTTATTCTTAGGACACAAGGGGCAAATAAGAGCTTTTCTGTAAAGCAGGGAAACTTTTCAGTAAGACCTTTAATAGAACAGGGAGAGATTTTGTGCTGTATGTAGCTGGCCATCATTGCAAACAGGGATATTTACCGGTAGCTTCAAGCCAGAAGGTTCATGAGCAATTTATTTCCAAAGCACTGTGCTACTGCATATGTTTGTTCTTGGGAAAACCATTCAGAGGTTTATTTTTTTTCTCTTGTCGTGCTGCCGTTCTGCCTGCTGCAGCTTCAGCTTCTAATGCAACACGACACCAGTAGCTGCTTCAGATCCATGGAGTAGAGAGGAATCATTAAAGTTGCATCCTGAGAAATAATTAAGTTCCCAAAGTTGCTCCACAAATTATGCTGTTTATTTCACATGACTTTGACATACAGAAGTATAATCCTTCCAGTCCAAACGGAGCTTTCGTTCCTCACATTCGTTAGTCCAGGGGAGAGCAAAGCAAGAGAACGATGCTCCTCCCAGGACTTGGACTCAAGTTTCCAGTAGTGAACCCTTCCTCTTCCAACAGAATCCAATTAACTTGCAAGCTTAGTGGAAACTGTCGTGGGTGAAAATAGCTGCAAAGGCAAAATGAGTTTTGCCACCAATAACAGTTTTCATAGTAAGGATTTGCCTTATTCAACTGATTTTCTTCCTTCAGGCTTCAAGCAGGGAGGACTGATCAAGGGTATGAAACTTTCCTTTGGTTGTAGCTTTGCTGAGAAGTTCTAGAGAAAGCTGTGGAGCAAGAAGCCTTGCAGGTAATGATTTGTCTGGATTTGATGCACTGAAATATCTTTGCTTGAGAAATGCAGGGTTTTCCCATTAGGGCATTAGCAGGGAAGCTGATCAGCACTGGCAGCTGTTCTTAGGCTGTGCTTAGCTCTGTTAAGGGCCGCATTAACTTTGTGGGCACTGTATTTCCAATACGTGAATTGTTTATAGCAAGAAAAAGCCCTGAATTTGCAACACTAGCTCCAAAGTATCCCTGAGTTTTGCTGATGTTTCAAAACAGGTTCCAGCTGGGCTTCGTAAGCAACTGGTCTGGGAAAAACACCTGGACATGTAATTTGGTAAGTGTTTAGCTCCAAATCCAGACCTGTGGCTCAAACATATCTTAAAGGTTGTTTGCTTACTGAAGAAAAAGTTGAATTTGTAAACTCGGGCTCCAAAATCCCCATTATATGGGGGAAGCAGCTTGGATTGTATCTATCTGAGTGCAGCAATGGCTTTAGGCTAGTGGCTGATTTTCCTCACCTTTCGAACTTCTTCATGAAGATATTAAAGGCAAAAAGACTCAGATCAGATGAGGAACAGAAGAAATAAAATGTAAAAGAAGATTAGAGAGACCACCAGGAGACTGTTCTCCCTCCTCCTGCACCAAATTTGCCCGAGCTGGTCCTGAGAGCCTCTTGGTCTGGTGGTAGGGATCCCACAGGCCTTCCAGGCAATTCATTTAAATACTTCACTATTTTTACAGCTTTCCATAACATTTGTCTCACATCTTCTGTTTTAATCTCCTTTCTGCTTCCCATCTTCATGAATGGTTTCTGCCGCTTTTCTGGTAATGTTTTCCCCACGAAAGCTGGGTAGGGTCAGTCTGAAGCTCTTTCCCATAAAATGTCTGAATGCTTTTTGTTGCTCCCTGTCAACACCAAGTAATCCTCACCTCAGAGAGATTCAAAGAACTGGAGGGTGAAGGACACTAGATTTTATCCAGAGTTCAAACCCAGGGCTCTCAGCACCCTAAAGTGTTGTTGCCCTCCAAAAAATTGAACTCAGTGGGGAGCAAGGTATGGTCAAAAACCATTTAAGAGGGACTTCACAGAACTGGCAGGATGTATATAAGAAGGGCTGGGCAGAGGAAGATTTTGGAGGTAAAGCGGGAAGAGCAGAGCAAGGAGCCAAGGCCAGGGGTGTGCTGTTTGCAGGAGGGTCCCACAGCACGGAGTGCAGGTGAGGTTTGTCAACGTGTCCCCTAGAGCTCCAGGATGGAAACTGCATTGCAGGAGAAGCTTTCCTGACCTTGCTAGCAAAATCCCCCAGTTGCCTGAGCCAGACCTCCAGACAGGTTGTCAATCAACCTGTCACAAGCTGAAAGAAGATACACGGCCAGATTTAATTGATGAGACGTTCTGACGCTGCTAAAGCGGGTATCTGCCTCTGTAGGGTACCGAGTATGTGTGCGTATAAGAGATGGCTGGCTTCTGATGTAGGCCACATAATCTGGTGTCTTCCTGACTGACAGAAAGCACAAACATGTATTAAAGCATTATAAAAACAGGTCAGAGGACTTGTGGTTTTCCCTGGCCAAAGAACAGTCTGTAGTGTCTAAGCAGTGTTAAAATCAGTACTATTTTCCACCAGAAAAGGCAATCTAATGATACCTTATAGCTGTAAAAATTTTTGTTTGTTTTTTTCTTGGAGTTCTTTCTCAGTAAAGTGACTGTGTTCTACTTCTCATTAATTAACCTCTGAACTTCTCATCATTGCTTAAACAAGACATCAACATCCTTTCACAGACTGTTATTGAAAAGCAATGGGAACAAGGATAGGAATGCTGCTAGTGAAGAGAAAATTACACTTTGGTTTGCATTAACATGGCAGTTCTGACCCATCCTTCTGCCTGGCTCATTATTACAAGATCTGGATGGAGGCTTTTCTGTACTGGGGACACTGCAGCAAAGCTAAGCCTGCAGAACATGAGCTTCTTTAGTATTGTTTTATAATTCATGGGTGTTAATGCCTTAAACACTGTTCTGTGAGAAGAACATGATGCAGCAGGGAGGCAGAAGTGGCCGGTGTTGTTCCAGATGGTTTGTGCTGGTGTCTGCTCAGTGGCAACCTGGCCTTGAGCTGAGTCTGTGGGTGTTGTAGCTGCCATCAACGCTCCTGTAGTTCCAAGGGATTCCAGCAGTAGACTGAGATGACCTCATGTTGGGTGCCTCACAAACCTGGAATAAAGAGAAGAAGATGGAAAATGAGACATGTCTGCAAGAAAGGGAGATAAAGGAAATGACCGAAAAATATAGTTCAAATTCTTAGGGTACGGTTATACTGGAAAAAATATACTGGGATTGGGTGGTTGTGTCCTGGTCTTACAGTGTATTTATAAGAGGCGAAGGGAGGAGAGCATGGCTGCCTCAGGCTTGCTTAGAAGGAAATACTCCCAGGCAGAAGAGGCAACACAGAAGAATGCGAGAGTGAGTGTTTGAGCAGAGGAAGGAAGAGGTGGATTTCACGGCCAGGTGGACAAAGGAGCTGATTTCTTGGTGCTAAACGAGAAATAAAAGACAAAGCAGGGTTGTCTGTGAAAATCTTTGAAATAAAGAGGAGCAGTTTATTTTATCTGATATAAAGAATTCCACAGAGACCTGCTTGAGAGTAGTGCTGAGAGATCAGAGTGTCAGACTTGGAAAAAGACCTCTGAAACAGGATTTGCCATGGGTACCTGCAGGAATGTGGCTGGCAGGGGGATAAAAGGGTTTTCCAGCAGAGGAGAAGCAGGCTGGGAAGAGCTGCAGCTTCAGGGGAAGCCAGGAAGGCTGCATTTTTCAGGTGTTACATGAGAGAAATCTGCAAGATTTAGACATTAGAGTGAGTTAGAGAGGACTAAGCTGTGCTGATAGTGGGCTCCGGTGGAATAATGGTTAGTGCTGTCTCAGCCTGTGGAGCTGGAGCTGGCAGACATTCATGAGACGCTGGAGGTTCTTTGTGCCAATGTGTGATTATGCAGAGAACAAAAGTCCTGTGGCCAAGAGCACTGTGAGCATCTCTGCAGCATCTCTCCACTCCAGAGCCCTGGCCTGCAGGAAAATACTGGTTTCCATGCCCCTTCCAACTTTGGTTTCCCTCCTTTACTATATGCTATGAAAAATCGTCAGTAGGTTGATTTTTCAATCGGGGAACAAGGAAGCAAAAAAGGTGTATTCTCCTAAGCCATCTGTAAATGCCCTGATCCACTTTGGTTTTACTCAAGGAAAAGAAAAATTTCTAAGCTTCCCATGACTAGTACTTAACATACGTGCAACTAGGTGTCTACCACTGGTCTTGGAAAAATAATTGTTTGCTTTTCCAATTTTATTGGTCACCCATCAGTCTTAAAAGTAGGAACGCAAATAAATAGTTCCTGGATGATATTAATTACAATCAAGCAAATTACACTCCAGCAACTGTTTTATCTCATGGCTAGCAAAGCTTCTAGAGAACAGCAGGATAGTATCACAAATGTCCTCAATTCTCAGACTTTGCAGGGTCTGAAATGCACCACTTGGACTTGGGGGGAAGTCCTTGCTGTCCCTCGGGAATTCCGCGTGTGTTGTTAGAGCGGCTGCTCACGGAGAGGGACCATGGCAGCAGCCTGGGCCCCGCTCTGCACAGCAATTTCTGTCTCTCTGGTTGATAGGGCAGAAAATTCTCATTTCTCCACTTGCCAAAATACAAGCATCTGCAGTGATATAACAGGGCGGAAAAAGTTGTATAGTATCTACTGATAAGAACTGCTGCATATTTAATGCAAAGGATATTTTTGGTATAGCTGTGTAATTGGGAAATTAAATCATCTGGATGTTGTCATACATGCTAATTATGCTAAAGACACCGAGGAAAAATCTTCATCTTCCACATAGCATGTATAGCTAGAAGATAATGACATTTTAAATTCAAACTTGTCATCTTGGTGCACAAAGGTGAAAATATTTTAAGTATGTGCATTTGGCTGGAATGTATGTGGAAGGAAAACAAATTGTGTACTTGTTTACAGGTTTTTCCAAACACTGACAATAATGGGCAGATCAGGGAAATGTGAACTTGCAAATCAGCTTTACTAGTGTTTCTCCTCTAGCAGGAAAGTTCTGTGCTAAAACAGACCACAGGTATCACTGCAAATAGCTCTCTGCTCTGGGCATCTATTTGCTTGCTCTTACTTACAGCTGCTTGCAGTTATCTCTATTTTGTTGTTGTGCAAAGCAAATATTTTGGCTAAAATGTGTTGAAAGGCTGTTTTAACTGAGTCATTCATTTGCAATAAATGAAGCATAAAGAATGCATTTTGGAAACTACACTTAACAGAATTAAAATCATCATGCTGTTCCTTCCTTAAATAAATTCTATTCAGCAACTTGCCTAGGTAATGAATGGCATGAAAACTCCATCTATCCTCATATAGTTCTTATGACATGAGCACGGAATTAAACCTGTGCCATTGAAGTGGTTTTTTTAGTTTACTGAAAAGGAAAGAGATGAAAAATATTCACAGTTCAGTTTGTTATAACCAGGTTCTTTTTATTGCCCCGCTCTGCTCTTTGTAGCTGTAAGGAGCTGATGGCATCCACGCAATTTGCCTCATTATTTTGGGCACAGCTTCCACCTTCCCAGGGAGAGCTGCTCTTCTATCGCATTCATTAGGTTACAGGGAAGTTAGTGTGATTACTCATATGCTTAAATTTGAGTATATATACTATATATATATATATTCAAATATAGGATTTAGAGCCTCTCTGATATTTCTTTGGGCCTTGACGGTCAAGCAGTGTTTTATTAAAGGAGGAAGACCCATGCAATAAAATTAAACTATTAAAGGTTATCTCCCGGTTCTTTGTACCTGGCATGGCTGTGGACTCTTTTGGGCTTGTAATTTACGGCAGAAATCTGCCATCTTGTCTCTTGTAAGTGCTTGCTAAAAATGTTTATAAATTTGTTGGGAATTACTTTCAACAGAGTATGGACAAAGCAACTACTCATCCAGTGTAAGTAATCATTCCCATTGCAGGTTCTTGTGGTTCAAGACAGATTGAAGTGCTGATGGAGAACATGTACTAATAACCACTACCTGAGCAGATGGGGATACAGGGCATTGAGATCTACAGAGGTCAGAGGTTGGGAAATTCAGTGACCTTTGGCCCCATTAAAAACTCGGAGGCTTTTGTGGGGTGAGAAGCAACCGTGGAAATAATATTCTCTTGCAATATGCAAGTTTAGTACATTCTACATTTGGTGAAAATCGGTATGCTCTTGCATTTAATGCCACAGGAAAGAATCTAAAAAGATTAGAGCACATTTGACATGGACCAGCATCTTCTGTTCGGCCTGCTGTCACTCTGCTTGAAACACCTTCTCTGACAGAAATTGTGAAGATTTTTGTCCCTGATGTGCTGCTGGGAGAGGATGACCTAGGAGGGGAAGACAAAATGGTAGCATGCGCCCTAAAATCTTGATCCTCTGAAGTTAAGAGCAAAACTCTTCCAGCTGGGGTGGGCTCAAGCCTTTATCTTTGGTCCATCAGCTCAGTGGCTGCCTATGATGAACATTTATTCTTCATTGCCCACTTTTGAAAAATTGGATGAAAGGTCAGTGTGGATCGTGCAGCATCTTTCAGAACTGCAAGGAAGGCAGCTGAGGTAACCTTGCTGCTACAGCCTGATGTGGCCAGCATGGGAGAGGGGGCACTGTGGATGTGGGTTAGGACCAATCCCTGGAGCTCCAGGCTGCCCAGCACAAGGACGAGTCTGCCAGACAAACTGTGCCCTGCGGAGGGGCAGACCGTGCCGAGTTTGTGCTGAGCAGTTCTCAGAGGACCCAAAATCCCTAGAAAGCATTTTAAGGTGCTGTTGAAGGCTTTGGCAATGATTACCTCAAGCCCATGACATGTCAGTGAACTTGTGCTGACAGTTTTCACCCTGCCAAGACTGCCACCACAGAAGCTGCTCATCCCGAGGGGAGGGCTGCAGATTTGTCCCATACTCGGGGATTCTGACACATTGCTATGCACTCCTCCCAGCCGTGCCCAGCTATGCTTCCTCTGCCTTCCTCCCGAGGATGGCCCTGATCTGCCTACAGTCATGTCAGCTGTCAAAAGAAATGATTCCTAATAAGAAGAGATTCCAGAGCTGTTTAGCAGGAAATTACTACATGTGATGTTGCTAAGCAATCTCAGGCTGGGTTGACTGCCTGGAATAACGCTTCTCTGTTGGAAAACCCGGAAAAAGTTGAGGGGTGGTCGGTGGCTGCTGCTTTCTGCTCAGAGCAGAGGAGTTGGGAATAGAGCAAATAACAGTCCTTGTCCCGTCGGGGCTAGTGTGATGGTTATTGAAAGTGAGAAAGAGCTCTCCCTCGAGAACAGCGGCAGCTGCGGGATGGAGGGGAGGAGGCGGGAGCAGCAGGAGATGCACAGGTTTGGAGTGAGTCCTGCAGACTGGAGGTGGATGTACAGAGACGGAGAACCACTCCTCTAGAGACAGGGGCTTTGTGGCAAAGTGGCCGTGAACATCTTTCCACGGTGAACTTAAATGGTTGTTGGAAATGATAACAAGTTTATATCACTTTAGTCAGGGGTTTTGTTCACCTTTGCCCAGGGGAAAGGAACTGAAGTTTCTTTTCAAAGGACTGTTTCGCCACTCGAGGCCTGATGAGCTTAACATCTCAACAAGACTGGGAATAGCACAGAAGATGAAAAAAAGACAACGACCAGTAACGAACCATCAACTCCAAACAT